>CM033988.1:17562500-18162500 GCA_019706035.1 Raphanus raphanistrum subsp. raphanistrum | reverse complement strand
CGAAGAAGAAAAATTCGAATTCCAATTCGAATGTGAATTCTTCTGTCCTTTTGTTAACATCAGGCGGTGTGCGGCGAAAGTTTTTTTCCTAACTTTCTCGAGATTACAAACACAAATTAAAAATATTCTTACTGAAACTGTGTCGTTTCGGTGGAAGCCTACTTGTCTCTGCTGCTTACGTGTCATATAGGGACTTAACTTTAAACGAGTCAAAAGACAACTTTATTTCTCAGGATTGTCCCCATTGAGTTGTATTTCTTTCTTTCTTTGAACAAAAAGTTGTATTTCTTTCTTTACTAGTTTACTTTGTAAATTTGTGGAAAAAATGCCTATTTCAACATGAAATTTACGCGTCGTACCTATTCCTTCACGAATTTTGTAGTAGTGGCAGTGCATATTCCACACTGAACTAAACAATTTTTTTAAAATACTATATGAATTTTATGCATAGTGTCTATACCTTCACGAACTTTATAGTAGTACGTATTTTACACTGAATTAAACAAAAATAAAAAAAATACTACATAGACTGTCAAAATCGTGCTTATTTAAATATTGAGTGTTAAATGTGTTAGTCATCCGTTAATTTATCAAAACAAAGTTATTTTGTATAAACTTTGTAAAATTAAAAATTAAAAATTAAATATACGTTCAAAATCGTGCTTATATATATTGATTGTCAAAGGTAATAGTCATCATTGAATTTATCAAAAAAACTATTTTGGATGCATTCTATGAAATCATCCGTCGTTTTTTTATTTTTTTCAATTTTACAAAAAAATCTGTCCAAAATGATGTTTTGATAAATTAATGTATAACTAACACCTTTCACTTGCTGACAAAGAAAGACTAACACCTTTGACGGTCAATATATATATATAATCACGATTTTGAGTGTTAAAGGTATTAATATTTTTTTGTCAGCAAATCAAAAGGTGTTAGTCATATATATCTGTACATTAACCGTCAAAAGTATTAGTATTTTTCTGTTTAGAAAATCAAAAGTGTTAGTCATACATTAATTTATCAAAATAACGGATGACTAACACTTTTAACCATCAATATATAAATAATAACGATTTTGAGAGTCTATGTAGTATTTTCTTAAGACTAACACTTTTGACAGTCAATATATATATATATATATATTAACCGTTAAAAGTGTTAGTCATACATTAATTTATCAAACAATGTCATTTTGGATAAATTTTGTAAAATTAAAAAATGACGAATAATTTCATAGAATTTAACCAAAATAAAGTCTTTTGGTAAATTAAAGGATGAATATTACATTTGACAGTAAATATATATAAGCACGATTTTAAGAGTAAATTTATTTTGATTTTTAGTTTCACAAAATTTATTCAAAATGATATTATTTTGATAAATTAACGAATGATTAACACATTTAATGTTCAATATTGAAATAAGCACGATTTTGAGAGTCTATGTAGTATTTTTTTATTTTTGTTTAGTTCAATGTGAAATACGCACTACTATAAAATTCGTAAAGGAATAGACACTACGCATAAAGTTCATATAGTATTTTAAAAAATTTGTTTAGTTCAGTGTGAAATACGCACTACTACAAAGTTCGTGAAAGAATAGGCACGACGCGTAAAGTTCATGTTGAAATTTCCGTAAATTTGTGGTGATGTTGGCCAAAAAAATAATAATAAATAGATAAATTTGTGGAGATAAACACTATACTTTCAAGAGTAATCCAATTGAGTTATGTATATTGAATCTGTCTGATAATTTGAAAATATTTGTTTAAATTTTATTATAAATGTTATTAAACATTGACATCTTCACATATATGTTTATTCGTACATACTATAATATCCATAATATCTATTGTAGATATATACAAAAGGTTTTTACAAAAAAAAATATATACAAAAGGTATTACTAAATTTAATATAATAAAATTTCATACACGTTATAAATCTGATCAAATCAAAAGATTATACTATATCTACCAACTTGGAGATTTTACTATTTCTTTTTCTAAATACTTTCAATAGTAATCTAACCGAGTTTATGTACTTTGATCTCATAATTTGTCTGATAATTTGGATTTTTTTTGTTTTGATTTAATTATAAATGCTATTAAACTTTGACATCTTCACATTTTCTATTCTTTTTCTCAACATGCTACAAGTACAAAGATATGATTTTTTGTAACTCTACAAGGATATAGCTAGTTTTATCAACTTTAAATATTTTTCGTTTGATTAAATGATTAGAAATATCATGGTCGAAGTAGGTACAACTTCGTTTGATTAAAGCTTCTTAAAGATCACTCTTAGATTAGAAATATCATGGTAGAAGTAGGTACAACTTTTACTGAAGAAGTTCTTCTTATTTTTGTTTAGCTATATATTTTAGTTCGACGGCAATTCGGGTAATAATATAAGCTATAGTTGAGTGTGCAGAGCGGACTGTACAGGAGGACGTGTCGACTAGCGAGAAGAATCCAAACACAAATTCTAAATAATCTCATTGCTTGTCTGATTCTCTAATGCCACTTGTTTCTAAGCAGTTTCATGCCACTTTGGGATTCGACAGAAGACTATTCGTTTGTGGGGTTCCTTTTGGCCCGCTATACAAGTAGACTGGTTCACATCATCAATACTGGCCATTGCAACACAGAAAAAGTGCACATCTTTGAAAGAACAAGTCACTTAATCAAAAAGGTGAAGACTTGATTCTACGTCTAAATCAAAAAGGTTTCAACTTACAAAAGACTTGTTCTAAAACAAACACATAGATATTGCGTAAAGGCTTGTTTCGACACGCTAAGGCCATCAAGTTGGGATAACTTTGCAGTAACCAAAGTAAAAATTTGGGACCAGAAGGATAAAAATATTGGATATAGAAACTGTACCTTATGAAAAAATTTATTGGAGATGAACATATGTACTACTAAGGAAACATTTGTCTGAAACGGTCAACTCTGCTCTGGAGATTGATTGTTGTCCTGAATGAGGAAGGAAAAACAACACAACATATTATATGCTAATAAAAGAAAAAGTAACAGAATGAAGAAACTCATTATTGCAAAAATAAGAGATTGAGTTTATACCACGACAGGGGATAAGTTAGATTGTCGAAGAGCACGAAGCTGCGTGCTTTCCATGTTTTCAAGTAATTGGGTTACTGTGTTTAAATGAACTCCACTGTTGTTAAGAAATGATACATGGATTAGAACACAAAGAGGTACAAGCATGATAATACTAAAGGGAGCAATCTCTTATTACATTCCTCAATAAATGGATTATGATACTTCAAAAATAGGGAATAACTCAAACCTGTTCAAGCCGCTTTCTATATGGGCATCCAGGGATGAAATCACCTGAGGAAGCTGCGCCAACGCCTTCAAGAGAAAAAGATAAAAAAACATAAGAAACCAGTAACTAACTATACATGCTGGACCAGAACATACATACTTGTCCAGTGGCCTTAGTTAAAGAAGCTTTGGCCAAAAGATTCTTAGGGAGCTTTCCCAACTGGGTCTGCACATAGCAAAATTTACAAAAAAACTGAGGGTATCTAAATCTCAATCTTTTGTACAACTTGTTACATAGCTTTCATCAACACAAGTAGCAAATTAGCGTGAACCTAGAGGAGATAGCTAGTTTCCAACAACGTAGAAGTCATCCTTCTGCTTTAAAAATCAAACGTCACTGTTGCAGAATAGTTAACATAGTCTGTCTTCTCAGTATGTATTCATCTTACAACTTGTGTCCATGTCTAAAAAGTATTCACTTAAACCCAAAGATATATAAAATAAAATCAATCTTAACACTATAAACAATCCAATGATATTAAGAAGGCCAAAGCTAGCTATTAAATTTCAAATGAACAATGCAGATTTTGCTCAAAATGTTCGATCCAATCGCACGATCTACACTGGTCCTATGCAAGCACGCGGACGGGTTTGAAGAGTGAACCTGAGCAGAAGAAGATTGACGCATGAGATGGAGAAGGTTGGCAGTAGAATTAACAGCCTGCGATATCTGATCGGCGACTACTGCCTTCGCCGTTTTATCACCTCCTCCTCTTGCGTTCTCCGATCCCGTCGCCATTTCTGGTTTTCCCCGTTCAGATAATTTTTAACAAATGGAGAATATAGGTGTCAACTTGTAAATAAAATAAATTGTTATTGCTCTCCCCCTACTTTAGATTAATCTTATATTTGTCCTGATATATATTTTTAGTCAAATTGACACCCGATATCAAACCGGCATTGGACTGCCACGTTCGGTATGTATATGAAAACCAAACCGCAACAATGACAGTTTATATCAAAAACATTGTTTGTATTCAAGTACACATGGAAGAATGAGAATTGGAGTACAGACACTACTACGTACATTCTTCTAATTGTATAACCTATTGTATAAAGAAATTACAAAATTTGGACGTTTAAACCAACTAAAGTTGGATCGAGTAGATGATAATATAATAGCCAAAGCAAGTTCAGATTCTTGGGCTTTATCCAACTGAGTAAGTTCCCCTAACGCAATACATATTCCTGTTTGGCAATGTCCTCTTGTGATCTTCAAATTGACATTCTCCAGATATCTCAATATGTATCTTAAACTCTTCTTTTTCTCCTTCTTCTGCTGCTTCTTGGTCGTTTTCGGTCTTAACAACAATAGAATGTCCAGTAGAGTGTGACCTCCAAAACCGCAAATTCGATTCTTTCATTCTTCTTTCGTAGCTTTCGATCTCGTCTGTTTGATCTAAACTACCAATGGCAGTACTCGTAGGATGCTCCTCGTGGACGATGATTGTCAACGTGTCCCGGGAGGACAAAGGCTCCTCATGGCTTTCAGATCTGACCAGGTCGATTTCTGGAACATTATTGGGTGGCTTTTCTAGCTGGTCTACATCAAGTTCACGTCGGCAAACCGGGCAGGTCTTGTGTGATTCAAACCAAAGATCAATGCAGATTGTGTGAAAGAAGTGGTTACAAGTTGAAATGAGCCTCATGGTATCATCATCCATGAAGTCTAATAGACAAATGGAACACTGGTCCATGCCACGATCTTTCACCGAGTAAGGAAACTCAGGGAAAGATTGGATGATCTTGGAGTTGAGTCCGGTGTTTTCAGGTGGAGTAGAAGGTTCTATTAGGTTACTGGGACGGTTACGGTTTCGATGGTGGTTCCAAGTGGTTAAGAGTTTTTGGAGAAACGATCCACAGTAGAAGAAGGAGAAGAAACCGGTGAGAACGATGACGATAAGACCACCGGTCAGAACTATGGTGACGGGCGTGGATACAAGGGTGTGAACTGGTGTGAAATTATTTGCTTCGGTCGTGGATATAGACATTTTGAAGACCGTGGTGGTGTGAAAAGAAAATACTGTGACTGGTTTCAAAGATTGCTTGAGGAATAAGAAAAAGGGTTTGTTTTGAGGTTGCGTGTGGAAAGGGTAATATCATTGGGGAAGAGTGAAACGAGGAGAAAAGAAAGGTGCGTGTCAGAGCTTTTGAGCGAGTCTTTGGTGAGAAAAGGTAGGTTTTGTTTAGGGCCAACTAAACAAAATTTTAATTTATAGCTTGAATAGAAATTCAAAGATATTTGATAAAATACAACTTTATATATAAATTTCTTGGGTTAAATTTTGAGAAATTAACACAATAGGTCACTTTTAAGAATCTAATAACATTCTAGGTCACTTACAACTACTGAGGTAGTTTTTTGATGGTCAATTACACTCTTAACCTTTAGTCAATTTTTTTTTCTTTTACAAATTTTTTGACTGCTAGTCGTCATCTCCGCTAACCTTCACGAAAGCAAGCTTCTCCATGGCGTCAAGTCTCCTCTCCCATGCTGTGCTCTGTTGTCGCTGCTGCAAGCCTCTCCGTCGTGTCTTGGTCGAGCTCGCGCTCTTCTGTTGTGACAGAACCACTACCACCCTCCTCCTCTTCGTGGTTCAAATCCGAGATTGATTCGGAGCCATCCACCACAGGCTTTCTCCTCCAGAATATCTCAGCTCTCCGCGGTGCTCTGCTCCTCGTCATCGGAGTCGGTTCGCCGTCGTCATCCAGATCGCGTAGGAAGAGAAAGCTCGATCTCCTCCAATGGAGATCTTTAGAGTATTTGCAGAATAGGTCCCTTGAGTTTTGATTCCTTTCACTTACGCCCCTGACCTTTCTAAATTGCAGAAATGAACTCTCATAACCAAGCATTTGCATTTTTCCTCTTTTGGCTTATTCTTTAGCCATGGAAGAGATTTTGGCAAGATATAACAACAGAGATCTGTACTTTTTTTGAGAACTATAAGTCTAGATGGTGTTATCTTGTCAGGTGAGGTACTCATCTGTTTATTCTACTGATTTGAAGCTGGTGCTGGAAACAGGTAGAGAAGAGGAAGAAGAAGCTGAGTGGCAGATTCATATTTTGCAAAATGATACACATCTCACACGACCTGTTCAAGATGTGAAATGAAAAAAAAGACTAAGAATGAACATAGTTTTTTTTGTACCTCTTATTCCCTGCTCTAGATTGGAAAAATGATATCAAAGTTTGATTCAATACGAGCACGTGATTACATATTTAGAACATACCTCATGCTGCTTGCTCTAGATTTCAAGGTTTACATGGTGTACACGTAGATATATGTGATCTTGTGTACATGTGGATAGAGTTTCAAAGATGTACATGTGGACACTACATGTGTACATGTGGACATAGATTTCTCTTGCTGCTTATAAACGCTTGTCCATAATAACTTGTACACAAGAGCACGTCTATATAGATATTTATTTTCATATCAGTTAGTATTCATAACCCATTGTACACTTTAACTTGTTCATGTGTACATTGGAGTTTACACTACTTTCTTAGCGACCAGCAATATCCGTTCATTTTCTCAAGTTATATGTTTGTATATGTGTACAATCATTATTATGTACAATTGTTCTTGTTGGTGTACACATGTAATTTTTTTTATCAGAGTACACATGTACAAAATTATATATTTTTGGTGTTCATAAAAAAAACAAGTTCAAGAAAACTGTCCAAAGGAAGGATAAATATACAACAACAATTGACTACATCCATAAAACCCAACCATCCAAACAATATTGATGCTGCAACCATAACGAAAATATCCAAAACACAAAAATATAGACCAACAAAAAGACCAAACAAACAAATTCATATTGCAAATGCGGTAGTGGAAGTGGAGGCTTGTGTGATGGTGGAGATGGAGGCTTAGATTGCACTCTTGTTTATTATAATGTATATGTTGCTTTCTTCATCTAACGCTAATAGGCTTAAGAGATAATTCAGAGGAATTGATGTGGCTGTTGTAGCATAAACATTGCATACCATAGAAACCGTTGTGATAAGGTCGTACATCATAATCCCAGCATCTGCTAGACCAGGACTGGCACGCAATATCACAACAGAAAGGTCACCTGCAATGCAATACAATTCTCTAGCTAACATCAGAATATACCAAACAACAATCCTCTGATAACAAGTAACAAATTATATCCAAAATTGAACAACCAGTAAGCAAATTCTACGCTTTAATAACATTATTTGATTACTGTTGAGATTAACAGAGAATACAAACCAGAATTACTATCACAGGCAAATCGACTCCTCCGACGGAGTTACCAACCACCACTTTTGTTGATAACCACCGAAGAAAGAGACAACGAAGATGGAATTCGAGGGGATTTTCCTCCGTCGCCGCCTAAAAAATTCAATGGTGATTTTGATACCGACGGGGTTCAAATAGGGGATGTAGAAGGGAATAACAGGTGTAGGAGGAGACAGTTGAGGAGAAGGAGGAATAGAAGACGGAGGACGAGATCTGGAATGGGGTGAAAAAATAATTGTGATGGCGGCAGAGGAGAAGAACAGAGTATCGTTGGGAAGAAGAGAAAATGTATGATTTCTTTTGCTTAGAGAAAAGAAGGATAGAATTGTAATTTGATGTTTTTTTTCTTTTTTTGTAACAAAGCAAAGATTGCATAAAGTGTGTCGGTAGAAATATGTGACTTAAGATGATATTAATAAGTAGAAAAGTGACATTGTGTGTAATTCTTTCTTAAATTTTCTCCTTTTGTATTTCTTTACTTATATATCTGTAGAAGTTTAAAACTTTTAAATTGGTTCATTTGAGTATTATTTTGCGCAATATGACTACTATTCATCTGAGAATTTAAAATTTTGTAAAATAGTGAAATATTAAAAAAAATTATACATTTTTGCAGTTTCTTAGGATATTTTAAATTGTATGAAATATCCATTCTGAAATAGATCTTTAAAAGAGAAAATTTAACCAATCAGAATTTCCATATGTTAAGTTTTTTTATTAGTGTTACAAAAAAAAACACTCCACATGAGAAAAGCTTTGCCTCGGTTGCTAATGGAAGTAGTAATACATGGTAGGATTGCAAAAATGGAAAGATACAAACATACAAGGATGACATTTCAACTTCATAAAAGTCATAAAGCTACAACAACAACAACAAAGGGAGATACAAGCATTACAAAGATTACACAAACTCTACAAACAAACTGTACCATCATCACCAAAGTTTAAAGTCGGAAAGCTAAAACCCCAACTTTCAATTTTTTTTTTTAAAGCGAGGAAAAGAGACTGTAATATTCGGTACCAGTTATCTAGCCGATGTGATCTGGAGAAGGAAAAAAGGAGACAACTTTCTTATTCAATATCGTCAATCCAGTCACCATATATCCGACTGATTTTCGCTGGTCCTTTCCATTTCTGATGAGTTCTGATCCCAGGCTTCTGCGTCACCGCAGTAGACGCTCTTTGCAATGCCACTCCACTGTGGTAACTAGCGTCTGCATGATGGGAAACGACTCCCGGAGATAAAAGTGTCGCCGTTGTGTCTGACTGTCCTTTCGGGTTTTGTCCGGTTTGCTTTATATCTGGATTGGACGATACTCCTCCGTCTTTGCCTTCTCCTTCTACCAGCCCTCCACCAAATCTATGCAACTCTGCAAATCATAATAAACACTAAATTTTTTAAAGGCTACACGACTTCTGAAATCCCTAAGGTCATAAAGACTCAGACATTATACTATAAAAGGTAGTATTAGCATTTGCTCAAAAACAAATGGTAGTATTAGCCATCAAAAGTTTCAAGATTTCAACTTTGAAGCAATTTATAACTCAGCAATCAATCCATTGTCAGAACCAATCAATGGTGCTGTTCAAGAGTCCTGCAACAAGCTCAACTGATACAAATCACACACAAATATAACTTGTATGCTTTGTGCTATTTTTATAGTATCTTTTCTAGCTCTCCTATTTATTCGTTTAGCCTCCTATCGCCCTTATAATCCATTCTCACTAGTCCATTCATGAAACCACCTTTGCTTTGAACTTCTACTTACTATTATTATAGTAAGCTATTAACTAACAAAAAGCTAATAAAAAGAAAGCAGTTTCATAAGATACATAAGATCTAATCATAGTTCTCAGCTTAGAGCTTGAGAATCAACTAATCTATAATAACATTCTAACCCAACCGACAAAAGGAAAGCTTGGCTAACTACAAAGAGACCACTTCGTTCATCAAACAAATCAGACAAAAAAGGCGGCAACTTTTACCTGCTGCTCCGTGAGCAAAATGACACTTAGCACCAAAGGGACAATACCCAGTAATCTCCCATTTATTGCAAATCCTTGTCTTCCAATTAGAAGGCTTCAAAATATCAATTCCACTTCCACCACCACCACCACCAAGCACTACTACGTTGCTATTACCACCACCACCACCACCACCACCACCGTAACCGCCAGGGCCTAAACTAATCGCAACGCTCTCTCTATTCCTCGAAGCCTCATCGTGCAGAAACGTGCAGCTCTCTCCATAAGGACACCCTTCTTCAGTGTAAAACTTCTTGCAATGCCTTCCTTTAAAAGACCTCCCACCCTCCTCCGCCGCCGACGACACCAAAGACGGGATCTGATACTCTTCCCTCGGCTCAACCGCAGCAGTAGGAGCAGTAGGAGTCCCCGAACCTCCCGATCTCTCCTCCTCGTGAGCCGCCGCCACGATCTCCTGCCAGTTCGGCGGCGGACGACGGAGCTCCTCCACGGTGTGAGCGAAGTTGCAGTTAGTAACGTACGGACACGTCCCGGCTCGGAACTTGCAGCACAGCTTCGTCTTGAAGAACATTTTCCCGATCGCTTTGGTACGGTTGCTCGCGGCGGAGGAGGAGGAGGGCGACGGAGAGCCTCGCGTCTTCTTGTTCGGAGGACCATTGTCGTTATCGGGATTCACCGCCCAGACGCGGTTGTAGTCGTCTTCCGTGGCCCAGACGGAGGTGTCGCCGAGATTCGGGAACCAATTATCCGGGGGAGGGTTGTTTGTGGGTATCACGTGAACTACATCTCCGCTTGATTCACGCCGGTGACTCATCGTTTGGAATCGTAAGAAGCTCTAACCCTAATTTTTGCCCCTATCAATTTGTGAATTCCAGTAGATAAATTACGGGAAAGACGAGAAATTTCGCGGTTTCAAGAGATGGGTCATCTCGAAAGCATCAAGTTCCGACAAAATTGGAGAAACCCAAGAAAGAAAGAAAGATATTAAAATGAAAAGCGATAAAACTGGTAAATGAAGATGAAGAGATAATACAGATGAGTGAAGAAGAAGTGGCAGAGGTTAGTAGCTAAAGCCACTAAACACAATCGTCGTCGAGATTTGAAAGGGATTTTTTTTTTATCAATAATTTGAAAGAGATTAGCAGAAGATATTTCCAGAAACCATGTTCGCTGAGAAAAACAAAACAAATCAATTCAAACGTGTGTGTGGGACATTTGATGAGGTCTTTATTCGGACAATAATTTAACCAAAGCTGAGCAACAAGTTACTCCCTCTGTGTCTTAATTAATGTCTTTTTTTGACAAAAAAAAAGTGTCATGTTAAAAAAAAAAATTAGTGTCTTTTTTGTGTGGAACCGTCTTAATTTATGTACTTAAGTAGATAAAAGTATTTATAAGATCATTTTATAATTAATATTATTTTTAAATATATAAATATATATATAACCTTTATTAGAATTTAAAGTGATATTTTTATATAACAACAAGTATAAAGATAATTCTTTTTGTAAAATATGTAGAATATTAAATTTGTGTCTAGTGGAAATGAAATTAAAGAGATGTCAAGAAGTAAAGGAAGATTTATTTTTTACACATTAACGATTGTCTGTGCCTTTGCATGGAGTTTTTAATATTTATTTTAATTTTAGAAAATTTGGTTATATTAAAATTGAATAGAAAGAGTTAATCTCAAAAATAATTGTATTGTTCATATATAACATATAACCAATTTTTGTGCAGAAAAAGAAAATTTGTTATATATAACATATAAATAATTATTTTTTTGATTAACTCTTTCTGTTCAGGGCTGTTTAACACTGTTATGTACCCTAGGTAAAAAAAATATTTATCATTTAAGATTAGTATTCATATCATGTTTAAAATATTTTTAAAATTTAATAAGTAATATTTTGTATATTTCATGTTGAAAATAAAACTATATCCATATCAAATATCTTTGGGCCTTTTTCAGTTTTTTTTTTTTCTGTATAAAAATATAGATTTTAAAGAAAAAACTAGACTTCCTTAACGAGAAAATGAGTTCTTAAATCTCCAACTATTTAAAATCAACATTTTTAATACTCAACTATCATTTGCACATATTTAATCCTAAGGTCATGATTGACTGCACAAAATTAGACTTTTAAAAAGTCAAAACTTAATTATTAAGCAGAAATTTAATTGCAATTAGAAAAGTGATCGAACTCTGTTTTCAAAATCTAGAAACACTAAAATCAATTGCCTTACATGATTTTGAACAAAAGTAAACGATTACCGGTAGGACAAAGATCATGTCTAAGTACGACAAGTCTCATGCTAAAAAAAATAAGACTAGTGTCTTTTTTTTGTGTGCACCGTCTTAATTTATGTACTTAAGTAGATAAAAGTGTTTATAAGATCATAATATAATTAATATTATTTTTTAAATATATAAATATCTATATAACCTTTATTAGAATTTAAAGTGATATTTTTATATAACAACAAGTATAAAGATAATTCTTGTTGTAAAATATGGAGAATATTAAATTTGTGTCTAGTGGAAATGAAATTAAAGAGATGTCAATAAGTAAAGAAAGATTTATTTTTTACACATTAACGATTGTCTGCGCTTTGCATGGAGTCTTTAATATTTACTAGGGTTTGGCCCGCCCTACGGGCAGATTAGCATATGAAAAAATTACATAAATATATTATTAATTTTAATTAATATTTTAAAATTTTAAATTACTTTAATTTAAATTGATTTTAATTTTCACTATGTAAATTTTGTTATTTATTATAGATTATTTTTATTTTAATATTGAAAGGAATGAATTACAATTTTGTTTTTATAAGTATTTTCTTTAACTCAGTGATATTATTTTGAAATTAGCAAATAGTTAACATATAACTACTGCGGTTTGAGTACTTCAAAATACAATTAATACAAAAAATATAATTATACATGTAATTCAAATACTAAAA
The DNA here is from genome assembly GCA_019706035.1 of Raphanus raphanistrum subsp. raphanistrum. Classification (NCBI taxonomy): domain Eukaryota; kingdom Viridiplantae; phylum Streptophyta; class Magnoliopsida; order Brassicales; family Brassicaceae; genus Raphanus; species Raphanus raphanistrum. The sequence goes on along the minus strand of CM033988.1, from coordinate 18,149,918 downwards.
ATTACAATTAAATATTATGTGTTATAGCTGTTTATACATTTAGCTCTTTTTGAAAAGCAATATAAAAATATTTTAAATTCTGATATATATTTAAAATATTTAGTTTACTCTTAAAGTAATGTTAACATTCACAATTTATTTTGTTACCTTCTTACAAAGACTTAAAAGGATATTTTACTTTTAATCATGTAATTATTTTATAGACACTTAATTATAATAATAAACAAACAATCAAAATTATGATTGAGTTTCAGCACATAAAATATGAATTATTCCTATATTTAAAATATTTAGTTTACTCTTAAAGTAATGTTAACATTCACAATTTATTTTGTTACCTTCTTACAAAGAATTAAAAGGATATTTTACTTTTAATCATGTAACTATTTTATAGACACTTAATTATAATAATAAACAAACAATCAAAATTATGATTGAGTTTCAGCACATAAAATATGAATTATTCCTTTCTTATACATTTTCTTTTGAATTTACTGTTATTATAATTTTTTTAAAAAAATCCTATTGATTTTACTATTATGAGATAGAACCATTACTATAATATGTAGCACATAAAATAATAATTGGTTATATATTATGTATGAATCATTATTTTATGATTATTTTATTGATCTTTCATATTTTACGATTAAATATTCTGAGGTCATAATATCGAATCTAAATTTCATAGTGTTAGCTATAGGAATTGATATTTTATATGATTTTAACTGGGATATGTTCCACTCTAAATTGACAGTGTATATCTCATATGTTTTGTTATTTTAGGTTATCTACTTTTGTTTCTGTTTATATGTTTTTGTCAAGTTGTTTAGTGATACTCATTACTATAATATGCTTTTCTAAAAAATACCATTCTTTATCTTATATGAAAGTAGTAAAATGGATACACACTACAAGAAAACAGCATTTTAGCGAGGAAAATTAACGAGGAAATATAATCCTCGTAATATTACGACGACTTTACGAGGAAACTACAAAGAAAGAAAAGAAGGTCGTTATTTCCTCGTAAAGTAACGAAGAAAATATTTCGTCGTAAAACCCACGTATCGTTACGTGGTTTTAACGAGGAAATCCTCTTTCCTCGTAAACACCACGTAAAACTTGCATTATATTTACGAGGAAATGAGGAAATATATCTTTCTCGTTAAACCGACGTAAATTGGCGTCTTCTTTACGAGGAAATGTTTTACGTGAACTTAACGAAGAATTTTAAAGCACGTTTTTTTTTGCTACCTACCTATTCCTCGCAAATTCATCGCAAAACTTCAACTACCAGATTCGAAAATTTTCTATAAATATGGAGTTTCAACATCATTTTAAACACACCAACAAGAACAAAAAAAAAGAAAAACGTGAAAGGAAAAAAATGTCAGGCTCCGGGAATGTCTACGAGTTGCGGAGGTGGATGTATATGCATAGTGATGCTAACGGGAGAGTGACGAAAGAATACATTGCGGGACTGGAGACATTTATGCATCAAGCAGATTCCACACCGCTCGCCCTAGAAAGCGGTAAGATGTTCTGTCCATGTCGGAAATGCAACAATTCGAAATTGGCAAATCGTGAAAATATTTGGAAGCATTTAATAAATAGAGGTTTCACGCCAAATTACTATATCTGGTTTCAACATGGAGAATGTTATAATAATTATGATCAGAATGAAGCTAGTAGTAGTAATAGCAATTTTCAGGAAGAACCGGTTGCTCATCATTTGCATAATGAACATAGTTACCATCAGGAGGAACAGATGGTAGATTTTGATAGGGTTCATGATATGGTAACTGATGCATTCGTAGCTCATGATGAAGATGAAGAACCTAACATAGATGCAAAAAAAATTTATGAAATGTTAAATGCGGCGAATCAACCACTTTACAGTGGTTGTAGAGAAGGTCTCTCTAAATTGTCGTTGGCTGCTAGAATGATGAATATTAAAACTGATCACAATCTACCTGAAAGTTGCATGAATGAATGGACATACTTGTTTAAAGAGTATTTGCCGGAAGACAATGTGTCTGCTGATTCTTATTATGAGATTCAGAAACTGGTTTATAGTCTTGGGTTACCTTCGGAGATGATAGATGTTTGCATCGACAACTGCATGATCTACTGGGGAAATGATGAGAAGTTAGAAGAACGTCGATTCTGCAAGAAGCCACGATTCAAGCCGCAAGGACGGGGACGTAATAGGGTACCGTACCAAAGGATGTGGTACCTACCAATTACAGACAGATTGAAAAGATTGTACCAATCAGAGCAGACTGCTGGAAATATGAGATGGTATGCCGAGCATACTCAGACGGATGGTGAGATGACACATCCATCAGATGCAAGAGCCTGGAAACATTTTAACAAAGTATATCCGGAATTCGAGAGCAATATCCGGAATGTGTATCTCGGATCATGCACAGATGGATTTAGTCCATTCGGAATGTCAGGGAGACAATATTCATTGTGGCCAGTCTTTCTTACGCCATACAATCTGCCACCGGAGATGTGCATGCAACGGGAGTTGCTATTCTTGACCATATTAATACCTGGTCCGAAACATCCTAAAAGGTCGTTGGATGTTTTCCTGCAACCACTGATAAAAGAGTTGAAGGATTTGTGGTCAACAGGGGAGAGGACGTATGACTGCTCAACGAAGACGAATTTCACGATGCGAGCGATGCTTTTGTGGACCATAAGTGACTTTCCTGCCTATGGGATGTCGTCGGGATGGACTACACATGGGAGATTAGCTTGTTCATATTGTAATGGAGCGACAGATGCGTTTCAATTGAAGAATGGGAGGAAGACAAGTTGGTTCGATTGTCATCGTCGATTTCTTCCCATTGGCCATCCGTACCGAAGAAACAAGACATTGTTTAGGCACAAAAGGGTTGTGAGAGACATTCCTCCTCCATATTTAACTGGAGAAGAAACTGAAAAGCAAATCGATTACTATGGAGCTTTGGAAACAGTTCCTTGTGGTGGTAATTGGCATGTCCCCCCTAATATGCCTGATTCTTACGGTGTTCATCACAACTGGCACAAGAAGAGTATATTTTGGGAGTTGCCATATTGGAAGGATCTTCTTCTGCGCCACAACCTCGATGTGATGCATATAGAGAAGAATTTCTTTGAGAACATCATGAATACAATATTGAATGTCCCGGGGAAGCCAAAAGACAACATAAAATCAAGGTTAGACTTGCCGGATATTTGCTCAAGAAGTGAGTTACATATAAACAGCAATGGGCAAGTTCATGTTCCGATATTCAGATTGTCTTCAGAAAAAAAGTCGGTGTTGTTCAACTGGGTAGCATCAGAAGTGAAATTCTCCGATGGGTATGTTTCAAATCTGTCTAGATGCGTTGAAAAGGGTCAAACGTTCTCCGGGATGAAGAGTCATGACTGTCATGTCTTTATGCAACGACTACTTCCCTTTGCTTTTGCGGAGCTACTTCCTACAAACGTACATGAAGCACTTGCAGGTACTATATATATTATTTATTGCAGTATTTTTATATATAATGATTTAGTTTGAAATAATATATGACTAATAATGTGTATAATTGTTTTTGGAATATACAAGGCATTGGAGCATTTTTCAGGGATCTGAGCACCCGCACTCTTAAAGTAGAAGTCGTGGAACAGCTTCAAGAGAACATTCCCATCTTATTGTGCAACTTGGAGAAGATATTTTCTCCTGGGTTTTTTGACGTCATGGAGCATCTAGCTGTTCACCTCCCATATGAGGTATTGCTTCGTGGACCTGTACATTACGGATGGATGTATCAGTATGAGCGAGCCATGAAATATTTGAAGGGAAAAGCAAAAAACCTTGCAAAGGTTAAAGGTTCTATAATTGCTGGAAGTTTGACGGAAGAAACTTCTCCCTTCACATCGTACTACTTTGCGTCAAAAGTACGTACCCGGAAAAGAGCTCCAAGGAGATATGATGATGGTGGTGTCGCGCCAACATACGCAGTTGCTGGTGTTCCAGACATCTTTAGCCAGATTGGGCGACTGGGTGGGAAATCAAAAGAGGTTTGGTGGTCGAGTGAAGAAGACGCTCATAGTGCACACACCTATATTTTACTCAATTGTTGATGATAGATAGGTTTACGGATTTTATGTTCGTTAGATAGATTTTTTAATTATTGATGATTGATTTTTAATTATTGATGATCATAAACTAAAAAAAAATTATTTTTGCAGGTTCGCAAGCACTTGCTTAGTGCTCACTACAGAGAGATGTTCGGTGAGCCTGGTAGTCAGTTAGACCCGCCAGGTTCTTCTTCAGGTGCCGGTGGTTCCGGTTCTTCAGATCAGGAGTCTGTTCCCGAGACTCAGCATTTCTTCCCTCTGATGCCTCCTCCGATGGCTCATCCGATGGCATCTCTGGTGGCTCCTCCTGAGATCCCCGCCGCTGTTCATTCCGATCTCATGGTTCCACCTACAGTTCCCTTCTCGCAGTACACTGTCGAGGATATTCTCGGTATGCCAGGCAGAGCTGGTTTACCAATCATAGATCCCGACAGACCCGACGGGACTATGTGGTAAGTGCATTATTTTTTAATTAATTATTTTAATTTGTAACTTCATTAAATAATTTAAATTTTTTTTTCCAGGTTTGGGGTTGACAATTGCCTTGCGACAGATGTAACCGAGATGATTAAAGGTTACTTCTCCATGGCGCATCCAAACTGGAAGTTGACGCCGATCTACATCAGAAAGACGTGGTTCAAGATTTACGCTGTAAGTAATTCTATTAATTAATTATTTTATATTTTTTTAAACAATAACAAATTATTAATTTTTTTCTTTTGCAGCAAAAGTATCACTGGTCTATCGGGGTCAGTGAGAGAGTGAAGAAGGCGTTTTACGCGAAGGCGCAAGTTCGCTTGGCGGACACGGTATGCAACTGGAAGGCTGACTGGACCATCAAGGGGTACACCCGTGGCAAACCCTCTGAGCTTACCACGGATGTTTGGGACGGCCTGATCCGTTACTGGAAGGATCCTAACTCCATTAGGATCGCAAATATTTGTGCTGCCGCCCATAACACGGTAGACGAGCACGGTAACGGCCCGATGCAACACTCTACGGGCCAAAAACCCCATGCCGGTGTCCGTTTGCAAATGGTACATAGTTAAATAATAATTTTTAATTATTATTTTTAATATAATTAAATATATTTCTAACAATTTTCTTAAATGTTTTTAGGCCAAAGAGTTGGGACGTCTCCCTACTCTTCCGGAACTTTACGAGCGGACCCACAAGAACAAGGCGGGCCAGTTTTTAGATGGCAAGTCCGAGCAAATCTACAACGACGTAATTGCTCGGGTTGAGGAGCGCCAGACTCAGCTGACCCAGCAGTCCGCCGAAGGATTACCCGTTACCTTATCCACAACTGAAGTGGATAAGATTTACGAGGAGGTAAATTTTTTTACATTATATCTTTTTAATTATTAATTCATTAAATTTACCTTTTAAATTTAACTAACAAATATTTTTTTTTTTGTTTTTAAGGTTGTCCCTAAGAAAAAGGGACGTACATTGGGGATCAGTTCCGTCAATGATGTCCCGAGAGCGACATCGTCTTATGCTCAGAGACGGACCGAAGAAGTCACTCAGTTGCGTTCCGAGCTGGGCGCGACCCAAAGCCGTGTGACTGGACTCGAGGCCTTCATCGACTTTAGAGTGACCACAAATCCGGAATGGGAAACTTTGTTGAGGAACATGAAACAACAAAATCCCATTCCAGGCGAGTCATCGGGCACACATAACGAGGAAGATGTTACGAGGAGGAGCGAGGAATTCTACGAGGCGATGAACGAGCCTTAATTTTTTTTTCTGGTTTATGTATTATAAAATCCAAAACTTAATTATATATAAAATATTTTGTTGCTTCTGAATTTTATTTCAAAATTTAAATATTTAAATACTTTTATTTGATTAAATTAATAATTATTCATTTTATCAAAATAAAATATATTAATTCGAAAATTGGCAATATACGACTGATTTACGTCGAAAGCTTTCCGAGGAATTGACGAGGAAATCTTTACGAGGTTTTTACGAGGAAAACTTTACGAGGTTTTTATGAGGAAACATGTACGGGGATTTTACGAGAAAATGTTTACGAGGTCTTTACGAGGAAAGTTTATCAAGGAGGTTACATGAAAATTACGAGGATTAATTTTCAAGGATCTTACGTGCAAGTAACGACGCGAGTTTCGCGTGGTTTGCACGAGGAAACAGAGCGAGTGATTTACGAGGAAAGGCGGCGAGGAACTTACGACGAAACCTTTACTTCGTCTTTACGAAGAAAATAAAGACTCGCTACTTTATGTGGAATTGGCGACGAAATGTCTGTTACGACGAAACCCTTTTCCTCGTTAATTCTTCGTAAAATCCCTTTTACGAGGAATTAACGAGGAAAATGGTCCTCGTTAAACACATGTTTTCTTGTAGTGACATGTAATGTCATGGCTAAGTACGACAAGTCTCTAAGTACACAAAAGAAACTCTCTGAGGAACTTAGACATGATTCAACAAAGCTTAAGTGTTTACCTTTCATTCTAAGTGGAAACTAGAATTGTAGGTATTCTTCGAATAGGAATTTTATCCGGATTTTTTACCATTCACTCACCTAAAGCACTTTTGATCGATCCTTAATCTTGGGTAATCCTTCTTCTCATTCATGATCGTGTATAGAAAATTAATTTTAGGGTTTTTGTGTTTTGAATGCCAAAATAGATCCCATTTCTAATTGCAATTAACATTTCCGTTTAATAACTAAAGTTTGACTTGTTAAAAGTCTAATTTTGTGCAGTCAACCATAATTTTATGGTTAAATTTGTGCAAGTGATACTTGGATATTTAAAATGCTGATTTCAAATTGTTTGGAATTTAAAAATCAATTTTCTTACCCTTTAATACAGGGGACACAGACTTGAATCCGGTGCGATCACACTTTTTGTCCCCCCTAATTAGCCGGTCTTGTTTCTATTCAATTTTAGTTTGTTAAGGATAATTAAAATTTCTAAGGGTATCTTCAATTGTTAACATCATTTTTACATCAAAATGCTGTAAACTCAAAACAAGCTTGTGTTTTACTCCAATGGTTTCCCTCTTTTATTCCCTCAAAAAATAATATTCTATTATTAGTACTTATTTTAATTCTATAATAAAGCTTACTATTTTAAAAACTTACAAATTTACCCTAAAAATAATTTTATTTTAACTAAATATTTATTATATACATAATTTAGTTTTCAAAAGAATATAAAATGATTTATATAAACTTATAATTGTATTATGAAAATATTAATAAATTTTGTTAAAGTGTAAAAATACAAATATTAAATATTTTTAGATACAAAACAAGCTATAGAAAAATTTAAGGATCAAATTTCAAATAAAAAGTATAACATCAAAATGAGATTGAGTGTTCCCTCAAATTTGAAAAGTACCATTCACAAACTCATTTTCTCCTCAAAATGATGTATTATTAGAGAATAGCTTCCTTCGTTTTTTGATATTTTTCCTCAAAATGATATATCATTGGAGATAGTCTAATACGATAATTGATATTACCTTTTTGTCATCTTTATCTTTTGTCATCGATAGTTGATATTATTGTATTGGATTGTATTATGTTTTTAGTTTGACTATAAATTTTCCATCTAATTATTTTATTGTATGTCATTTAATTTTAGACTACTCTCCTACTTTATTATGTGCTTTCGTATATATATTAGTTTTATATTAATACTTTATCTATGTTCAGTGAATATTAATTTGGAATTCATGACATGGCCTTTAAAGAAATCTACACTTATATCGATACAATATTTCGTTTAGAATGATCTCACAAACATAACCCATTCTACAAATTTTTACCAAAAAAATAAATAACCAATTCTACCAATGGATATTTCTAGCCAAAAAAAAAAAGAACCCCTGAAAGGCTGAAGCAGAATTACTTCAGTTACGGAAATGATCAACTTTTATAACAGGACGTAATAAAATATTATTTACAAAATCGAGTGCCTTGCTCTTGTAGCACGCTGGTCTGCGATGGCATTTCAGTGTGCAACGTGCGACCAGTTCGAAGCTCGACCGAGGCACTAAAGAGAGAGAGAGCGACTAGTAAAGTAGTAGAGCAGTAGAGAGCGTCTTGATAACATCTATTATTATAAAGAAGAGTCACTCTCTCCTGTGAGACTGCCACGTCACTAAATAAGACAAGGAGAGCTTGACATCTGTGAGACTTGATAACATCTATTATTATAAAGAAGAGTCACTCTCTCCTGTGAGACTGCCACGTCACTAAATAAGACAAGGAGAGCTTGACATCTGTCCGCTTTATTTAAACGGTGTGTTTCGATTTTGGTTACGGTGTCATGTTTGGGCTTCCTATTGTATTCCATGAAATCAAGCCCATTTCGCGTGAAACAATGATGTTACTGATCCGTAGCGTTTCGTTGATTGGGTTCAACTGTATTCGTCTGTGTTTGCAATTAGAGGCGTAACTTTTGGTACCACCACAATCGTCGCAATTCGCCATTAGAGAGACTGAGGTGCAGTCGGTGTGACGATTCCATTTGTTGGTTTTGATCAGGTCCTTTCGCCTTCTTTCGATCAATCGAAATGAGGTAGCTTCCAGATCCATGGCATTAAATATGTTATTAATTCCTTCGGCCACGATCTACACTTAATGTGTTTCAATCTTCTTAGAAGCGGTGCTTTCATGGTATAAATAGGTTAGCTTAGCTCCTCTTCAAACCATCTTTGTCGACTTTCATGGCCAAATAAGAGGAGATCGAGAAGAACAAGTGGGAGGTTTGGAAAAGGATTTAAGCTCAGCTTTGTTGTGTCGAAGAAGAGACCGGGCGATTGGTGAGTTTATATAGCTTTATCATCCTCATCACAATCTTATTTATTGTACAAAAAAAAAACTTTCCTTCAAGGTTTTGTTTCTGTAAAAGATCCGACTTTAATGTTAGGCCTAGAACTGAAGTGATCAATATCACCAAAAGACATGATATAGTATGGTTTTTGAGGCTTTTAAGATTTATGTGGATCAAAGCTCTTTCCTTTTTATGAGAAGAACCATTTGTTGAGGGAAGAAGTAGAAACAGATTTCTTTTTCCTTTTATAGGATCTTCAGACTATGTTTCTTTGTTGAGGGAAGAAGTCGAAAAAGATTTAACAGCTTCCGTTGGGAAAAAACACCTCCTGGAAAACAAGAAGAGACCAAAAACTGTTCAGAAGCAAATAATGTAGTGTTCCCTTCTCTCTTTCCCTCTATAACACAAATAATGTTATAGCTTTGCTTTGTTGCTTAACATTTTCATTTTTGGTTGCTGACTCTTTTCCGGATTGTGACTAGCAGAGGACATAACACAGGCTCTTATGACCCCCCTGACGCTGAGGAAACATGATCAAAGGTGTGATTCCTTGCTTCGGTCTCTTTTCTTTTCTGGTTTCTTCAGTTTAGAGTCCGTACAATTCTTTGTGTTCTTTTTAAATGTTTTCAGTCGTAAAAAGGAAGGACAATTAGCAATTTGTCCATTTTTTGTGAATGGAATCTTCTCTTTGCTTTTAGTAAAGAGGCGAGTGGTGTTTATATTAGCAAAGCTAATTGTAATCTTCAGCTGTTTTTCTTTTGTTATCAATAATGGAGCTCCCTGCAACTTTCTTTCTTCTTTCCAGGTCAGAGTCACTGCATATAACTTCATCGAAAACCATAAGACTTTCACCGTAAGCGCATCGTTGATGAGATTGGCCGTGAACCAGTACCTGACGTGGCTGACAATGCAAGTATAATCTGTATTATGATGTTTCGGTATTTACATAGACATGTTTAATAACGAACTCAATGTATCAGGGACCAGGGTGATGATGACGATGGTGATGACGACAAGCCAGCTGTCAAGCCAGTTCCTGTTATGTCTGAATCTGCAGGGGGCAGTGGTAATACGCAGAAGCAGACGGCCAACTCAGATTTGAAGATGGTTAAAAAGGCGCGTGTTGCTTGACATGAAGTTTCAATAAATTTATGATCAGACTATGCATCTTAATAATGCTTTTGCATCTTTATTGCCTTTGCACGTATTTTTTTTAAGACTGAAAACCGTTCACGTCTTTTTCTTTCTATGTTTTGACTTTCTCCAATATTATGAGCACTCTACGTTTGTTTCAGGCAGTTTTCGTAATATGAGTTTATTTTTCCTTATTGCATTCCGTTTTAGGATTATAATGAACAGGTTTAACAACGACCATTTTCTTCATAGTCCAAAAAGTAACAACTCTCTTTGTTATCTAATACTATAAAGTAGACATTGACTCTCTTCTTAGAGAGACACGTCATCAAATAGGGAGATTAGAGCTTGACACGTGTCTTCTTCACTGATATTTTGCGTTTCATTAATCCAAATTCTAATTTCGTTTGGGCTTTTGATTATCATTTGTTTTTTAAATACAGTTTGGTAAAGCCCATCATAAATAAGAAAAACACACAAAACACGTCGTTTTTTATTTCACGGGTTGAACTCTCATCATTCTCCACCGTCGCGATATCGGTCCCAACTCGAGGGTTTCGATTCATCTTCTGCCTCCGACTCAGAATTTTACCAGACGAAGACGTAACGGTATACTTACATTCAATTTGTGGCATTCACGTTCTCATTGAATCGATAAAATCACTACTCCACTAACTAGCATTCAATAAGAAGAGTATAAATAGGTCAACCTTTCTCTTCTCAAAACCAACTTCTCAATCTGTTTAAGCAGAGAAATAAACTTATTCTTCTTTATGATTTGAAGTCTGATAGGTGTTCTTTCACTGTACATGTTAGCTTGCTACAATTCTGTGACGCCGGGAATGTCAAACGCGGCAGAGACATCTTTCTCGCTGATTAAAAGGTAAATCATCTCCCACAAAGATCATCTGTCCAATCCTCTTCATCATAATCTTCTCAAAAAATCAAGAGAAAACTGCTAATTTTGATTTCCTCCTCGGCATTGAATCGGCACCGTTGTAGCTCCTCCGTCGCGGTTCGACTCCCTCTTGCGATGATCATTGGAACCTGTCGCAAACCCTGTGACGATCATTGAATCTACACAATGATATATCTTCTTTGAAGCAAGGTTTTTAAATCAATTTGATTATATCGAATTGATTTCCATTTGATGATTATATAGAACCTGTGTTGAATCGAAATGAGGCAAATTGATTATACCGAATCTGGGTTTAATTCAATTGATTCAATTTCGTAGCTGGGTTGAATCAAATTAGTGCAAAGATTATCATCTTTATAACATTCTTTTGTTACTGTCAGAATATAATTTTTTTGTTTGTTTAATAGATTTGAGAAGAAGAAGAAAGGAACAACAGTGAGCTCTGAGCAAAACAACAGCACAAGCTTCCCACCAACTGAGCCATAACTCTGCGACAATATATGCGGTTTCTTCGAGTGTTCCAACATGAACCTCTGTTCCAAATGCTACAGAAGTTCCCGAGCCGAGGAAGATCTAACCGCTGTAGCAAAATCTGCTGTCAAGAACTCACTTAAGCTTCCATCTTCAGTCTCATTGTCACACCAGAGCAAAAACAGCCTCTTGAAACCAGACCAGCGTCTGTTGTTGTAACCGCTGAGCCGTCATCAGCTCCTATAGCCACGGGACATGAGGAGGCAGAGCCGTCGAAACCTGCACGGACGAACAGGTATTTCAGCTGTAACAAGAAGGTTGGGGTTATGGGGTTTAAGTGCAAATGCGGTAGCACGTTCTGCGGAAGCCATAGGTACCCGGAGAAGCACGAGTGTAGCTTTCATTTCAAACAAGTTGGACGTGATGTAATCGCAAAGGCCAATCCTGTGATCAAGGCGGATAAAGTCGAAAGGATATGAAAAAAAAACCTTTCTTTTGTAAAGTAATTTGGTGTCTCCATCTTTCGTAAGATCTCTATCTATCATGTTGTTTGTACAAGAGGGAGGAGATACCACATTGACTCTTTTTTATATCCGTTGCTACAGATTATTGTTTTTTCCTTGAGAATTGTTACAGATTATTGTCATAATTTCTATATATTTATTTGCATATAAGCTCCTCAGTGTTAAAAAGCTCTAAATTTCACTATATTGAAGTAACCTAAGCGTTCCAGATGATCAATATTTTTTTAGAATGCATTAAACACACTATATTTCTTATCTTCTTATTCTATAAACAAAATTTATTAATAGAGTGTTTAATAGCCCAACACTTTCTTTTAATCAATAGTTTAAGTACAATCTAACAAAAAAATCCATCAATGTGAAATTAGCACACAATCTATAATATCATCTAAAATACATGCACTTCAGAAAAAGAACAAATAAGACTTTTAGCGATATTGTATTCACACGTTTTATTAAATGCAAATAAAAAGCGTAAAGTTTATAAAAATGATTCCATCGTGTTATAGCTCAAGATTAGAAAATAAAAAAATAGAGAAAAACATAACCAAATATTAATACATAATAGATTAAAAACATTTTCTACGAAAATAAGAGCACAATAAAAAATAATCGATGATCAAAAATCAAAAATAATTATAAAGAAAAATAGAAAAACTAAAGAAATAAAAAAAAATAAATATAAAACACTAAATGGATAATTTTTAATATAAAAGAGATGTGTTAAGTTATTCTAACTAAATAGATGTAGAATGTATTTTAAATATTTATGTCATGAATTCTAAAAAAAATTATAAATATAGATCCACAACTGTGTAAAATTAAAATATACAGTTATATAGTCGAATAAGAGCACGATATAAAATAATGTAAGGGAATGAATAAAACTAGGTAACTTAAAATTAAACAAATAAATCAATAATTCTACACCATTAAAATAAAAATAAAATAAAACTTCAAATAAACAATCTTATTAATTGTAATGACTCATACTAATATAGAATAAAACATTTTAAAATAAAACAAATATTAAACAAAAATATTTATCTAATTGTTTAAATTATTTTTAAATTATTATCCCGCCCGTAGGGCGGGCCGACCCTAATTAAACATATAAGGTATTTCCAAATATCTTTTTTTCTCCAGCATCTCCTAATTTCATAATAAGAGAAAGGAAGGGGTATGCAGACGTTTCTTTCCATCCTAACTCTAATCAAAAAAAAAAACCTCTAATCAAAATGTTTCGAAGCCAGTAATTTTTTTTTTTGAAGTCGAGCCAGTAACTGGAAAGTTTACATTATGATCCAAAAATTTCTTTCAATACATCCTTGTAAATATAATAGGGTTTTTCATCGCACATCATTAATTCAAACTACTACACTGTGACACATCAGATATCTCTAATCGTAAGTACAAAAATAAAATATCTCTTAGTTTCAACTTATTTATAATAGCATTCTACTAAAGTTATTAATTAGTCTACCTTTTAGGATAATTAGTAAATTTTAATATTCTTTGACTTTTCCTATTTTATCACATATATGTGTGTTTAGAAATAATTAATTCCATATATGCATTCGTAATTAAATACATACATTATATGATAATCATTTTACTAATTTCATATATACGTAATAAACTAATAATTAATTCTAGATTAATCAACCTACCTTTTAGGATTTTTTATTATTAATTCTCTACCTAGCTTTAAATAATTAAGGGGGATTTTCAAAAATGCCATTTTGAAAGTACATTATTCATCTTTACCACCATTAAAGACACATTTTAAAAAATATCTTATTTATTAAAATGTTAAAAACTCTTATATCTTTATTTTTATATGTTTTTCAAAATTCTAACATCAAACTCTAAATCCTAAACCTCAAAATCTAAACCCTAAATCCTAAAACCTCAACTCTAAACCTTAAACCCTAAACTCCATATCCTAAATTCAATACCCTAAACCTTAAAATCTCAACTATAAACCCTAAATCCTCAAATCTAAATCCTAAACTATATATCCTAAATACTAAAACATCAAATCTAAACCCTAAATACTAATCCTTCAAATCTAAACTCTTCATTGAAAATGATGATAAAAGTGGTTAGTGTAAACATGAAAAGTGGTACTATGAAAATTGTATTTTTGGCAATTTCTCAATAATTAATGAACAATAATGAACAATATTGAACAAGTCTTTTTTCTTTTTTTATGTAGATGGTTTCTTACGAATCAGCGGCGGAGAGAGGAGGTGTGAACAACTCGAGGTGGCGATGGAGTTATGTGAGGTGGTGAGCTTTTTGCTTAGACTGTAGCTCTAGGTGATTCTTTAGATTTTGTCTATTATCTTCAAGTCAGATATGGATTCAGATTCATTAACCCTAATCTCTTTTAGATCTGGTTTGCTTAACAATTGTATATTGATATTTGTGTAAATTTAAAAAGAGGAGGAGGAGAAGAAATTAAAGGAGTAGAGATGGAGATGTGAACGGAGTGGAAAAAGACGAGGCAGAGACGTAACCGGACTAGAAAGAGGCGAGAAGGAGATGTGACTTGAGTGGAACGAGACGAGGCGGATACCTGATCAAAGTTACGCCGATGTCGTCAAAGCCACGCCCGTGGTGGTTTTGTATAATATTTATGTATACACATGTATTTAGATTTGTATTTATAACAAATACGTATACATTAGATTATCAAAAAAAAATACGTATACATTTTTGGTTTAATATAATTTATATTATTTAATAAATAATTAATTGAAAATTTGTAGTTATTTTTTTGTTTCTTTACCAAAAATTTTTTGTTTTCTTGTAGTGAAAGAATCCTATTTTACTCATATATGTCTTTATTGCCATCTGCATATTCCTTCCGCTAGGATCTGTACGGAGGGCATGAAACATACTTTATGCTATCAGAATATTATATGATATCTGCCTACGAGAAACAAAGGCTTATTAAGTTTCAGAAATTCGATCTGTTAACACCTTTTTTAACCTTTGAATAAGACTTTCAATATTATTTTGTATCTCATATTGCAAAGACTGATGGGTCTGAACTGAGACATCTCATTAGGTTTTTCCTTCTTTAGGATGAAGCAGATATTGGCGTTATTGAGTCCGTTGTCTATTATTCCATCGAAAAAGAATCCATTCAGAACGTCGGTAGAATTTTTGATAGAACTATGAGACCATCAGGTCCATTGCAAATAAGGCTAACTTATTTCCTATTCTGAAACAGGAGAAGTCAGGTCGGCATTTAGTTGATCAGATATCTTGTCGTAACATTGATCAGGGCCTCCTCAATAAGTTTAGAATTGGAAGTCACAGACGGGCCTCTAAACTAACATTTTTTGTTCTTTGGAATAAAATGCTGCGTATCATTTTAAAATAAAGTACAATTTGATCAAACAACAAGCCTTACTAAAGCCTTACTAATGCGAAACAATTATTCACCTTCTTCACACTAGTCCATCACTACAATCTTGAAAACAAAAATAACCATCAACGAAAACCATTCTACACACATTAATAACGAAAACATTGAAAACAAATAAGCTCCTTGTTTAACATTTTACCACAAAAGAAAAAAAAACAAAGAAGCTCCTCGGGTTTCTGGTCTTCACAAGGACGGGACGAAACTTCTTTCTTAACATTTTTAATCTATTTGTGGAGCTCAATAATACAATATGAATAGGCATGACATTTGATTTCACAAAGAACAAAACCTGAATCACCGGCTAGATTCTTGATCTGGGAGAAAGACCTCTCCTTACCACCCGAGCATTGGGTTAACATAACCATGTCCATTGCATACACAATATTCGAAGAGAAGTCTTTGATCTTTTTATTTTCGGGAGTAGTCATTTCGACTATTATCACTTTTCCTCCCTCAGAAAGACTTTGCCAGCAATTTTTTAGAATTTTTATACAATCTTCATCTGTCCAATCATGTAGTATCCACTGTCAAATTATCCATTTTATTTCATAGTCAATATCTATCTTAAACAATGAAATTAGTGATTTGTTATGAAAGACTATAAGCGTATATTTGAAGTTACTTTCAAGAAGATGGCATCTCCGTTTGGAATTTCTTTAAACATATCTCCTGAAACATTCTCCACTCCTATATATATCAAATGTTAGTTATCAAAACTAACAATTCAATATAATTAATTTTAATGAAATCACTTATATGTTGTTATACCTGGATAAACAGAAGGATGGGCTAATACTGAGGGTAGGTCAAAATTGATGCCTTTGATGTGAGGATACTTGGAAACCACTAGACTTATAACAGTTCCTATTCCTCCTCCAACATCCACTAAAGTATTTACATCTTCAAATCCTCTATAAACTTCTAAAACTTTCTTCATGGTCAGGGTAGAAGCTTCTGACATTGCCCGGTTAAACAGCTCACCGAACGGTTCCTTTGAACCAATGTATTCAAAGAGTGTCATGCCATGAGCAGAGGCTGAATGCATCTTTTCCTTCTAAAATCATAATCTTTGAGATGAGTCCTGTTATGAATTAATAATTAACTTTTGACTGCCCAGAATATTAGAAGGTTTATTAGACCGGCATGGGTTTATTATAATTTGGGTTGTTTGTGAAAAAAAAAAAAAGAACTTGGTATTTTTTCTGTATGAATGCTAAGAAAGTCGTAGTTACTAACCAACTCTTAAAATAGACTTCGCTTAGAGCAACCATAAACAGTGCCGCGAGAGAACCTGAGCCTTCTCCACGGTTTAAGAAATACATGCAAACCGGTTCAGCAGCATATAGCCTCTCGCCATTTCCAGTTTGACCGTTCTCTCCGGCTTCAACCATACGGGACGTCAAGATCGAATGACTGGCTAGTAAAACCAGCATCCGGTCCAACAAAATCGGTGCTTCCGGGTTGGTGGGTTTTGTTGGGAGACGAAGTGCAATATCAGAAGCCGAGAGCCATACACCTTCTGCAGCTACGATCGCGTCAACAACGCCAAGTTCCAAGGCGGTTTTGAGAACCATAGGGAATGCAACGGAGTACAAGATCCTCTCTGCTTGTAAGCTCAATGTTTCATCAAATCGTTCTTCTTCTTTAATAAGACTGTGTTTAGTGGAAGTGTTTAAGGCATCTGGGAGATAGTTTGTCATTCTTGAAAAGTTGAGGATTTATGTGGATCGTTAGAGAAAGTTGGTTTCAACATTCACAGTTAATGTCATTTTATACAGATGTGTGGTTTAGTGGTAGGCGGGCGTTGGGAAGGTAAGTGATCCTTGGTTCAAAACAATTCCACCAAACTAATGAAACATGTGGTCACACTTACACGAGATCATGTTTTGGATCTCATTCGAATATCTTAAAAAATAATATATTTGTGGGTTGTACCTCCTTTTAGATTTAGTCTAACCTCTTTCATAGGCTCATTGTATCCCATGTTAATAAAAAATTCAAAACATAAATGTATTCCTAGATTAATCTTAATACTATCTGTTTCAAAATGATGCATATTTTTTTTTCACATATACTGATAAACCATGTTAACTAGTAGTATTAAAATGCATATTTTATTATTATTTATATCTCATAAATCTAAACCAATAAGAGTTCAGTTAATGCAGTTAAATTTTTTGAAGTTCATAATTAATTATTATTAGTTGATAAAACTGTCTTAAACATACAAAAATATATATATATTGAAACAATTTTTTTTTTTAAAAAGCATGCATCTTTATGAAATGGAGGGAATATAATATAAGCATGTACAATTAAATTGATGTCTGGATTTGTTTATGTCAGCCATTCAATAGTTAAGTTTGCCAAGCAAAAATTATCTCAAACATTTAGTCCATGTAAATAAACACGATTGAAATTATACTACATAGCGAATAATAATATAATTTTCAATATTTGTGTTTTTTTTTGTATTTAACAAATATTTTATTTTCCAATTTTATTTACTTCAAAAAATACAAATATATAACTTTTCAGATATCTAAAAAGCATTATGAATATTAAAAAATATTTACAGATACCTTATCTACTTTATTTAGTACAAGTAAATCTAGAAAAAAACTATACAATTTTATTTTCAAAATATTTCTTACATAATATAAAATAAAAATTAACAATTAGGGAAACTATATGCTCCGTAATTTTTTTAAAATTAATTACTTTTATAAGACATTAATTTTCAGAATTTTTTAATTTTTTTTTGTAAATAATTTATAGTCCTTTCTTAATTTAAAACTGTTATAAGTAGTTTTATAAACACAGTTAATAAAATTATAATAACTATATAATTTATATATTTAAAACTTATATTTAACTGTAGATAAAAATCTAGTTATATAAAACCAGATCGGATTTCCGTTACTAAGAACAATGAATAATAAAAACTTAAATTGCTTAGTCGTCAACAAAAGTTTAAAAAATATAAATAAGATTTCTAGTCATTTTAAGGTATTTTGGTAATTTTGATTGCTTCTGGTTTTTGTCGGTCATAAAATATATTCGGTCCAACGGGAAATAAATCGACTTCCTGTTTAATTTTTGTTCATAACAGCCATCAACTCTCAACACACTTTTAAAATAGGTCACTTTTATCTCTGACATATCCCTTTCTAATATACGTGTAACCGCGTGGAGTGGACCTTACCAATTTATCTCTCGTCTGATCCATAATAACGGGTCCTAGTTTCTCTATGCATATAGAGACCCAAAACACCACAAAATACAAATCTTATATATCACTTGAGAAATATTACAACCTTTAAAGTTTAAACTATGTCATGTGACATAACGACTATAATGATTTTTAATTTTTTTTTAAATAGGTTTTTACATATAATATACTTTTTATGAAACAAATTATATAAATAAATACTTAGTGTATATATAAAAATAATTCTGTTTTCCTTAACTAAAAACTATGAAATTACCTAATAAAACTAAAATATGTATGATAATTAATAGTTCTGAATAATGAATATTTAATAACGATTTATGTATCTTCTATCATTTTTTAATTTTCTATTATAAAAAATAAATTAAACAATAACATTAATTATATAATAAAGATTTACATTTTTTGTATATTTTATATTTTAAATTTTTTAAAAATTGCTATCAATTAATTAAAATATTAAAAATCTCATAATAAAAACTGGGTAAATGGTTTTAATAATTTTATTTTTAAAGAAATTCAATTCATAAAGCGATATAATTAGGAAGTCTCCTCTAATATTTATTCAGATTAATACAAACATATATATGTTTTAATATTGTTTAAACTAAACTATATACAATTTCAAAATACATAAATATTTAAGTTTCAAAATTTGCATTAACAAAGTATTTAGAATTGAAGAATTTAATTTCATAATTTACATTAAAATGTTTAAAATTATGATAAATTACGAAAAATATTTAACATCATATATTGAATTTTTTTTATCAATGATTAAACTTTTTGTTATAAAAAGATGGAAATGATCATAAAACCATATATATATATGTGTGTTAATATCATTTAAATTTAATCGTTTATCATATAAAATATATAAAGTGATTATTTAGATTTATTTACCATAAAATATTTTAATAACAACAATGATTTTTCTTATTTCTATATCCACGCCAGTTTAATTATATACCGAATAGTTACTGAATATTGAATTATTGAATAAATTTGTTATCTTGTCATTTTAATTTGTAAAAATTTCACTAAGGCGCTAACCATCACACCATCATTTTCAAAGCATAGCTAATGATGTAAGTGTATATCACGAGCATTCAGTTTTCTTGATAATTATGCAATTAATCTGATTGTTTTTACTTGATAGTAAATTATATAACCACTAATGAAAGAGAAATTTCCTTGGATAACTATTTTTAGTTTATCTTACAAAATTAACATTAAAAAAGGAAAAATGACTTAAAGAGATTTTATTAAAAGGTAAAATATGCATTTATATAATTTGGGCTAATTAATCTAGATTTAGGGTTTAAAATTAAGAGGTGGGTTTTGCATATGAGTTTCAAACTTTAAAAAATAAAAGATAAATATTAAAATTTTTAAAATAAAAAAGAGATTATTTTGGTCATTTTATTTTTTGAGTGTTATTTTTGTGACAAAAACTTAAAAAGAACTAGTTGAGAAAATTGTCCTTAATCAAGACTCGAGGCTTAGTCTTAAAAAGAGGGACAATTTTAATATACACATGAATAGAAGATTTATTTTTAAACATACTTTTTAGTAGAGAAGATATTTAATTAAATTTTACTATAAAAAACTGAAAAATTTTCACATAATTTTTTCATTAAAAACATTTTAATTAAGTATAAATATAGTGTGTGGAAATTTTATTGTTGAGATATTTCCAAATATACTATGTCTTTAACATTTTTTCTCTATAGTTTTTTTTTCTTGCATGAATTTGGTAGTACTGATTATTATTACGAATATATAAAAATTTATAGAAACTATTCCAAAAAGTTACAAAAACAGGAGTACAACATTATAACATACCAAAAAGGAGGAATAACATACCAAATTTAATAAGTAATAGTAGACTATTTACTGAAATCAACAATTTATAGAAGAAGAATTTTTTTTTTTGTTATGTTCGCAGGTATTTTAGGAAGAAACCACTTGAATAGTATTTTTGGTTTAGCAAGAGGAAGCAAAGTAAACTAACAAAACTCCCTAAAAATAGAAAATTTAATTGGCTTAGAATCGTGATTAGATGGATTAAAAGTGGTTTCTAGGAAAATCTAAAACTAAAAACTAGTGTAGAATATGCTGTTACAAAAAAAAAAAAACTAGTGTTGTAGAATATACAAAAAAAAAAGCTCTAATCGTGTAGAAAAAAAACTAGTGTAGAATATGAATGAAAAGAAAGATAGAAATTGAAAATTTTGCTATAAAAAGTCATGAAGGAAAAAAATTGAAATTTGCAAATTGTTTAATCGTTTTAGTGAACAACCATGAATGATAAAAAAAACTAATTTGAACACTAATTTCAGAACTGATTTTAAAAATCTCAACACTCGTTTAGACTCGTTTTTTTTCAATTAGATTGCACTCACTTATGTTCTACTGACCTGCTATAATGAAATCATAGATGATTTTGAACATGGGTCAAAAATATTGGTGCTATTTAAATAAATTAAATTCGATTTATTAGTGCCTTCCTCTTGTAGCTCGTCTGGTAAGCGAAGGCACAGTAATGTGAAACGCTTGACTGGTTCGACGCTCGAGTAAGGCAAAAAACAGAGGAAGAGAAGAAGAAAGCAAAGAATGAAACCTTGAATCCAAAAAAAATGAGATATTCCTAAATATCTCTCTCTTTATCTGATACAGCATTTTTTTTTCATTCTTCTTTCAGTTTTGTTTGTAAGTTACACCGGTTAACGGTAATAATGCATTGATGATCGAACAGATTATCAATTGATTCTTCGTTTATCATGTAATCGGTGTACCCCTTTCATTTGAATGCTTTGTATAACAGCACGTCGGCCGAACTTCTGGCATCGACCAGAATTCTTAACAGTTTGCAACCACCAACGTCGTGTCCTCTGTCAAAAGGTAACAGTTGTCAAAAGGTGTGAATGTGGTTGAACGTATGTTTCACACTTGCTATGCCCTCCTTATATACTCCTCCTCGTCCGTTCGGATATTGCTATATCTTTGTCCTGACCTTCTCACCGAAATGAGAAATCCTGGGCTTCTAACCGTACAAGACCGATTCTTGTGCTTAATAAATCCACCTCGGGCTCTCTATTTCATCCTTCCGTTACCGACATCCTCCTTCGATCCTCGATGTTATGCTCTTTCCAACCGACCTTAATTGGGCCTATCGAATTGCTCCCGCCCATCTTCTTAGGATCTAATCTCGACGTCAAATTTGAGCCCAATAGCTTACTTTGAAAAAAGAATAAAAAATAATCGATCATCATAATTGAAAAAGCAAGTTGCCCGTGTCAGGCGAGCCACGCAGCCCATAATACAGAGGTCAAATAGCCAATAATAATTTGACACGTACGCAGATCCTTACGCTTTTTAGAGAGAAAAAGCGAATGTCTATTTCCGTAATATCGCAAAACAGTTGATGACTCTCCCCGTCGTCGTCGCCTCTCTTTCTCCTTCCTCCATCGTCTCCCCTCAGCTCTCTCTCTCTCTCTCATCTCCGATCTTTGAATAGATCTCCTTGGGTTTATCAAAATTGCTAGAAACCCTGAACTTTCCTTCAAATCCATGGATCGCGATAACAGAACCAGTACCGACGGAGGCGAAAGCGGAGGAGGATCCGTAACAATGGAATCAACGGAGATTCAGCCTACTCCTCAACCGCAGCCAGTGGCGGTTCTAAGTGGAAACGCGCCACCTCCGTTCCTGAGCAAGACCTACGACATGGTTGACGATCCCGCTACCGATTCGATAGTGTCGTGGAGTGGTAACAACAACAGTTTCATCGTATGGGATCCACCACAGTTCGCTAAAGATCTGCTTCCCAAGAACTTCAAGCACAATAACTTCTCCAGCTTCGTCAGGCAGCTTAACACCTACGTAAGCAAATGCTCCTCTCTCTCTCCCTTCGTTTCGTTTCAATTGATGTCGCCATTAACTGCTTAAGCTTCTTCAATGGTTAACTTACTGAACAATGGTTTACCCATAAGCTTAACCAGTAAGAGTTTCTCGATACCTCTCTTGTAGGAATGGCTAGTGGCACCGTTTGCTAGACATAAACTCCCGGGATGAGCAAGGCATTTTTTTTGTAATTGAAATCAGTTGAGCAGTGTAGTTAATTAGTAGCATAGATGGAATAGTAGATTTGTATGGCCGTAGATGAAACTTTCACTTAATGTTTCAACTAGGAGATGTATCCTTTGATTGACTCCATGTTATTAGCTTTAGTAATAGTCGAACTCTCGAAGATAGTAATGAATCTTCCTCAATTTTCTCAGCACTATAAACGAGAAGAAAGAAGAAATACAGGAAAAAAAGAGAGCGTCTCTCATGACCTGTGTGCAAGGTTATTAACTTTCTGTTATACTACGCAACATCTTGTTGCCAAAGAATCGATGTTTAATGGAGAGAGCACCTCTCTGAAAACCTAAAAGGCAAACGTGATCAGTAGTGACTTTACATTTTTATCTCCTCATATAGGCTGGATTGAATTTATGTTGCCTATATAAGTTTTGCTCTATACAAGGTCGTGATGAATGGACCTTATACGACCCAGTATTTAGAGCAGAGTTTGCTTTAATGCTGCAAAATGGTGAATGCACTCATATAAGTTGGATCTTTCTCCGGATATCTTTATTAGTTTATTTCATATACCCTCACCAGAGACCTTTTACTCTCTTAGTTCATAGTGATCCCTATTGGATATTTGTTTTCTCCTATGGTTTGTTGGTAGGTTAGACTGATAATAGGTACATGTATTCAGAAGTTTACTTGACTTCTAAATTGCTCTGGAGCATGTGATTCCAACTAATAAGTTACTTTCTGTATATGGCTTTTTGAATCTGTGAATAGTTGGAGTCATTAGATTTGCACGTCACAGTGTGACCTTAAGGGCGACTTCTTTCTCATTTATTTTGATAGAATCCATTTTCATTCCATTTTGCACGCCTTCTCTTGAAACAGGGTTTCCGGAAGGTTGACCCAGATAAATGGGAATTTGCGAATGAAGGTTTCCTAAGAGGTCAGAAGCACTTGCTAAAAACAATAACTAGGCGAAAACCTGCACATGGACATCAGCAATCTCAGCACTCGATTGGGCAGAACTCATCTGTAAGCTCATGCGTTGAAGTTGGCAAATTTGGTCTCAAAGAAGAGGTCGAGAGGCTTAAACGAGATAAGAACGTCCTTATGCAAGAACTCGTCAGGTTAAGGCAGCAGCAACAATCCACTGATAACCAACTTCAAACGATGGTTCAGCGTCTCCAGGGCATGGAGAATCGGCAACAACAGTTAATGTCATTCCTTGCAAAGGCAGTACAAAGCCCTCATTTTCTATCTCAGTTCTTACAGCAGCAGAACCAGCAGAACGAGAGTAGCAGGCGAATCAGTGACACCAGTAAGAAGCGGAGATTCAGGCGAGATGGCATTGTCAGTAATAATAAGGAATCTGCTTCTCCTGATGGACAGATAGTGAAGTATCAACCCCCAATGCACGAGCAAGCAAAGGCAATGTTTAGCCAGCTTATGAATATGGAACCTTACAAAACCGGCGATGATGGTTTCCTTCTAGGTAACGGTACTTCTACTACTACTACAGAAGGAACAGAGATGGAGATTTCATCTAACAACGTAGCGGGTGTAACTCTTCAGGAGATGCCAACAGCTTCTGAGATACAATCATCATCATCACCAAGTGGAGCAACTCCTGAAAATGTTACAGTAGCTGAGTTTCCAACATCTGATGAAGCAATTCCTTCACCTGATGACCTATCTCTACCTGAATTTGCTGATATTCTGCCGGAGAATATGGCCGAGGTGCCTCCAGAGAATTTCTTGGAAACAAACATGGAAGATATGAGTACGATCTTAGATTCAGATCTGTTCAATAGTGATGATTTACCCTTTGAGTTTGACGACATTCTGAGAGATCCCGATTTAGAACCTTCGGTTGATGATTACACTTCACTCTTTCAAGACATTCTCATGTCAAGCCCGGTTCCAGAGGATATGGATGTAACGCCAGTGGATGTTAGAACCAAGGACAGTGAGACAGAGAAGAAACAGATGGATAATCTGACTCAACAAATGGGTCTCCTCTCGCCTGAAACCATAGATCATTCAAGGTAACCAATATAACTTTACTAGTTATTAACCACAGATAGTAAACTCTATTAACTCAATATATCTGCTTATAAATCTTTCGTAATGTTGCTTCCATTCAGGCAAAATCCGTGATTTTGGAAGCTTTTGAAGTCTTTTGAAGTAAGACCAAACTACTATGTTCCCTAAGAACATCTTGCTTCATCTCATGCATTGATCATTTTTATTTTCTTCTTTCTTATATCAAACTTCCATATAACTATTCATTTACACACTTTATAAAGATGTGGTGGGATCTATGTCGAAGTTTCAATCTATTGTTGATTTTTTGGCCCATTTGTTAGAGAAGAGCTTTAAATGAACTTGAGAGGTCAACAGAATATCATATGTTTCGTTTTTGGTTGTCATTATTAATCCTACTTTGCACCTTTAAATATACAGTATATACAAATATACATTTTCAAACTAATAAATTTTATATTACTAACTTTATTTTTTTTAAAAATTATTCAAAAAAAACATTTATCCAAAAATGAAGGTTGAGTTTCAAAACGAAACTAAATCGGAAATAATCAATCTTGAAAACCAAATCAGACCTATCACTACTCTCCAGATCAAAAAGAACAAAACTTGTGAGAGAGACTAGCTACTATCTGTTTTTAACAAAAGGATGATGAAGAAGCTCTTTCACAGTGCCTCTCTTTCTCCAGTCCTTCTCCAGACATCTTCCAACAAAATCTCTAAACTCCAACGAACCACTCACTGGAATCTCCACTTCCTCATTACAACAAATGGCACAAACCAGAGCTGCCCAGTCCGGTTTATCTCCAACTTTAGTCAATGGATACCTTCCAAGATAACACTCAAGAACCACAACACCTAAAGACCACACATCCCCTGCAAAACCAACCTCTTCAATACCCCATTTCTCTGGATCCACACGTTCAGGACTCATATACGCACACGTCCCGCTCGAACCATAGTCTCCTCCGGCTACAATCCGGCTCGCACCAAAATCCGCAATCTTGACCTCTCCCTTCTCGTTAATGAGTAGATTCGAAGGCTTTATGTCTCCATGGACTATTCTCATTTCTTGAAGGTGACGTAACCCTTGGAGTATTCTGTTAGCGAGAGTGGATATCACCGGCTCAGGGAAAACGTGTCGAGCAAGCAACGCATCCTGAAGAGACCCTTTCTCCATGAGCTCCATCACGAAACATAGATCGGATGAATCAGCAAAAACGGCGTAGCATTTTACGATGAAGTTCGATTCGATTCTCTTGAGAATGTCGGCTTCAAGAGTGGTGGTGATGCTGAGATCTGACCGGATGTGTTTTAGTGCGTAGAGAGCTGTGGTTCTCCGGTGACGGGTTTTGTAAACTGTCCCGTCGGTTCCTTGTCCTAAAATGGTGAGTTTCTCGAGATCGTTCAAGGTTTGAATCGGCGATGATGAGTCGGAGCTTGATGATGAAAATGAGGACGGAGATTGGAGCTATGGGGATGATGCCGTGGTAATGTGGTGGTGGAATAGAGAGTGTGAGTGGGTTTTGGTGACGTCTCTCTCTCACAAGTGACATCTATTTTGTTATCTTCTCACTTGTGGTTTTCAAGCCCAAGGTTGCATAAGGAGCTTTTTGGGATGTTAATCTAAATATAAAAAGAAATGAGTTGATGATGATCATCTCATTGTACGACACTTGTCAGTCACAGTTGTAACAGACTCAAACATGTGTGGTTTTCAGGTAGTGGTGATCGATTTGTTTCTAAAATTTTACAGGATAAAAATAGGTCACTAGTTTGAGATTTTATCACCTTTTTGCATCTTTTTCTTTTCTCCTTACATCTAGTAAGAATCTTTGTTATAGTTGGGAAGATAATAATAAGTAGCCATTTTTTTTCTTTTTTTTTCTTTTTTTTTTCTAAGAGTAAATAAATGATAAATTTAAACAAAAAAAATCATATGAACAATGTGTTTCTTTTCATATGATTATTGTCAGAATTTAAACCTTCAACTGCTACTTTGTTTTGACAAAATAAAATAAAGATGCTGGTTAGTTGCAAACTTGCGGTGATTTTTATTGTTATTTTTTTGGTTAATATACGTTATAAATAGTATTGTGGTGGCCTAAAACCATTTGACAAAAACAATTAAACATCATTGAAATAACACAAACTGACTCGTTTTATAAGTGATTGAAAGACGAGGGAGTAGAGGGAATATACAGAAGCAAGTTCAAACACTCAAGAATTCTCTGTCCCAAAACCAGACTTCTCTTGAATGTTTAACCAAGATTGTGTGTGTGTTTCAGGCGATCTCAAGCTGCGAGTACTATGACAACGATGAGTAGAACAATACCAAATATCACCATTAGTAAGCACATCTGCATATAATAACCATAAAGTAAGAAAATTGATAGTGAGGAACATGAAAAAGTAAAGTGGATGAAAGTTGAAACATTGTTATTCCTTTTTTCATTTTACCAGAGAAGAGTTTGATCGTTGTGTCCTGGAGGCTTTCACGAGATGAGACCTTCCCTGAGCTGTTGCGGAATGTGCATTCTCCACATGGCTACCAATATCATCTGCAAGAAACATATTTATAAGAAGCAATTAGGATTCAAAGCATTGATTTGCTTGAGAAGTTGAGAGATTTTCACCTATCATGGCTCCTTGGTCGTGAACCAACACCGCGAGATCTTTGAAAATCTCGTTTACTTCTCCGATTTGCTGCTGAACTTCCAGTATCCCCTGTTCTCTTTCCTCTATCACTGCTTCGTTGAAGGATATTTCGTTTTCAAGCAACACAACTTCTTGCCTACAGATGAAGAAAGAGAGATAAGAGAGATCACAAAGCATGAATGCAGGAGTTTATCTACATGAGAGAGATATGTGGCGTAAAACTTACTCACCTTCTGGATTCCATGAGGACACGCTGCTCTTGTGATCTATCATAGCCAATTTCTACTTCACTGTGGTATATAAAAATATAGAAACATCAGTAATAACTTCAAGCTGGCTATAAGAACACGGGATGTTACTTCTGTGAATATCTACCAGTCAAGACAGTTACAGGCAAAATAGACAACAAGTTTGCTTCCAACAAACAAAAGGGTGGAGCCATCAATCAATTTAAGAAGGCAGAGAGAGAGAGAGACTAAAGGTTTCTGATATTACATTCACTGTTGAAGTTAAAACGAAAATAACTCTGTGCATCTTATGTTGCAGTCATTCAACATTACCTTGAAGAAAAGTCACCTTTTGGATCGAAAGGGGTGTAAGAAGTTTCCCTTTCAGCTGCAACTCGCTGTGCCTTCTGAAACTCTTTAAGCACTGTTTCGAAGTCCCTTGCAAGCTTAGCATCCGCAATCTTCTTACTTTTCTGCAGAAATAGGTCCGAATCTTTCAAATGTCTGAATGAAAAAATAGATAAAACATGGAAGAAAACACTTTACAGCAACATCTGGATGATGATCGGTCTCGCTAGCTTCTTTAAGTTTGGCCGAAGTATCCTTTACCAACTGCCCAATATGTAACCTTGTCTTGTGCCTGACAAGCCAAAAGCAATCCTAGTTAACTTCAAAATGAGTTTTGCCTCAAAGACATGATCAAGGGAAGACATGAATAATCTATTTAAGTAAAGTCTCCAGCTTTGCCAGATTTTAACACATGAGAGACAAACCCTATACGTAGACGTGATACAGAATCTACATGATTCCATAAGAAAGAAATCTATCAACTCCATATAACAAACTAAAGCAATCCTAAGTAATTCCAACATTGGTTTTGCGGCCACAAAGACAAGTCAAGGGAACCTAATTGAGTTTCTTCTCAAGCAAGAAACTCAATTTGGCATATTTAACATATGAAGAGACAAACCCCATACGAGGAGAACCTTAGACTGAGATCGAATTTAATGATTCCATAGAATAAAAACCCTTAAAGATCAAAGAAGAGACTCACAGCTTGTGACGGAGCTCGGGGGTATCCTTAGGAGTACCGAGAGTATTAACAAGGCGCTGGAAGTTAGAAACGGCCGTGTTTATCTGAAAGATGCCAGACGCCACCGCTTCTGTTCCTCCTCCATCCTTGTTCCCGTTTACTAAATTCCTCCCCGCTTCCAAATCCTGAAAGCTCATCTCTCTGTGACGACTAAAAGTAAGAATCTGCAACCGTTGTTCTCGGGATTTCAGAGGGATTTGTCGGACGAAAAAAAAAAGCAAAACGAAAAATTCGAAATTGCTTCCAAAAGAGGATAGAAACGATTTTTTTTTTAATTCTGGTTTATTATTCAGGTCGTAAAAGACACGTGAAGTGTGTGAGAGAAGCAAGAACAACACGAGAACTTGTCTACTCCTGCCTGCCTTAATCTGGGCTTTAATATATCCGTTATCATAATGGGCCGCTTGGCCCATATTTGCACATTAATTTAAATGTACGACAAAGGATCGCGTCACTGATAAAAGCTCGAAACGGCGGAGATCAGCGACCGAAAGAAACGGCGATCATCCGATTAAAAACGTAACCGAAGGGAACGATGGTGCTGTGGGAGATAACGCTGGGAACAGCCTACTTCTTGGGGCTGAGGCGGACTTATAGGCTCGCCTTGAAGATCCAACGTCGGATTGTTGGTCCGAAGCATCCAAAAATCCGTCAGTTTCTTCATCGGTGAGATTCTTCTTTCCAGATCGTCCGATTCTTGTTTGCCTCTGATGTTACCTTTATAGAGTGAGTGAGATTCTATTTCAATCGGTTGCTCAAAAACTGATGAGATATTATAAATTCAAAAAAAGAAAAAGAAATTCAGTATTGTGAAAATGATTACTCTTTTATTTTTATTTATTTTTGTTCATTACTCAAAATAGTAAGTAAAATATGGAGTGAGGATGGAAGATGCTCTAAGTCGTCTTGGCTCTCGTTTTGGTTTGATAGTTAGCAATTGAAGCATTGTCGATGTGATTGTAGCCTTGTGATTCGTTGACTTTTTGCCTTTGTTTCCAAGAGAATGATCCCATCTTTATTGTACCTTAACTCTGATTCTTGTACATCATTGTGGTAATGGTAATCCTCCTTTCTTAGATATGACAAAAGCTTATCTTTCATTTGCTTATGCATTGATTTGACTCTCTTTCCCTTGTGTGTTTGCAGAAGGACTCGTAAAATCTTCGATGTGGCAGTTTCGGTTCACAAGAACATACAGCAGAGAGACATTGAAGTTGGTCGGAATCTCGGCAACTGGATTCTCCGTTGGCTCGACCGGATTAAACCAGCTGCTCAGATCCGTACTCGACCTGAACCAGACTCCAACGTCGGCAAGGCTAAAAGGCTATCGGAGTCGGCTCGTCCCAAATCAAACACGACGCAGAGTCCACAGAAACGTGAATCCGATAGGCACTTGTTCTCTTCACTGAAACACTTCCAGCACAGGCCTTTCCCGACGATGATCCAGCCACCAAGACCTAATGGAATTACTACTCAGTACAGACATTACAGTCCCGCCAGTCTGATTCCTCCGAGCTATGTAAGAGGCAGCGGGTTAATCAGGAAGGACATTTTGCAGTGGATGTTACAGAGATGACGACCAAGTAGAAAAATCCCCATCATCTTTTTTTAACGACATAGTTTAGCACCTTTGTACTTGTTAATTCCAGAAACTAATGTGATTGTGGATCGTTTCGGAAGTATTGTCTCAAACCTCTGTCTTCATCAAGAATCTGTGACCAATGATGTAAAGTTTCCAAGTGTGAATAACGATCACTTGGCCAGCATCTCTCTAGCATATACTTTGATCATGATTGCTTCAGAACACCCAATGCTCTTCTCATGAAACGCAATTGGTTTGTCATTTGGTGATGGCACAATACCGCCTTTTTTACTCAGGGCATGAGTCTGGATCACAAGCCTCAATGAAAATCAGAGAGGGCTAATGTGAGAGCCTGTTTAAGCATATGGAGAATGCCTCATATGTTTAAATCGTTCCACCCAAATTGACAGTTTGTGCAAGAGATTGGTCAATGGCCGAGCGATCAACCCCTGATCAAGGTACAAACTTTCAATAGTAACCTGTGTCCCAAAACTCCTTAGTTATGTCAGCTTTGGCCATACAATCTTTGTTATGTCCATCTCCAACTTCGGTTCGCATATTCGTACTTCTTGAATTTAACTATTAATTTATGGTGTTTGAGTATTGAAAGATCTCACGAACATGTTGATTGTTTAAACTAAGTACATGATTTCTTGTAGATTAGTGAAAACTAATCATACTAAAAGCTTCCACCGTATTCTAGTGGTTAAAATTTAAAGGTTTTTACAGCGGTATAAAGTTATGTTTGAACTTCAGACTATTCAATTTCTTAAAAATTATATGAAGTCCACATCCCTTTCTTATTAAAAGGGAAGCAATTATTAAGAGTAACCTTGATTTAGTAGTTTATTCACAGATTTGCCATTTTGACTGATGTGGCATCACCTCAGCTCTCCTTAGCTTCTAATCTTAATTATCCTTTATTTACTAGAACAATTACGACATTTGCCATTACGATCCATATAATATAGTTTGTTTGATAAAAGAATTATACATACATTTTTTTCGTATCCTTTTGACCTATCGTACGCATATAACAAGTTGTCTTTGTTACAACATTGAATGACATATGGGAAAGATTGGTTCTTTAGCTAGATTAGGTCTCCGATGTTGTCCGGTATTTCGCCAGAGATCGAGTTTGATGACAAGTTTAGAGTTATAAAGTTGGAGAGTTGAGTAATCGAAGTAGGTATTGATCCTTTTATCAGAAAGCAATGTGAGATTCGAGTAGAGTAGGGATGTTGTCGAGAGATTCGCGTGGGAGATGGTGAGGGAGATTTCTTGTGCATGTTTCCGAGGATGACATAAGAGATCAGAAGTGGAGACGGGTTTGGAGAAGACGGTGAGTTGAGGTTAATTAGGCGAGCGAGGCAGAGTCCTGAGAGGCTGTTGCGGCGGAGGAAGGAAGAGACGACGGAGAAGAATTGGATGAGTCAGGGAGGCGAGGTGGTGGGGAGAGAGAAGGGCAGTTGAGGAAAGAGAAAAAGAGATGGGGAGAGCTCTTTGAGTGTTGTGGATGAGATGGAGAGAACAAAGGAGCAGTTTGTGAAGGAGGAGATAGAGCTGACGAGGCGGAATTGGGAGCCGGCGGCGAAGGTTACGACGGTGGTGAGGGTTTGTAGCAGGGACGGTGGTCGCATGGATTTATGACGGTGGGATCCGTGCCTCGGTGGGCATGTTGAGAGATTCGAGAGATTTGAGCTGTTGTGGGTCTAATGGGGGAAGAGGAGGTGCGAGGAAGAGGAGAGATGGTTGGTGGAGGAGTTTTTTTTTTTTTTTTTCAAAGAATTGGTGGAGGAGTTGGGAAGAGGGAAAGATCGTTGATATTGATTCTCACCTTCGCAAACTTGATCTCTGTTTTTTTTTCTCAAAAAAAAAAGAAGCTTGATCTCTGTTTTTTTTTATCAAAAAAGAAGAAGCTTGATCTCTGTTTTTAAGCTTTAGCGTTCTAAGTTTCTGGGTAAATGTTAGAGAAGCCATGAACTACAATCTCAATTAGTAATGCTCCATGAAGTGCTTAGTTTATGTATGGTTTTAGACTTTTAGTTATTAGGAATAACATATCTAATGCAAGGAAAAGAGAACTGGTTTCATCAAGATGATTTTTCAGTCATTAAATTAATTAAAAAGTATTAACTTTCTTAGTACTACAGCAGCATAGTTATCAAATTAACATATGGTTTGAGTAAAATTTCTCTAAGGATGATTATAAGTTTCAGGAAATATATAACTACTATGTCTCAGTGAAAATATTCTACTCTTTTTAATGCATATCTCTCTATACCGTCAATCACTATGAGAAGGGCGCAAGCTTTTCTAAATCCGCTTCTCAACTCTCCACCAGTCGTCGAAACCAGTGCCGTCCCGATGTATTCAGTGGCCTGAAGCATACTAACAATTTGTGGCCTATGTCTACATAATTTCTTTTTGTAAACATATGTTTAAACACACACATATATATAAATATATAAGATGATTTCTTAAAAATATAATGATGTATCAGTTTAGAAGTCATCATTAAAATGTTAAACTAAAATGACACTGAAAATATTGAAAAGACAGCAAAAATCACCACAATATGGAAAAACAAGACTTTTTTTTGTGCTATCGAAAAACAAGACTCAAACTAAGAATAAGAAATCAGATTTGTGTTTCTCTAAGCATTTGAAACAAGACTTTTTTTTGTGCTATCGAAAAACAAGACTCAAACTAAGAATAAGAAATCAGATTTGTGTTTCTCTAAGCATTTGACACTAATCATATCTAAGGATGTGGCCCTAAATTTTTGTAAATAATTGGTGGCCTGAAGCTTAAGCTTCACGTGCTTTATAGAAGGGACGGCCCTGGTCGAAACTATTTAAGCTTGAAATTTTGTGTTTATGTGTGTTTGAGGGATAAAAAAGAGAGGTAAGGTTCGGTTTCGTGTGAGTGTCAGAGAGAACTATGGTTATGCTTTGTGTGAAGAATTATATTTGTAAGCTTTAGGCCATACATTTGGGTGAGTGCAGTCCACATCCTATATTGATATGATTACAAGACAATATTTTTATTTTGTGTCTAATTTAAAAAGGAACTATATTTCCAAAACATTAAAAGGAATTAAAATAATCCAAATTTATGTAGCTGAATTTAAAATGATACTTGGAAGAGTCGGTGTACATTTTATTTGGGTTGAAGAAATGAGTTAAAGGAGAACAATTGAAGACCCTTAAGGTCGGGCTTCAACTCTTGGGAGGACTGATTTGGCCTTTGACGTTATTAGGATGTGGCTAGGTTGGGCATGAATTTCTGCTGCTTGAAGTCTGTGTGCATTGTCAGATTAACAAATTGGGAAATCTGCTACTCTACTTGACCTTTGATATGACGTCAGTGGATTCATGAAACTATTTTCCATTCATATCAGTCTCCTAGATGTTAAGTTCCATCTTCTTCCTGCATCATGAGGATCATAGGTTTAGCTTAGTCTCCATATCTCGGGGTTATGCATAGAATTGGTAGATATCAGTTACGGTGAAAGTTCAGAAGATTTAGACTTCCAAATGTTCGTTAACGTACATCTCATTGTTACTTGGCTGCACCTCGAGTCATCTCTTGAGCTTTATGCTTTTAGTCTTTATCAACAGAAACAAAAAGCAAGCAAAGATAAAATAGAAAATAAGAAAATGTTGGTTGGATAAGAATCTCGGATTAACTGGTTTAGAGAAAAAATTTGATTTGTCTTATGAACTGGTTTAGAGTGAATAGATTTGAATTTGTCGTATGAATCCTTATTCCCGTTTCTCAAATTTCTCGACATTTGAAATGAACAAAACATTTCTCATCTTCTCAACAAATGAGTTCTAGAGAATATGGTCACCAAATCTGTTTGATTTTTTAACAGAACTAAGACCCAATAATTATTTAAATAAGTCATCAATCTATTATTTATATCTTATCATATTTAATCTTTCATATGTCCTGGTCCATATCAAAATAACTGAATATATAATTCACAACCCAAGTTATTATATATGTAATACATGTATATGATTAAAATTACATATGTTACGTTTTATATATAATGCTTAATAATAGAAATGATGAATTAAATTGTAAATTTTCAAAAAAAAGAATTAAAATGTAAACTAAAATTATTTCATTTTCATACACACTCACGCACAAGGTGCGGATCTCTACCTAGTTTCAAAGATTATATGAGGTACATTTTATATTTTATATAATTAAGCGTGCTTATTCTAATATTAGCCGACCAAACACTTTTTGATGTACTTTCCGCTGGAGAAATCCCTTACAAATTCATCCAACCTTTGCAGATAGATAAGATCATCAAAAGCCAGACTTAAGCATGACTGTGAATATGATTGTTAAGCTTTTAGTATCTTTCTTCAAAGATGTGAATATGGTTATATACATTGAAATCTCTATAAATTAATAATGTTGGGACTACATCAAAACTGTAATTTTCTTATTAATTTATAGAAATATTAATTTATAGAAATATTAATTTATCGATATATTAATTAAGCCAAAAATTCAATTTGGAACTATAAAATTATATTATTTTAAAGAGTTACTAGATTTTAATCTGCGCTTTAAAGCGCGGATATATTTTTTTTTATATAAAATTTGACTGAATTTATAAATAAAAATATTTTTTTTTTAATTTTCTATTTGTGTTTCAAAAACTTTGTTCTATTATGAAATTCAATTTTCAAATAGTGCTTTCATATCCGACCCAGAGCTATGATTGAACCGATAGATCCAGTGATATGTGTATAATCTGGTTCATTTTAATAAAAAGAATTGTAATTAAAAATCTATTAACCTATGATCCGCTAAAAAAATATTTTTGAAATTACTATTAAATAAATCATAGTATTTAA
Organism: Raphanus raphanistrum subsp. raphanistrum; assembly: GCA_019706035.1. Lineage (NCBI taxonomy): Eukaryota > Viridiplantae > Streptophyta > Magnoliopsida > Brassicales > Brassicaceae > Raphanus > Raphanus raphanistrum. The sequence goes on along the minus strand of CM033988.1, from coordinate 18,114,706 downwards.
TATTTTATAAAATTGAAAAGTTTAATTCTTTAGACTTTAATGAAATTTGTATTATGTCATTTGAAGAAAATCAGTGGCATTCCTTGGTAAATAACTCTAAAAAACATGGGCAGAATCCTAATAGGGATTCTGCTTTAATAGTATAGAAAATTTAGTGTATATTAATTTATAGAGTATTAATTTAAAGAGGTTATACTGTATAACTAATCTCTTCTGGTTGTGGTTAAATTGATTAGTCTGTGTTATATGATAAGATCAATGTGTGCTACGGAATAATCTTATTTCCTAGTCTTGGAATCTATTAATGGTTTTTTTTTCATTGATAGTATGTATATGAAACGAAAACAATTTTACTGCAAATCTTTTAAGTGGTTTAGTTAATTAAACTTGTTTACTTGTTTCACTTAAAGGTTTGTAGTTAAATTGTTTTCGTCTTAGACTCTCAGATACATACTACCAATGAAATTAGTGATTTTAATTTTACTAAAATTTCATAATCTTATTATCCTAATCATGGAAACTATTAGTGGTTTTATTTTAATTGGTAGTATATGTATCTAAAAATCATTTTTTTAATTTGAAACACTGTTTTTGGAAGTAAATGAAAAAAACAAAAACATACCAGAAACAAGAAAAAGCTTGAGAAAAGGTATTGTTGGAAATGAAATAGAAGTCAAAGAAAAAAACCCTACCAAAACCCATTAATCAACTAGCCCAAGTGATGAATAATAACTCTGAAACCGAAGCACCACATTCGCTGATAATCTCTCTCCCTTGAAATCATGCTACAAGCACCACTTTCGCTGGTAATCTCTCCTTCTCCCTCTCTCTTTCTTGACAAATGATGTTCACCAACCCACAAACATGTTGGTTATGAAGAAGACCACACACAACATTCTCTTTGCCCATCCTCTTAATGCTCCCGCCACCGCAATCCCTCTTACGATCTTAGCACTGAAACATGGGGTTTGGGAAACCCTAGCTGCTGGTGGAGACCCTATCTCCAAAACCAATATCTGCTGGTGAACTGCTTCTTAAATGCAACAAGGAGGTTTCTGTTTCTAGATGTAAGGATTCTGTTTCTCATTGACCATGACAACCCTACGCTTTATTATTATTATTGTTGTTGATTAAGCGCTTAATTTGACTAATATAACTTAGTATATTATTGAATAGCGTGTGTGTATGTTAATGAGTTGATACTTATTGCTACACACATAGTGCAATTAAATCTGGTCAAATATGAATCTTCAGGATGGTTCATGTGAGACAGTTTTGTCGAATCGTCTATTTTTTTTTTTTTATAATTGTAATATCATAATAAATCAGTTTTAAAAAATCACACTAAAAATAACAAGAGGACATATAAGGGAAGAGCTCACCGGTGAATAAATCTCAACCCCATAAATCATCAAACTTAAACTTTTTATCTAAGATGGTTTTCATGAACTTATATATACACTTGCTGACAAAAAAACATAGACATGTATAAAAACCTTGTTTTCTTAAATATTTTGGAGTTTTTTTTCTAATATTTTTATAGTTTCAGGTTGTTATTATTTTTACTTTATTATTATTTTTAAACAGTAGATAGTGTACTAAACATTAATAATAACATTTTAACTTAATATAACATCAATTAAATAAAACTGATATATAAATTCACATAATTTCAAAAATAATTGTCACTAAATATAAATTAGCATCAGTTATTTAACTGATTTTTATATAATTTGTATTAGCATAAATTAAAAAATGATGCAAAATTTAAGGGGGTGTTATTCGTTGATGTATTTTAATAGAATTTAAATCTAAACACAATCTACTGTTATTCGAAATGATTTTAAATTCTATTTTTAAATCTAGTGTTATTCAATCAATAATTTAAATTTAGTTTTTAAAATCTAATGTTACTCAATTTTTAAAGATTTTAGAATTCTTTGCATTTTCAATTTATTTCAAATCATCTCTTATGAAGTCTTATGTATAAATGAGTGAACTGAAAATCCAAGGTATGCTGCAGAGATTTTAGAATTCTTGAACTTAAAATTTTAAAATATGGTGGATTACAAATCACTGATCAAGCACCACCGTACATCAATTATAAAACTGATGTTAATAAAATTTTATTTGAAAAATTGACTAATTATCAAGTGTCGTTAGATTTAGTTGTGACTGTAATTTTAAAACACCTCAATTTATTATTAGTGATTTTTTTAAAAAAAATAACATCATTTTCAAATTTGTTATGTTGGTTTTAATTAAAATTTATAATCCGAAGATTTTATTTTGAATTTGAGTATTTATATTTTAAATTTAGTAGTCAATAAAATCTATTGAAATCAAATTTATAAACAAATATGCATGACTAATACTTGATTTATGACTAATTCTTGATTTGAATTAAATTTTATAAATTGTTAAACAAATAACAACATTTTCAAATTTATTATGTTAGTTCTCGTTAATGTTTACAATTAAGAGATTTTATTTCGAAGTTGGGTATTTATCTTTTAAACTTAGTAGTGAATTCAAATCTATTGAAAATAAATTTAGTAACAAATCCTTATGACTAATACTTGATTTTTGACTAATTCTTAATTTGGATTATTTTTAAAAAAAAAATAAACCAAATAATACCATCTAATCTACTATGTTTGTTTTAATTACTGTTTACCATCTGGAGATTTTATTTCAAATTTGAGTATTTAAATTTTAAACTTAGTAGTCAATTCAAATCTACAGAAATCAAATTTATTAACAAATCCATATGACTAATACTTTATTTATGACTAATTATTGATTTGAATTAAGTTATGTATACCCTAAAACAAATAACACAATTTTGAAATCTATTATGTTGTTTTTAATTAATGTTTACAATCCAGAGATTTTATCTTGAATTTGTGAATTTATGTTTTAAAATTAGTAGTCAATTCAAATCTATTGAAATCAAATTTATTTACACATTCGTCTGACTAATACTTGATTATGATTAATTCTTATTTAAATTAAATTTTGTAAATCGTTAAAAAATAACACCTTTTCAAATCTATTATGTTGGTTTTAATTAATGTTTTATGGCAAAAAAAAATATTGTTTACAATGCAGAGAATTTATTTTGGAATTTTAGTATTTATACTTTAAACTTAATAGTCAGTTCATATTGAAATCAAATTTGTTGACAAATATGTATGAATAATACTTGATTTATGAATAAATCTTGATTTGAATTAATTTTTGTAAATCATAAAACAAATAACACCATTTTAAAATCGATTATGTTAGCCTTTGTATTTGAGTATTTACATTTTGAACTTAGTAGTCAATTTTATATTGAAACAAAATTTATTAATAAATATGTATGACTAATACGTGATTTATGACAAATTTTTGATTTTAATTAAATTTTCTTAATAGAAAATAAATAACACTATTTTAAATCTATTTTGTTGGTTTTAATCCTTGTTCTAAACCGCGCCGATTAGAAGCGGTTAATCGGCGGTTAATCGCTAATAGCCCCACCACCGTGGTGATTTGGAGCAAAACGTTATAAAATCGGAGGGCTAACAAAAAAAATCAATGTTTGTCTCAATTGCAAGCCTAAAATCATGTAATATGATGAAACACTATCATATCTAGGCAAGAATCGTCAAAAACCCAAGTTTATGATGGCTAAAATGGTGTAAAACGAAAGACATTGACCAAAACTAGGGTTTTCAGTCGAGATAATTGAAGAAGAAGAGGATAGTTTTGTAATTTTGCACGCATTAATCATAAATATAAGAAATCAACAAAAAGTTAAAAACACCTCCCTACCAATTCGAACCTGCGCCTAGACTATGGATGGTGAGAGAATAAACCAGTAGACCACAGGTAAATCTTGTAAATTACTCACATTTAGTAATAATAAAACTAAATATATAATTTAAAAAAAAAATCCCTGATTAGATCCCTATTAATCTCCAAGTTTTCATTAGTTATTAGGCTCAACCCGAGCGTACGCGTAACGCCTAGAGAGTTCTTGAACAAGGGTTTTAATTAATGTTTACAATCCAGAGATTTCATTTCGAACTCAAGTATTTATATTTTAAACTTAGTAGTCAATTTAAATTTATTGAAAAAAAAATTATTAAAAAATCTGTATAATTAAATACTTGATTTATGACTAATTCTTGGTTTGATTTGTTAATAAATTTGATTTCAATAAATTTGAATTAACTATTAATTTTAAGATATAAATACTCAAATTTTAAGAATAGGACAATGTTATCGATCAAAACAATTCAAAGAAAATGGTAATATTGGGGAGAAATATCTTTTTTTAAAATTAGGAAAGTCTTATAACTTTTAAAAGTTGAGAAGAACAAGTGTAGTGGTATTGTGGTGGCTGGCACTATATATAATGCACCGTGCCATGGAGGTGATAGATACTTCTCTTACAAATACAATATGTTTATATAAGCTCTCTCTCTCTCTCTCTCTCTCTCTCTCTCTCTCTCTCTCTCTCTCTCTCTCTCTCTCTCTCTCTCTCTCTCTCTCTCTCTCTCTCTCTCTCTCTCTCTCTCTCTCTCGGCAAGGTATATTTATATATATTACCAGTCAACACAATAACTCAACTTTTTTTCCTAAACATTTAAAAGTATTATAAGATATGCCCATTTTTTTTAAAGAAAAATATTTTCCCCAATATTTTCATTTTATTTGAATTGTTTTGATAGATAGAATTGTTCTGTGCATAAAATAAGATATTTCATGATAAATTAGTATCTAAGTTTCAATTAATATATAAATATTTTAATAACGGCTTATTTAAAAAAATTAATGTTAGTTAGTTTCGTGCAATGTTAACAGATTTTAAATTCTTAATATGGGTTAGTTCTCCACATTGTTAACAGTTTATTTAAAATTTTAAAATCATTTAGTGAATTTACTAATTATGTAAAAATACTTTTTAGTTTAAAATTATAAAATGCAAACTTTTTTCACAGATTTGTAAAGATATGAAAACTGTCGGCATATTCATAATATCTTTTAAGCATATTTTCATTAATTATGAAATGTATATCCATACACAATAATCTCATTAGTGAATACATAGTATTTTCTTTAATTTTTAAATAGTATTTGTAGATATGTTTATTTATTTTAGCCAAATTTTTAAATGTCAATACATACACAATCTCTTTTTATAAATTTGTTTGATATATGTTTACTGTTTAGATTTTTTTATTAATTATGCTAATTAATAGCAGTAATAATGCATATGATAAGTAAGATATGAGAGACATGTGTTTTGCGCCTCTGGTAATTAAGATTCTCTCACAATTAATTAATTGTTTTGGATGTTTCTTAAACAATTTAAGAATACTAATTTTTTTTCTCTTAAAATGACAATAATCATATATCATTAATGACAGACATGTGTTCTATACCAAAACTAGGGGTTTCTTATTTAATAGTTAAGACTTTATACAAAAGATTGACTCGTAACTACTGCTTTAGAGTAAAATCCAAAAAGATGTAGCAAAGTAAAAAAAGACACAAAAGTACTAAACTAAATCAAATAAGTAGCACACACATTCCTTTACGAGTAAGAAAAGAAAAACTACAAGGCAAAGAGGCACCTCGGCTGTTGCTATTAATAACAAAACATTCTTTTTTCCACCCCTTAATTTCTATTTAAGGGAAATATAAACTAAAGATAGGAACGGATATTGTTCGTTAATGAATTTTTATTGATATAAGACTTTATACTATGATTTATTAAATTAAAGAAAATTTACTGATTTTCAAATCTATTACTCCCTCCGTTTCAAATTAGTTGTCGTTGTAGGGGAAACTTTTCGTTTCAAAATAAGTGTCGTTTTATGATTTCTATGTAAAATTTATCAATAAGATTCTTCTATTTATTTTTCTATTGGTTGAAATATGGTTAGGTGTATGGGTAATGATGTTTTTATTTTGAAAATGTATAAAATTAAATGTTTTCTTAATCTGTGTGCATGAACCTAAAACGACAAGTAAATTTAAACGAGGGAGTATGTTAGTTTAATTAATGTTTACAAATCTGGAGATGTATCTCGAATTTGAGTATTTATATTTTAAGCTTATTAGTCAAGTCAAATCTACTTAAATCAAATTTATTAACAAATATCTATGACTAATACTTGATTTTTGACTAATTCTTAATTTGATATAAATTTTATAAATCGATAAACAAATAACACAATTTTCAAATCTATTATGTTGGTTTTAATTATTGTTTACAATCCTGATATTTTATTTCGAATTAGAGTATTTGTATTTTAAACATAGTAGTTAGTTCAAATCTATTGAAATCAGATTTATTAACAAATTTGTATGACTAAAACTTGATTTGTGACTAATTATTTATTTGAATTAAATTTTGTAAATAGTAAAATAAATATCACCATTTTCAAATCGATTATTCTTGTTTTAATTAGTGTTTACAATCCATAGATTTTGTTTCAAAGTTGAGTATTTAAGTTTTAAACTAAGTAGTCAATTTAAATCTATTGAAATCAGATTTACTAACAAATCAGTAAGACTAATACTAGATTTATGACTAATTCTTGATTTAAATTAAATTTTTGAATCGAAAAAAATAACACCATTTTCAAATTTATTATGTTGGGTTTAATTAATGTTTACAATCAGGAGATTTTTATTTCGAGTTTAAGTATTTATATTTTAAACTTAGTAGTCAATTTAAATCTGCTGAGATCAATTTATTAACAAATATGTATGAATAATATTTGATCTATGCCTAATTATTGATTTGAATTAATTTTTGTAAATCATAAAACAATTAACATCATCAAATCTATATGTTGGTTTTAATTAGTGTTTACAACCCCGAGAATTTATTTCAAATTTGAGTATTTATATTTAAAACTTAGTAGTCAATTAAAATCTATTGAAATTAAAAGCATTAACAAATCCGTATGACAAGTACTTGATTTATGACCAATTGTTTATTTGAATTATATTTTGTACATTGTAAACAAAAAAAACATTTTAAAATCTATTATGTTGGTTTTAATTAATATTTACAATACAAATATTTTATTTCGAATTTGAGTATTTATATTTTATACTTAGTAGTTAATTCAAGTTTATTGAAATCAAATTTATTAACAAAATTTGTATGACTAATACTTGACTTATGACTATTTCTTGATTTGAATTAATTTTTTAAATCGTAAAACAAATAACACTATTTTCAAATCTACTGTGTTGGTATTAATTAATGCTTACAATTCAGAGATTTTATTTCAAATTTGAGTATTTATATTTTAAACTTAGTAGTCAATATAAATCTATTGAAATCAAATTTATAAACAAATCTATATGACTAATACTTGATTTATGACTAACTATTGATTTAAATTAATTATTGTAAACCGTAGATCAAATAACAGTATTTTAAAATCTATTATATTGGTTTTATATAATGTTTACAATCCAGAGATTTTATTTTAAATTTAGGTATTTGTATTTTAAACTTAGTACTCAATTCAAATCTATTGAAATCAAATTTATTAACAAATCTGTATAACTAATACTTGATTTATGACTAATTCTTGATTTGATTTGTTAATAAATTTGATTTCATTGACTATTAATTTAAAAATATAAATACTCAAATTTTAAGAATAGAACAATGTTAACTATCAAAACAATTCAAAGAAAATGGTAATATTGGGGAGAAATGATTTTTTTAAACAATATATGAAAAGTCTTATAACTTTTAAAAGTTGAGAAGAACAAATGTAGCGGTATTGTGGTGGGTGGTACTATATATAATGCACCATGCCATGGAGGTGATAGATACATCTCTTACAAATACAAAATGCTTATATAATCTCTCTTCTCCTCTCTCTCTCTCTCTCTCTCTCTCTCTCTCTCTCTCTCTCTCTCTCTCTCTCTCTCTCTCTCTCTCTCTCTCTCTCTCTCTCTCTCTCTCTCTCTCTCTCTCTCTCTCTCTCTCTCTCTCTCTCTCTCTCTCTCTCTCTCTCTCTCTCTCTCTCTCTCTCTCTCTCTTCACCTTCATTTATCAATTCCTCAGATTATTCCTTCTTCTTTATTTGCCTCTCGGAATAAATGAAGACAAAGTGCTTATTTTTTGTTCCAAAGGTGATTATTTAACGTGTTTTGATTATTCCCTTTTCGTTTTTGATCATCTTAAAACATATTTATGGTCTCTTTTCTTGAATAATGTGTTTTAATCATCACTCAGTATTGTATTTTAATAAAATTGATATAAGTTTTGGTCCTCTAAGTCCCTCAATTGTGTATCTGTCGATGGTTTTTGTTCAAGAAACTGCTAGGCAAAAGTTATGAATTATACACAAAATTATTAATTAGGTGGAGGCATACACCAATTTTTTAAACGTCTCGAACTAAAAAGAACGTTCAATAAAAATAGTTTTGTTTAAATCTTATTTGCTCAGCCTACACCGATTTTTAGAACACTTTTCTATTTGATTAGCAGTGAGATTCTAGTTTTGGAGCATTGTGTATCTAACTTTGCTTTCATTGTTATACATGTCTTGAATTTTGCAACAGGATTGTCTAGTAGAGTATATGCATCTGACCAAGATATGAATTGTAAGGTGCGTCAGAGAGTTGATGAGATGGTGAGGATATGAATAGTAGGGTGCGTCAGAGGGTTGATGAAGATGGTAAAGATATGAGAGATCAAACTTGTAAGCGCGGAGATCCAAGGAACTCCATAGATAAGGAGAAGCACCAACGCTTTTCATGCCGTACAGGTCAATGCTAAGCTAGCTCGATCGTGGGAGTCTAATAGAGTAAAGATGTGAAGCATCGGGTCGTATGTGGTACTAGTCCAGTCCAGAGACTGTTGAACTTTTGGTGCTACATCTCCATCACCAATCACAAGATAGCTTGGTGAACCAACTTTATCCTTACCATCTTCTTCATCAACTTTCCGACGCACCCTACAATTTGTATCCTCACCATCTTCATCAACTCTCTGACGCACTTTACGACTCATATCTTTGATCAGATGTATATACTCTAATAAACAATCCTCTTGCAAAAATCAAAACCTGCAGAAAATTGAAAGCAAAGTTAGATACACAATGGCTCCAAAACTAATACAATAGATTACTGTTTTAATAATCGGTTTAGGCGAGGCAAATAGAACTTAAAAAAAAAGGATTTTTATCAAAAAAGTTTAGTTTAATTCCAGACATTCAAAACAAATTGGTGTAGGTGTCAGCATAATTAATAATTTTCTGTGAAACTCCTAATTAATTATTTATTGACTAGTAGTTTCTTGAACATTGCAACCAAAAAAAGACAACAACAAACCGAGATAGCTAGAATGATCGTATGATTACGAGAACAAAAACCATCGAATAGATACACACTGAAGGGGCTTAAAGGACCAAAATCTATTTCATTTCTATTCAAATTCAATACCGAGTGATGATCAAAACAAGTTATTCAAGCAAAGAGACCAGAAAACTGTTTTAAGATCATCAAAAACAAAAAGGGAATGATAAAAACACGTTAAATAATCACCTCTGGAAAGAAAGAGAAGGACTTTATCTTCGTTTATTCTAAGAGACAGAAAGAATAAGGAAGACTCTGAGGACTAGGTAATGAAGGTGAAGAGAATGTAACACGAGAAGAGAGCTTATATAAGAGCTGAGTGTAGTTGTAAGAGAAGTATCTATCACCTCCTTGGCAAGGTATATTTATATATATTACCAGTCAACATAATTACTCGACTTTTTCTTCTATACATTTAAAATATAAGATATGCCCATTGTTTAAAACATTTATTTTTTCCCCAATATTGTCATTTTCTTTGAATTGTTTTGATAGATAGAATTGTTATGTTCATAAAATAAGATATTTCATGATAAATTAGTATCTAACTTTCAATTAATATATAAATATTTTAATAAAAATTTCCCACGAGATTAACGGTATTTTAAAATCTTAAAATAAGATATGGTTTAAAGCAGGCCCCCCATTCCTGGTTTGATAAGTTCAGTGCTTTTCTCATCAACTTCGGGTTCAAATGAATTGTTAAGGTTATGTCGCTGTTCATATACAATTATGGAAGCACCACTATCTTTCTTCTCTTATATGTTGATGATATGGTTCTAACAGGGAATGACTCTGAAACTTTAAAGAAGCTACTTGGATCTCTCAGTTCTGAATTCTGAATGAAAGACATGGGCCAGCTGAGCTACCCTAGAGCAACTTTACTCTCATCAAAAGAGGTCAAATTGTAGTATTTAGAGATCGAATCCACAGGGAGCTGAGACACACACTAGATCTTATTAAACTAAGCTAGGTTGACGATTTAAAGACAGTAAATTGCAAGTAAACTAAAACAGTAAAAAAAGACAATTGCTCAGTTAATTGATTTGAGGTTTTACAGTTATGATGAAAGCGTTAGACTTAGAGTTTCTATTCAGGTTATCAATCACAATGAAACAATTTAAGATAAACAACTAACGAGTCACAGCTATTTTAGCAAACATAAACCCAAAAAAAGATATGACAGCAAAAAAATTGTTTTTGATTTAATTAAGTTTAGCATCTAATAACATATCATTTAATAAGTCTAATATGCTTATACAAGAAATTAATTAATATTGTCAGAAGAGGTAACAAAATCTTCAATAACTTTGAATGAATAAATTGTTAGTGGTTTGTTATCATTCTTAGAAAAGCAGAGAGAATGAGATGATTATCAAAAAAGGGAAAAAAAAAAAGAAGGAAAGGTTGCCAGGTGGGAATCGTACCTACGTAGCGTTAAACAGAAAAAATCAATGCAACCACTAGACTGAAGAAGATATTGAAAAATTTGGCACCGTTGAAATATTTATTTGTTTGGCGCCCAAAATCCTTGCTTTATGGGCTTTACCCCGAGGGCCGGGCCTGGGAAAGGACATGGAAATTCATCGGAAATATTCCCGACGGCAGTATATCCATCAAAAATATTTCTGATGACTCTAAATCTGCCAGGAATGTTCCTAACAAATTCCCGACGAGTGTGACTGTGGGAAAAGTTGATCATGATTTCGTTGGTAACTTTTCTTACTTGTCACTTTCAGGGTTTTTTTCCTATAATCATAAGTTTGTTGTTAAATTTACAGATGAATTCATGACTACTCTTTTCCACAGAAAAACTTGTTTGGACTTTGTTGGTACAATGTCCGTCCAAAAAATTTCAACAAAATTTTTTTGACGAGATAGTCCTGATAGCTTTCTCCATCAAACTCCATCAAAATCACATATTTTCTTGTAATAATGCAATAAAGCAGATTTTATAGCTCAATTGTCATGTCTAATGAGAGAAGAAGTTTTTTCTTTGGAAAATGAGAGAAGAAGTTGATCAGAGAGATTAATACCATAACACATATTCAACAAAACGAATCACGGATTCAAAATATATGTCTTGCTGCATTAAAATTCAAATGGTTGGCCATTCTCAACAACACAACACAAGACTGCCATCATCATCAAAGCTCTCAGTGAAGCTTGTGTTCATTGTAACCTCAAAAGCTCCAAAGTCCTATAAAATGACTAACCTACTCAATATGGAACACAAATAAGTGAAAACATATAAATCAGTACTCCAATACAAATCCACAAAACAAAACTGTAGAACGACAAAGTTCTCTATGTCTTCCATCCTTCACAAAAATTCATGTTCAACATAATTCAAGAATCTACATAAGCTTATTATCAAAACTGAATTTTTTTTTTTTTTGAAAAATCAAAACTGAAATGTTAATAAGCAATCCAATGTTTTTTTTTTGGATCTTATAAGCAATCCAATATTGGAGTACGAAGATAATATTATTTATTCAGGTCGATTTGTTTTGGAGGAAGAGCTTAATTCATCATGGGAAATAAAATAGGAAAAAAAAGTTATACAAAATTGGAGAAATAAAATAGAAAAAAGTTATACAAAATTGGTGGAATATAGTTTTTTCAACACTAGAAAAATATTGTTGGGATGAAGTCATATTATTTTTGTCTGGATAATAATTATTTTTATCATAAATTGCTTTCCTTTAAACTTGTTGTCCCAAGAAAATGTGATGTGAAACAGAAGGTAAATTATCATGATGTGAAACAGTTATGCGAGAAAAAGAAGTTTATGTATCATGATGTAGACAGATTAATCAAATTTAAAGAATAATGTTCGGAAAAATTATTGTTGTTTACTTATTATATTTAAGAGGATACCAAATTCAAAACTTGTATACTTTAGAATCAAAGAAAGATAATTTTCCACCTGAAAAGAGCCACCATTCAATGGGAACAAAATCTTTTGTTGAATGAACTTATGTATAAAAGGTTAAAATTCAAAGAACATTACTAGAATGTTTGCTTTGTGAGGTATGATCGCACAAAAGAATGAAATCTGTTGGTCTATTTTACTTTGAATAAGACGTTGCCTAACAATCATTTTTAATTCCCGAAATATTATTTTTTCTTTGGTGCAAGAAGAATTTTATTTTTCTATATATTAAAATGCATGTCTTATTGGTTGAAGTCACAGTCTAAATATGTTAGATTAGATATGAGGTTGTAGATATGGAAATTGTAACTTACAGTCTTTTACAGTAATAAAAATTTCAGATTTTATATTTTATAATTATGATTTCAGAAGAAAAAATAGTTAACCAAATGAAATTATGTATTAAAAACCCACTAAACTGACTAAAGTCGACAACAAAAAAAACAGAAAAAAACTGACTAAAGTCTTTTTTTACTGAACTTTTATTTTGTTGCGTAATATTAATTTGTAAGTATTAGAATCCAATATATGATAAAGGTAATCGTGATGTTATTTAAAAAGCAATGAATTTTGCTATCCACACACAAAATCATATCCCCTAAGCCTTTCTCAATAAAAAAAAAAAATCATGTCCCCTATATATAAAGTCTTCAAAATATACTTGTTCTAAACTTATTTTTAAAGCTTCATAATCGTACCAATCATACTTTTGGTCAGTAGCTATGATAGTCACCCCTATTGATTGATAACTAAAAATTCAAAGATGTGCAAAACTCAAATCGTGGTGTATAATGTTGATGTAGTTAGTACATTCAATTTTTTATTAAAACGATGAGAACTTGCGGAAAACGTATCCATTGATATAACTATATAGCAGTTAAAATCATTTTTAAAATAATCAATAGGGCTGTGTTTTTCAATAGCCAATTAACAACTAGTAATGGACTGGAATAATTTGATTTGATATGAGCAGTCAAGAGTTGAAATTAAATTGAAAGATGTATATTATAGTATATATCAGATATTTGAAATACAAGAATCTGAATGGTTGGTTATCGTAGACTCGTAGTGGTACTTATATAAATCTGTCATCGAATTTTCCATGTGAAAACTATTTGCTTTTATCAGAATCAACCAAAATTTAATTATTGTAAACGAATTAGTGTACTGGGAATCTAATAGATGGGTATTAGGTTTTAAAGCTAGAGAAATTGCAGTCTGTATACTAAATTTTTGTCCTAATTAAGCCAATACCATAAATCTTACACCATGATATCTTTTTTCATAGATACCAAACTTGTTTCATCATAGGTAGTTTGTTAATTTCATCATTTTTTGGGTTTTAAACCACTTCACTCAAAGCTATACATCGTGAACAAATGTGTGATTCCCCTATTAGTTTTCTTTCTCTTGCCATCGAGAGAACATATATTTCTTTTAATTACGCACAGACTGAATATTTGTGTGTGTTTTTTTTCATGAATAGATTTATATTCGACTTTGTTGAATATTGGCAAATTAAAAGGAATACTATACCGTCCTTTATTATTTACTAGTGATATTCCGGCGCTACGCGCCGGATTTGTATGTTTTTTTCTTACTTAAATTTATAATTTATTATATGATCTTAGTAAAAAAAATATGTAAAAATAATATTTTCTGATCTTTTTATAATGATTAGCGACCGTAATATATTATTTTGTTTGAAGTTATTTAGTTCAAAGTAAAATAGCATAAGTAGTTGTTAATAATCAATTTAATAAAAATAGAATAAAAATTAATAGTCGTAAAAAGTTTTTTTTAGTTGGAATCTTAAATACCCGTGTCATAGACTGAGCTTTCTTTCAAGAAATGTTTAAAAGTGTTAAACCTGAGAAAATTGATTAACGCATGTAGAAGGACCACTGAGAAAAGAAATGATGTATAAGAAAACTGCTACTTTAAAAGTAAGCAATCATTAACTGGTAAACTGAAATAAGAAATCGGTGTACCTTCCCATTAATCAACAACATATCAACCCCAATATCTTTCTCTTTTCTTAACATTTCAAGCTTGCCAAATTGTTGTAGCCTAATTTGAACATCTCTACACTGATTTGTCTTTAACTCCGAGCAATGAAACTGGAAATTCGACAATGATTGAATTGAAAAAAGTAAAGGGAGTATCGTTTGAACTCTCACACCATCTATACATATACAATGAAACTAAGAAAGCAGGAACTAAAGAAGCATTCAATAGGAAATGGTGGGATGAATGTGATTTCTGGATTGATTATATGAATGATTACGTCGATTGCATTAAAGAAGGAGAATTGCATAGGCTATATTCTCCATCGTCAACATCAAATACAAAAAAATCCTATAAACCAATGTTTTGAAACCCGACCCGGACACTGAATCAAATGATTTACCTAATCACTGGATCATTGGATTAACCGCAGATGAATTGCGGGTTAATAAATAAATTAGTTTTATTATATAATAATATATTAGCTATGAAAACAAATATATATAAAAACTAAAGTTAACAATTTTAAATGTACATACAAAATATTAAGAAATAGTTTAGACTATTTAAAAAGGTTGTAACATAAGAATTATGACATCTAAAAAAATCAAGACATTTTCCAATCCAAAATAAACCAGAATTAAAACATTTTGTAATAAATTGTCAATAACAAAAATAAACTAACACCAGATCACATCAATTAAAAATTATCTATTGGTTCAACCAGTGCAGCAATAAAATTCAAACTCGATTTCTATTGGGTCACAGGTTTATCAGTTCATTTACGGATCTGAGTCAGATTCAAAACACTCTTATAAACGCTTGGACATGTATCAAGAAAAGTTTAACCTCTCCTCCCTCCATTTATTTCACAATTAATACCAAAATTCATTAAATTTAAGTTGAGAAAATATTTTAATTATTAAAAAGAAAAGTTTAACCTTCCCTCCCCCCATTTATTTCACAATTAATACCAAAATTCATTAAATTTAAGTTGAGAAAATATTTTAATTATTAAAAAGAAATGCTACATGGCATTTTTCCCCCAAAGAGATAAAAAAGTCTACTTATTTACTAAAAATAGTAAAAATAAAAATTATCTATTGGTTCAACCAGTGCCGCAATAAAACTCAAACTCGATTTCTATTGGATCACAGATTTATCAGTTCAATTACGGATCTGAATCATATTCAAAACACTCTTATAAACGCTTGGACATGTATCAAGAAAAGTTTAACCTCCCCTCCCTCCATTTATTTCACAATTAATACCAAAATTCATTAAATTTAAGTTGAGAAAATATTTTAATTATTAAAAAAAAAAGTTTAACCTCTCCTCACCCCATTTATTTCACAATTAATACCAAAATTCATTAAATTTAAGTTGAAAAAATATTTTAATTATTAAAAAAAAAATGCCACATGGCATTTTCCCCCCCTCCAAGGAGATAAAAAAGCCTACTTTATTAGTATATAGATGTTAATTTAATATTTTACTATAGATACTAAATGTTTAGGTAAAATTAATATACTAATGCCAAAGTTAAATAGAATAGAGCTATTTAGCCCAAAATACCAAAACAAACCATAAATTAAGGATCTACCTGGTACAGTATAAACATGGGCCAATAGTTATTTGAATATTGGCAAATTAAAAGGAATACTATACCGTCCTTTATTATTTATGTTAATTTAATATTTTACTATAGATACTAAATGTTCGGGTTTGGTTTGGGTTCGGTTTGGTTTGGGTAATTTGGGTTTTATAAAACTCAAACCAATTAAAACCAAAGTAGCTTTGGTTTGGGTTTGGTCTGGGTTTGGTTTGGATTTAATTCGGTTCGGTTCAGTTCGGTTTGGTTTAGATTTAGTTCGGTTTACATTATTATGGTCTAGTTTGGTTCGGTGTAATTCAAGTTGGTTATAAAATATGAAGGCATCAGTTTTATACTTTTGTTAAAAAATAATCAAATCCTAAACGATAGAGTGAGAATATAAAAACTTATACTACATGATTTTATATATAATAGTATTATTTGAATCGTATTTATAATTTTTTTAAAGATATGGAAGTTATGAAAAAATAAAAAACTAAAATTTAACTAAAATTTACATTATGTTAATACATACATATATATATATGTATATATATATATATATATATATAACTTTTTTTACTATATATATTGGATTATTGGTTTGGTTTGGTTTGGTTTAAACCCAAACCAAACCAAACCGTTAGGGTTGAGTAAAACATGAACCAATTGGGTTGCATAAAGAGCACGGTTTGGTTTGGTTAGGTTTAACTTCGGTTTGGTTGGTTTAGTTCGGTTCGGTTTGGGTTTTTTGCCCACCCCTAAGTTATAGAGGTGTTGTCGAAAATACATAAAAGCCTTTTTGGAGAAAATGATTATGGTAGGTTACGGTGATTGACCTACGAGAGAACCGACCTGAGCGACTGCCACAGAACGGAAGCGGCGACGCCGGTTTGCCTGGCGTGGTGGACGACTCTCCTTAGCGAGGCTCCGGATTTCTGAACCGCGTGCTCGATAGAGTCGTAGAGACGGCTGTTTCCGCTAGGGCTGCTGTTGCCGGTCCGATTGGTCGTGATCGGGAGCGTAGACGGAGGCTTACGTGATCGCGGTGGATAAGGCGGAGAGGACGAAAACTGATTTCTTAGAGAAGGAAGAAGGCAGGGAGAGGGTGTGGATCAAAGAGGGAGGACGTGGCGATGGGCGATTAGGCGGAGAAGGTTTTAAATTCAAGGGAGAACTGGTTGGCGACAGAGAAGAAGAGGAGAAAGTTCGGAGAAGACGGTGTAAGAGACGGCGGAAGTTCCGGGAAGTTCGTTCTCACGTTTTATGACTCTACCAAGAAGCAATTTCATAGGGGCATCAGAGTCTTTACAATTTTATGAAGAGTCCATAACAGTTGCTTTTGGTATATGCCTAATCACGGAATAAGTGGAGTGTATGGAGTGTAAATTCACAATAGAATATCACGTAGGATTTGGATATGATTTGATTTATAACTGATTAAACTGAACATGTAAATATGGATATATTTATAACGACGCATGAATATCTATTTTTTATATGAGTTAAACTACAATTATAATTTGCAAATCATTTGAATCACCTGAATTATAATTAAGTAACAATTTATTGTAACTGAGCCTTCTTATTTTTTTAGTCTTTCTTTTTTAATATTTTTGCTTTATTTTAACAATAACTAAATTTAAGTAAAGATTATAAATTTGATATACAACAATTAGTTGAAATTTTTTACAACTTTTTTTATCTTTAAACAAACAGAGTTGTGTTCAATCGAAGACATATTAATTTGATAAAAACTAAATATAGAAGAATAGAAAAGTTTTTATTTCATGCTTTTGTTTTGTTTTTTATTTTTATTTTTAACATGTAGAGCTTTGATATTAATTCTAGATTTGATTATTTTATTAGATGATAGAAGCATTTTTTATTCTTTTATTTAAATATATAATATTTTTTAATAAATGACTTTTTGTCAACATGACTCTAAAATTTGTATAATATATAATATGATCTCAAACTAAACAATTATGTTTTGGTATAAAACCGAATAAACTGAAAACCGACGGTATATAAAACAAATCGAACCAAAGTAAATATGTATTTAGAATAGTAGTTATATTTTACTAACCGAAATACCGAAAAAAAGAACCAAAACGAAACAAACCTTTTTCTGGATTGAACACCCTAATCCAAATGAAACCGAACTATTGTTTCATTCTCTAAAACATAATAAAAATAATAATTTCATCTCGTGCAAGGCACGGATATCCTAGTAGTACAATATTCTCAAAGCATGTGTTTTTTTATTAGACCGTAGTTCTAATTGTCGTGATTGTCGCGAAGGTGTTTGCATATTGCATTGACCATTCAATAGCCAAATCCGTACCTACTCTACCTACATAGATATGTGATTTCTCAAAGAATTAATATATTAGATACTATAAAATTTATTATCTTTATAAAAATATTATGCTCCGGAATAGGTTCCTTTTTTTAACTGATTTGTGCAGCTCCGTAATGGTTGCTGCAACCATT
Source organism: Raphanus raphanistrum subsp. raphanistrum (assembly GCA_019706035.1). Taxonomy (NCBI): domain Eukaryota; kingdom Viridiplantae; phylum Streptophyta; class Magnoliopsida; order Brassicales; family Brassicaceae; genus Raphanus; species Raphanus raphanistrum. The sequence continues at coordinate 18,096,287 of CM033988.1, read as the reverse complement.
AATGTTCATAATTTTAAAACTAGTGGAGGTTCCGCCACATTTAATGTTGTAAGAGTTGGACATTCTATAAAAAATACTCCCTCTATTTTCTAATAAGTATCATTTGAGATTTTTATTTTGTTTCAAAATGAGTGTCATTCTACAGCTTCAATGTAATTTTGTACATTAAATCTAATTTTTACATTTTAAATAAACAATAATTTTTAGTTAAATCATTCTTATTTAATTAATCATAAATTAAGTAGATATATATTAGTCAACTATACAAATTTCTTAATCTCCTTTAAAAATACCAAAATAACACCTATTTAAAAATGGAGAGAGTAGTATATAATGCCTCGTAATCTTTATGTATCATAAAGAGTATCATTTTATTATTTTCAAACAGATTAAAATGATTAAATTGTATTTATATTTTAAAAATTATATATATTTAATAGTATTTGAAATAAATTAATTATCTATAAGATCGATACACTGAAATTAATATTAAACGGGAAATATGTGTACACTGTATTAAAACTTTAAAATAGAATTTTTGTATGACAAAAAGTATCAATTGATTTCATAACCCTACATTTTATTACGATGATGTAAATAAAAGCATGATGTCTTTTTAAAAAGAAATTAAGATGTATTTAATAGTAAAGTCTAATGTATATAACCCGTGAAAATGTAAATATAAAGAGAATTTGTCTAAAATACCACTTTTCTTATACTATATTTTATTTATACCTTAACCAATTATACCTTTAAAATTTTAATAAGCAAAATTCCATTGTGCCCCTAAATAATTAAACCTAAAACCACTCTATTTCTCCCACGATTTCTTCAAATCGAGAGTTCCACAAATTGAACAATATATCAAATTCTCTATTGGGATGAAATCCGACGAGATTGGACGGCGATGACGAGTTCTCCGACAAAGCTGCCAAACTCAACAAGCTCAGACGAACAAGACGATCTCTCACACGAACGCATGATGCAGCGCATACTATAGACCATGGGCTTACCGGATATATATGTTTATACAGTTTCTATTTTATTTAGACATTATATTAATTATGAGGATAAGTACAACTTGTGTAGATTAGAATGTAGAGATATACGGTTACGATCTCATTAGCGTAGTATATATAGTTTGATCTATAGCTTTGTAAAGGACATCGATTATTGAATTTATAAAAACCCTAGAACTTTCAGTTCTTCTTTCCTTGTCTTAGGCATTCTTCGGAATCAACTATTATCAAGAACCCTCGTTTGAACGGCTATTCTTCGGAATCAACGATCATCGAGTTCTCTTCGAGCAGCCATTCCCGTGGGAATCAACGATCTTCGAGTCTATCAGCTTAACGCTGCGCCAACGCATAAGAAACGTTAACAAAGTTGAGAGAATAATAGATGGTGATTTTTCGTCTCTTTTTGTTATTTTATCTTGATTTTTCAAAATCGATCAGTTTCTGGGAAGGAAGACGAAGTTTATCTCATGAAGTTTTCAAATCTTAAATTTATAAGACCTTATAAATTTATCGATGAAGAACATGGTGCTTATGAATGAAGACGACTAACCACGACCATCAAGTTTTCTAGATTGTGTTTATCAATTCCATGGAAGCTCCACTTCCACTGTTTCAATCTCCTTCTTACTTTCTCGATTCAACTTAGTTTTTGAATCTATACCAAAATCCCGCAAAAGCAATCACTAAAGCTTTTGGATTTCCACTACAAGAAAACATGTGTTTAACGAGGACCATTTTCCTCGTTATTTCCTCGTAAAAGGGACTTTACGAGGAATTAACGAAGAAAAGGGTTTCGTCGTTTATCGTCCGTCGTAACGGACATTTCGTCGCCAATTCCACGTAAAGTAGCGAGTCTTTATTTTCCTCGTAAAGACGAAGTAAAGGTTTCGTCGTAAGTTCCTCGCCGTCTATCCTCGTAAATCACTCGCTCCGTTTCCTCGTGCAAACCACGCGAAACGCGCGTCGTTACTTGCACGTAAGATCCTTGAAAAGTAATCCTCGTAATTTTCATGTAACATCCTTGATAAAATTTCCTCGTAAAGACCTCGTTAACTTTTTCTCGTAAAATCCTCGTACATGTTTTCTCGTAAGAACCTCGTAAAGTTTTCCTCGTAAAAGCCTCGTAAAGATTTCCTCGTCAATTACTCGGAAAGCTTTCGACGTAAATCAGTCGTATATTGCCAATTTTTGAATTATTATATTTTATTTGATAAATGGAATAATTATTAATTTAATCAAATAAAAGTATTTAAATATTTAAATTTTGAAATAAAATTCAGAAGCAACAAAATATTTTATATATAATTAAGTTTTGGATTTTATAATACATAAACCGAAAAGAAAAAAAAACTAAGGCTCGTTCATCGCCTCGTAGAATTCCTCGCTCCTCCTCGTAACATCCTCCTCGTTATGTGTGCCCGATGACTCGCCTGGAATGGGATTTTGTTGTTTCATGTTCCTCAACAAAGTTTCCCATTCCGGATTTGTGGTCGCTATAAAGTCGATGAAGGCCTCGAGTCCAGTCACACGGCTTTGGGTCGCGCCCAGCTCGGAACGCAACTGAGTGACTTCTTCGGTCCGTCTCTGAGCATAAGACGATGTCGCTCTCGGGACATCATTGACGGAACCGATCCCCAACGTACGTCCCTTTTTCTTAGGGACAACCTTAAAAACAAAAAAAAAATACTTGTTAGTTAAATTTAAAAAATTTAATGAATTAATAATTAAGAAGATATAATGTAAAAAAATTTACCTCCTCGTAAATCTTATCCACTTCAGTTGTGGATAAGGTAACGGGTAATCCGTCGGCGGACTGCTGGGTCAGCTGAGTCTGGCGCTCCTCAACCCGAGCAATTACGTCGTTGTAGATTTGCTCGGACTTGCCATCTAAAAACTGGCCCGCCTTGTTCTTGTGGGTCCGCTCGTAAAGTTCCGGAAGAGTCGGGAGACGTCCCAACTCTTTGGCCTAAAAACATTTAAGAAAATTGTTAGAAATATATTTAATTATATTAAAAATAATAATTAAAAAATTATTATTTAACTACGTACCATTTTCAAACGGACACCGGCATGGGGTTTTTGGCCCGTAGAGTGTAGCATAGGGCCGTTACCGTGCTCGTCTACCGTGTTACGAGCGGCAGCACAAATATTTGCGATCCTAATGGAGTTAGGATCCTTCCAGTAACGGATCAGGCCGTCCCAAACATCCGTGGTAAGCTCAGAGGGTTTGCCACGGGTGTACCCCTTGATGGTCCAGTCAGCCTTCCAGTTGCATACCGTGTCCGCCAAGCGAACTTGCGCCTTCGCGTAAAACGCCTTCCTCACTTTCTCACTGACCCCGATAGACCAATGATACTTTTGCTGCCAAAAAAAAAAATTAATAATCTGTTATTTAAAAAAAAATATAAAATAATTAATTAATAGAATTACTTACAGCGTAAATCTTGAACCACGTCTTTCTGATGTAGATCGGCGTCAACTTCCAGTTTGGATGCGCCATGGAGAAGTAACCTTTAATCGTCTCGGTTACATCTGTCGCAAGGCAATTGTCAACCCCAAACCTGGAAAAAAAAGAAAATTTAAATTATTTAATGAAGTTACAAATTAAAATAATTAATTAAAAAATAATGCACTTACCACATAGTCCCGTCGGGTCTGTCGGGATCTATGATTGGTAAACCAGCTCTGCCTGGCATACCGAGAATATCCTCGACAGTGTACTGCGAGAAGGGAACTGTAGGTGGCACCATGAGATCGGAATGAACAGCGGCGGGGATCTCAGGAGGAGGCACCGGAGGAGGCACCGGAGGAGCCACCGGAGGTGCCATCGGATGAGCCATCGGAGGGAAGAAATGCTGAGTCTCGGGAACAGACTCCTGATCTGAAGAACCGGAACCACCGGCACCTGAAGAAGAACCTGGCGGGTCTAACTGACTACCAGGCTCACCGAACATCTCTCTGTAGTGAGCACTAAGCAAATGCTTGCGAACCTGCAAAAATAATTTTTTTTTAGTTTATTAAAAATTAAAAATCAATCATCAATAATTAAAAATCAATCATCAATAATTTAAAGATCTATCTAACGAACATAAAATCCGTAAACCTATCTAAATTCCCTAAACTAACCACCTAAACTAACGACCTATCTAAATTCCCTAAACTAATTATGGGGGCGAGGAAATTACCATTTTCGAAGGAGAGAGGATTGGGAGAGGAGTTGGAGACGAAATTGGGAGGAAATGGAGAGGAAGTTGGGACGAGTGGAGAGTGTGAGGTTTGTGTGGTTGTATATATAACTTACGGAGGTCTCGCAATTTCCTCGTAGATTTACGAGGAATTAAAGAGGCCCGTCTTTCTGTTCCTCGTAAAAACCTCGTAACCTTACGAGGAAATTGCGAGGCCCGTCCCAAATCAAACGAGAAAATAGCGAGGCCCGTGTTTCTATTCCTCGTAAAAGCCTCGTAGATTACGAGTTTTTAACGAGGTAAATTTGTAAACCTCTAAAATCGAAACCCCAAACCCTAAACCCCATCTTTCTTATATTCTACTTCATATATTCAAAACATATCTTCCTTTTAACTTCAATATCTTCTTAACATTTCAAACCTCAAAATTTAAAACCACAATTCTTTAACTTCTAATATCAATCTCTTCTTTCTAATATAAACTTATACAAAATCAAATTATTTATTTAAATTTTTTATTTTGCAACAAAAATATAATTTTTTGAAGATTTGAAAATATAATCTTTTGAAAATTATAAAATTATTAATGGGGTTTGGAGTTTGGGATTTAGAAAAAAATAGATAAGAAAGATGGGGTTTGGGGTTTAGGGTTTAGGGGTTTAGACAATAAATATCGTTAAAACCTCGTAAACTCACGAGGAAATAACGAGGAAAGAAAAAAAAACTAAAAGCCTCGGTAATTCCACGTAAGCTGACGAGGTCTTTACGACGATTTCGTCTTACGTGGAATTAACGAGGACCGCGTTTTTCTTTTTTTTTATTTCTTCGTTATTTCGTCGTAAACTACGAGGAATTAACGAGGTTTTCTTTCTAAACGCCTAAAATCAAAAACCCCAAACCACAAACACCATCTTTCATATCTTCTACTCTTCATATTCCAATCCCCAAACCTCAATCTTTTATTTTTCATTCAAAACCTCAAACCTCAATATTTTTTTTTCTTTATAAACATTCCCAAATTCTTATAATCTCAATACATTAAATAGTTTTCATGATTAAAATAATCGAATTACATGCATTAAGTCTGAAAATCAATTATATTAAAACAGAAATACATCAATCGGATACATTTTCGTCATCACTAGAAACATCATCATTTTCAATAAACTCGTCTTCAACAGCTTCGTCTGTGCCATCGTCGGTAAGATCTTCATACTCATGATTATGCGGATCAATGAGAAGAATGTCATCAATTTGTTGTTCAGGTTCTTCGACTTCATTTATCTGTTCTTCTTGCAATGGTGGTTCTTCTCCACTAATGATTCGTCCTCGAGGTGTAACTTTGATCACGGATAACCAATTTATTCCCGATTCTCTCATCCGAGGGTATGGAAGGTAGCTAACTTGATCTGCTTGTGAAGCTAAGATGAAAGGCTCGAATTTGTTGTACCTGAAAAAAAAGAAAACATAGAAGTAAGCTTATTCTGCTCATGTATGGCAAATAAAGAGTTTGTTGTACCTTCGTCCACCATTGACATCAACTACACCGAATTTGTTAAACCGAACACCTCTGTTGACGACGGGGTCGAACCACTCACATTTGAAGAGGACGCATTTCAGCTTCAATATCCCTGGAAATTCCACTTCAATAATCTCTGTCAAGATACCGTAGAAATCGGTTTCCCCTTTCACACATATTCCATAGTTACTGGTCGCCCGCTGTCTACCATACTCATATGTGTGAAAAGTATAGCCTCGTGTGAAATACATCTGTGAGGTGGTGACCTTTACATGTGGAGATTGAATTACTTCGTGTAACCACTTAGGATAATCTGCATCGTCGTCACAATCAACCTGCAAAAACAAAGTGAACGTTAAAATACAGATCATTTATGAATAATGAGTTTGAGTTAATACCTGATTCTTCAACCACTTTATAAAGTGTTGATCTTTCCTTTTGTCTACGTCAGTTGTGGATATACCTGGGAATGTTTCTTCGACTTGTGAAACAAATAGGCTGTAAAATCACATTTTATATTAATTAATATTTGGCAATTATATATATGTGTTAATTTATATACCATTTATGTTACCTTTCAAAATAACGAATCAGTGGATCCTCACAATTGAGTAGAATATAGGTGTGTGCACTATGAGCGTCTTCTTCACTCGACCACCAAACCTCTTTTGATTTCCCACCCAGTCGCCCAATCTGGCTAAAGATGTCTGGAACACCAGCAACTGCGTATGTTGGCGCGACACCACCATCATCATATCTCCTTGGAGCTCTTTTCCGGGTACGTACTTTTGACGCAAAGTAGTACGATGTGAAGTGAGAAGTTTCTTCCGTCAAACTTCCAGCAATTATAGAACCTTCAACCTTTGCAAGGTTCTTTGCTTTTCCCTTCAAATATTTCATGGCTCGCTCATACTGATACATCCATCCGTAATGTACAGGTCCACGAAGCAATGTCTCATATGGGAGGTGGACAGCTAGATGCTCCATGACGTCAAAAAACCCAGGAGGAAATATCTTCTCCAAGTTGCACAATAAGATGGGAATGTTCTCTTGAAGCTGTTCCACGACTTCTACTTTAAGAGTGCGGGTGCTCAGATCCCTGAAAAATGCTCCAATGCCTTGTATATTCCAAAAACAATTATACACATTATTAGTCATATATTATTTCAAACTAAATCATTATATATAAATATACTGCAATAAATAATATATATAGTACCTGCAAGTGCTTCATGTACGTTTGTAGGAAGTAGCTCCGCAAAAGCAAAGGGAAGTAGTCGTTGCATAAAGACATGACAGTCATGACTCTTCATCCCGGAGAACTTTTGACCCTTTTCAACGCATCTAGACAGATTTGAAACATACCCATCGGGAAATTTCACTTCTGATGCTACCCAGTTGAACAACACCGACTTTTTTTCTGAAGACAATCTGAATATCGGAACAGGAACTTGCCCATTGCTGTTTATATGTAACTCACTTCTTGAGCAAATATCCGGCAAGTCTAACCTCGATTTTATGTTGTCTTTTGTCTTCCCCGGGACATTCAATATTGTATTCATGATGTTCTCAAAGAAATTCTTCTCTATATGCATAACATCGAGGTTGTGGCGCAGAAGAAGATCCTTCCAATATGGCAACTCCCAAAATATACTCTTCTTGTGCCAGTTGTGATGAACACCGTAAGAATCAGGCATATTAGGGGGGACATGCCAATTACCACCACAAGGAACTGTTTCCAAAGCTCCATAGTAATCGATTTGCTTTTCAGTTTCTTCTCCAGTTAAATATGGAGGAGGAGTGTCTCTCACAACCCTTTTGTGCCTAAACAATGTCTTGTTTCTTCGGTACGGATGGGCAATGGGAAGAAATCGACGATGACAATCGAACCAACTTGTCTTCCTCCCATTCTTCAGTTGAAACGCATCTGTCGCTCCATTACAATATGGACAAGCTAATCTCCCATGTGTAGTCCATCCCGACAACATTCCATAGGCAGGAAAGTCACTTATGGTCCACAAAAGCATCGCTCGCATCGTGAAATTCGTCTTCGTTGAGCAGTCATACGTCCTCTCCCCTGTTGACCACAAATCCTTCAACTCTTTTATCAGTGGTTGCAGGAAAACATCCAACGACCTTTTAGGATGTTTCGGACCAGGTATTAATATGGTCAAGAATAGCAACTCCCGTTGCATGCACATCTCCGGTGGCAGGTTGTATGGCGTAAGAAAGACTGGCCACAATGAATATTGTCTCCCTGACATTCCGAATGGACTAAATCCATCTGTGCATAATCCGAGATACACATTCCGGATATTGCTCGCGAATTCCGGATATACTTTGTTAAAATGTTTCCAGGCTCTTGCATCTGATGGATGTGTCATCTCACCATCCGTCTGAGTATGCTCGGCATGCCATCTCATCTTTCCAGCAGTCTGCTCTGATTGGTACAATCTTTTCAATCTGTCTGTAATTGGTAGGTACCACATCCTTTGGTACGGTACCCTATTACGTCCCCGTCCTTGCGGCTTGAATCGTGGCTTCTTGCAGAATCGACATTCTTCTAACTTCTCATCATTTCCCCAGTAGATCATGCAGTTGTCGATGCAAACATCTATCATCTCCGAAGGCAATCCAAGACTATAAACCAATTTCTGAATCTCATAATAAGAATCAGCAGACACATTGTCTTCCGGCAAATACTCTTTAAACAAGTCTGCCCATTCATTCATGCAACTTTCAGGTAGATTGTGATCAGTTTTAATATTCATCATTCTAGCAGCCAACGACAATTTAGAGAGACCTTCTCTACAACCACTGTAAAGTGGTTGATTCGCCGCATTTAACATTTCATAAAAAATTTTTGCATCTATGTTAGGTTCTTCATCTTCATCATGAGCTACGAATGCATCAGTTACCATATCATGAACCCTATCAAAATCTACCATCTGCTCCTCCTGATGGTAACTATGTTCATTATGCAAATGATGAGCAACCGGTTCTTCCTGAAAATTGCTATTACTACTACTAGCTTCATTCTGATCATAATTATTATAACCTTCTCCATGTTGAAACCAGATATAGTAATTTGGCGTGAAACCTCTATTTATTAAATGCTTCCAAACATTTTCACGATTTGCCAATTTCGAATTGTTGCATTTCCGACATGGACAGAACATCTTACCGCTTTCTAGGGCGAGCGGTGTGGAATCTGCTTGATGCATAAATGTCTCCAGTCCCGCAATGTATTCTTTCGTCACTCTCCCGTTAGCATCTCTATGCATATACATCCACCTCCGCAACTCGTAGACATTCCCGGAGCCTGACATTTTTTTCCTTTCACGTTTTTCTTTTTTTTGTTCTTGTTGGTGTGTTTAAAATGATGTTGAAACTCCATATTTATAGAAAATTTTCGAATCTGGTAGTTGAAGTTTTGCGATGAATTTGCGAGGAATAGGTAGGTAGCAAAAAAAAAAACGTGCTTTAAAATCCTCGTTATGTTCACGTAAAACATTTCCTCGTAAAGAAGACGCCAATTTACGTCGGTTTAACGAGAAATGTATATTTCCTAATTTCCTCGTAAATATAATGCAAGTTTTACGTGGTGTTTACGAGGAAAGAGGATTTCCTCGTTAAAACCACGTAAGTTTACGTGGGTTTTACGACGAAATATTTTCTTCGTTACTTTACGAGGAAATAACGACCTTCTCTTCTTTCTTTGTAGTTTCCTCGTAAAATCGTCGTAATATAACGAGGATTATATTTCCTCGTTAATTTTCCTCGCTAAAATGCTGTTTTCTTGTAGTGTTCGTTTTTGGTTTCTGCTTAGAGTAATCAGAAGAATGCTGAAAGACGCTCTCTTGGATCACGAGGTGGTTCAAAGGTTGAATCTTGTTATGGTCTAAAGACCCCTCCTTTATCCACTTGTAAGTCTAATGAGACATATACGCTTGTTTGGTAGCTGCCTCAGTGTAAGATGCTTTTATCTTTGGATTGCTTTTGAATTCTTAGTTTAGTATTCAGTTTATCCATTGATGTTCCTTAATAAGAAAAAATGAGGAAAGTTTGTTAATTTGGTGAAAATCTTGTAGTTTCAGGGCTAACTACAACTAGATCTATGTATATTTACTCTTGCAGTTGCATTTAACATGATCTTAGGACCTTTGGTGATATGCCAAAGAGCATGTTTTTGATATTCTAAAACAGTGTGTGAATATGATACTTTGGAACCTGTATATGAGTCGAAGAACACTAGAAATACATTGAAGAAACACCATCGAAGCTATGTGGACAATCAAAATAAACCTTTCATAGTGTATACCATATAATTCAAGACACTGTTTTTTTCGCTTCTTTTGTACATGAATTATTCTTCCTGAGAGGTTTCATGAACCATGATTTGTTTTGTGATTGCAGTGTATATATCCTTTTAGATGCTCTTAAGAAGTCTATATTTGCACTCGTAAATGGTATTGGAAGCTGGTTGTGCTCAGATTGGCTTGCACTCAAGGCAGATAAAGTATAAAGTGCTTACGTGTTTATCTTTTAAAAGATAACAGTGATACTTAAATTATAGTTATTTTACCTTATGTTTATGTTCGTACAGAAGATTGTGTTTGAATGCATTAAAAATTCACAGAGTTTTTCTCATCACCTGATGATGCAGAAGTATATGTTTTGCAAAGCACTGTTTGTGTCGATTGTCTTTTTGAGAGATTTTAAAAAAAATCAACTAATAAATCATTATAAATCAGTTTATAAACTTTTATAATCATTTTTGAGTTCCTTATACTCATTTTGCCTAGCATTAGTACACTGGATATTCACCCTATCAATATTCATAAACCCTTATCAATCAGTCAACAAAAAATACTTAAAGATCGACTTATAAACTCTTATAAGTTAGTTTTAAACTCTTATAAATGATTTATAAGACTTTAGAAATCCTTAAAACAGATTTATACACTTTATAAATTGTTTATAAACATTATAAATTATTTATATAACTTAAAAAAATAACTTTTAAACTTTCATATCTGATGTATCAACTCTTATAAACTCGTCATAGACCCGAGATAATTTATGAATTTATAATAACAAATACATTCATGATGCCTTTACCTAGAAAATGATTTTGTAAATCTCGTTAACTGATTTTATAAATCCTTATATTTTTTTTTAACCCGTATAAAACTATTATTAATGATTTTATATACTCTTATAAATGAATTTATGAGAATTTCTAAACTCTTACAAGCCCTTATAAATTTATTTATGAACCCTTATACATTTATTTATAAACCCTTATACATTTATTTATAAACCCTTATAAATATATTTACAAACTCATAAATTATTTATAAAGATTATAACTCTTACAACCGATTTTATAAACTCTTATAAATTATTTTATAAACCTTTATAAGACAATTATTACTACCTATTAATGATACATAATCTCTTGTAAATGGTTTGATATAAATCATTATAAATAATTTTTTTATTTCTTATCAAGTGATTCATAAATAATTATAAATGATTTACAAAGATTTATAAGAATTATAAACACTTATAAATAGATTTATAAAGATTTACTTATAAATTTTTGTAAGGATTTGTAAATTCTTCTAAATGATTTATTACATCTTATAAATTGTGTTATGAAGATTATTAAACTCTTAAATTTTTTTATAAACCCTTATAAAGAGATTTATAAACTCTTATGAATGATTTATAGATTCTTTTAAATGATTTTATAAACCCTTATAAATATTTTAAGTGTTTTATAAATTTATAAATATTAATGGTTCATAAAAAGTTTTATAAACTATTATAAATGGTTTATATACAAAACTGTTTTATATATTCATATGAGTGATTTTATAAACCTTTATAAATAGAACATGAATAGCTTTATTCAATCATTATAGATACTTTCTTCTTGCAAACACTAATTGATCCATTGAAAAATACATAAATAGATTGAAAGACAGATCAGACCAAATGGTGTATTTCTTGGCATATGTGATTAGCATTTCGGTTTTGCTGAATATTAAACACTCAAAGGAAGAACGGATTGAGGATGGAATGAAGTGGATAAACAGGAGCAGCTTGCATTAGGGAAGCTAACTCTTGATAATTACTGCTCTAGAATGCTCTGATGAGAAACAAAGAAAAAAACTAATGGTGAATGCAAAGAAGTGCCCATAGTAAAAAGAAAATTTCGATCTTTGTTACTTTAGTATTAACTCTTCTAGGACAGTTCCAAAGACATATTCAGCATTTAGCTCTCTTTTTTTAAAGCTTCAGGGGCATGGTTAGCTTCTAGCTCTTCGATCCAATATATCAGCACAAATTCCGGTGATATCATTACATATAGACTATAGTTATCTAATATTTCTCAATTTAATTATATTAACTGGAGTTGTAAATCATTTTTTGTGTATTCATGTTTTCCAGCAATATCATACAACACAGTAGTTATGCACACTTCTCTAAACCATGGGATCATCTTATGTTCTGTCCACCCTTTGAAAATAATGAAACAACATCTTTGACGTTGATCATTGTTTGTTGACAATACAATTCTCTAGCAACTACCATCACTATGTCATCTCTCTTGACTAGTACTTAGACTAAATTTCCACTATATAGATCCTAAATAATAACTGGTTTACAAACCCTTATAAATTATATAATAAATCCTTATAAATAATTTCAATACTAAAGTTTCAATACCCATAGTCTTTATTTAATTCGTAAACCGAATTCCTAAAATCTCAAAACACAAAATCAAATTGCATATTCATCTCTAATCAATCGTTTACCTTCTCCAGATTGATGAATATTCTGAATCTCAATGTTGCAACAAATTGTAATCTCTAAACCTTAATAGATTTCAATGGTAAAACCCCAGATTTTACAATCTCCTCAAACCTGTGAAGTGGTCAAAGATGATCTGATGCCAGAGGAAGAGAAACTATAGCTTCGACTTATAGCAATTCTTCGTAATGTCGCAAATAAACTCCACCACGAATCAATTTTACAGTAGAGGAGGATCATCGACGCATCGGGAAAAGTTTGAAATTGATTGTAACTGAAACCCAAATTTATAAGGGGTTATAATTTTTAATGCAATTTTCACTATCAGAAACTCTTTTCTTTTATATGCATCTATTCAAAGATCAAGTCAACATCAACCCTATGTGGTATTCGTAATAAAATCCTAAAATTACTTGAAACCTATATTTACAAAGGGTTATAAATTTTCAAAAACTCAATGTTCACTATCAAAACTCTTTCTCTTAGATCCGACTATTAATAGGTAACTCTTTCTCTTAGATTGAAACAACAAAATCCGAGAAAATTACTTACAACTTGTGATTCTTGCAGAGGATTTGACATTTTGAGGTTTCGAGTATCAATCTTGTCTGCTTCGTGAGAGAGAATACACTCAATCTCATCGCCGTCGCTTGATCTCGTCGCGTAGCTGTCGCCGTCGCTCGATCTCGTCTGTCGAACCTTTCTCTCGAGAAAGAAAGAGATAAAAGAAATTATGTTACAATTGTGAGAGAGTTATTTTAGTTTTTTGCCTATAATGATTTAGGCATTTCTGAAAATGTCCTTCTTCTAAGTGTATATATGAAAAGTGGTACCAACGTCATGGTCATGGTATGATTGCAAATCTCCCTTATATGATTTTCATCCCAAAGTTTAAATAAATCAGTACTACATATGTTTTACAAAGTTAAGTTTTCTAATGTTTTTATATATAAAAGTATTAAATTCTTATCATAAATACATCATTTCACTTTAATTAATAATTTTTAATAGATTTGAACTTACAATTTACTATGTCTTCGATCTGTACTATTTGACACATCCCCTATACTATATTTGAGAAGTGATTTTGCCACATGTCTTCTCTACAATCATTCTCACAAAAATAATATGACATGGCTACTAAAATTGATGACATGTCTTATAGATTAATATGACATGGACAATTATATTTAATGTTAATTTATATTTTTTGTAAACTTTTTAAAATATGGTAATAACTCATATATTACATTTATTATCAATTTATATTTTTGGACTTTTTAAAATATGGTAATAACTCATAAATTATCATTAAAATAAATATATTCAATTATAGAATTTCAAATTTCGAAATATCATTTAAGTTAAAAATATTTCAAAAATATATACATTTTTTAGAAAATTATAAAAATTAAATCATAAAATCAAATTAAATCGTAAAATCATTAGTTTCTTATATATATATATCTACAGATTTTATAAATATTGTTTAATTTTAATTTTTGACAACTATACAATTTTACATATTTATTTAATATATTTAATTAAAATAAATAGATAGAAAAATCTACCTAAGATTATAATATAAGTATATACATGCACATTCTTAAATACAATTCAAAATAAACAGAACTGTTTTTATAATTTTAATGTTCAGTTAAATCAAATTTATATTAAAATATTGATAAAAAAGAAAATTTATAATATTAATAAAAAATTAAATATAATTTATATTTATATGTTTAAAATATTTTAAAACTTTTTACTGCACATGGTGCAGGAAAACACCTAGTTATATTTATGTAAATATATTAAAAACATTTTTTATATATACTTTCTATCCAAAAAGATCATTAGTACTTATCTATTAACTACAATTCAATTAATCAAGGAAAATTCTCCTAAATAAACTTTTCTTTTTTTTGTCACGAAACTAGTCTCTAAAGAGAAAAGGGATCAGAATGTCTTATTTAATAGGGAAAATACCTTTATATCCTAGATATATATAAATATAAATAAATAAATAAAACAAAATAATATTTTTTACAGTTTCGAATTATATGTTTTCAAATTCAAACTTTTTATAAATATTTTATTTTTCCAAAAAAAAAAAAAATTTCTTTTCTTTTTATTTTTATTTTTAAAATTCGAAATGGCCTTTTGAAACTATTTTAAAATTTTGATCTTCAAATTTTTATTATTTAATCACAAAATCCTATTCAATACCTCTAAACCCTAAGGTCCAAATTAATTAACCCTAGATACATATTTTAGTAAATACATTTTATATATTTGTAATAAATTTTTATTTATTAATAATTATTGATTTTTAAATTTTAAAAACACAAATTGTAATTCTTAGATTTTTTATTGGGTTAAAATTATCAATTATAGGAAATATACTCATAATTACTATGCATTTATAGCTATGATTTACTCTATTCGTTTTGTAAAGAATGACATGTTTTTATGGATTAATAATGATAATTTATTTTAATATATCTTTATTTAATATATAATTATTTAAATGAATTTTTTTAAAAATAAAAAAATTGAAAAAGTGAGAAAATTATATACATATATATATAACACTACGTTAAAATATATAGAATAATAATTTTGAAAAATATATTAAGTAATAATTTATGAAATAACAAAATTATATATATGTATGAATATTCTAAAACATTTATTATTTTATTATTTTTGAATAAAAATAGCTTATTTTTAACTTTTAAGGAGGCTTATGGTTGGGTCTGGGCCTTTTTAATCTTCGATAGTCCATACGGAAAAACACCACACCGTTGTTTGCGTTAAAATCCAACATTGACTGACAAAACAAAAAAATCCAACATTGGAAATTGCAACTTCAGTACCAACTTGGTTGACTAACGTCTCGAAGGTAAATTATGTCTTTTCAGTCTCTGTATGACATAAAATTCAATTTTTCTTCTGAAAAATCTTTATATTCTTTTTTTTTGGAAAAAGATATATTTCAAGTATGATTATCATTTGCAACATAGTAGTCTACGTCACCCCATTCATTTTAACTTTATTAAACTAAACAAAAAATAACGAAAACAAAAGATTAAAATGATGTACTCGTAAAATTCCCAACGGTCATCAATCATATAAGTTTTGAGTGTGACACAGGCCAAATGCAGAACTAATGCAGGCCATTTATAAAACAGATTAGACTGTAATTTTTTTCTCTATTCAGTTTTCCAAATATATAACATAAGAAAATCATGCAAATAAAAAAATAAAATGCATGCAAAATAAATTTGGTCATTGAATTAGTGATTTGCAAGAGAGAAACAAAAAGGTACCAAAAAATACCGAGAGCCAATGAAATTAATTTGTTTTTTTTAACTTACAAATATGCTTACAAATACTATATATTTCATCTCCAAATTATATTTAATATACTGTTTCAGATTTCATTTTTCTGAATAATTTATTATAAAATAACTGTACAATATATATATATTATCTTTTATAAATACGTTAATATAGAAAATATGTATATGTACATTACATATTCATAATTTAATATAACTTCTTTATAATAAATAGTTATGCATGTTATTTTTATATAATCTAAGAATATATACTTACACTAAAGAATTATATAAGGAGATTTTGATAATGAAACATATAGATGTTGTAGTTTATTTTTCATAATTGATAATAGTTAACCTTGAATAAGACAATATTGATTTTATGGTTGAGGCAAATGATATGAAAACCAAAAATTAGATAAAAAGATTTTATGAATAACATTAGAGAAATGATTGTAAATACATAGTCAAACAAAAAAAATTATACCAGTTTTATTTTTGAATCTCCAGCATTCAATCAAATATGATGATTAGGTAAATTAGTTTGGTACGATTAGATATAACTACAAGAAAACAACTAATTCTCTACAAAAACAGTGTAGTCGGGTTTATTTTGTTGGGAAAAAATATACGTCAAGAATTCACCAAAAAATTATGATGAATTTCCAACAACCTTTGTCGTTGAAAGTTTTGTTGGAATTCATTAAGAAAACTTCTAAAAAAAAAATTATGTCAAGGATCATCGAGAATTTTTTATAATTAACTAAAATATATTATTTTTTAAATTTTTAAATAAAAATAAAATATTATTTTAAAAAAAATAAACCAATAATATAAATCAATTTATAAAAAATAAAAAACTGCAAAAAACTAAATTTCAAATGTAAAATTAACATAAAATTATAATATATATCCTTAACAAAATTATTTCATCGCTATTTGGTTAAAAATCTGTTGGAAATTGCTATGTATTCGTATAGTATGTGTATTTGTTTTCTATAATCATTATTTTTTATTTATTGTGCATAACATATCTGATCTACATTTATTCTATTTAATCGGTACTTTGTGTTTGATCTGCATTCTTTTATATACGTCCCCATTCGAAGCCATACATGCCTAGCGGCTAGCGCTCTGCCATGATCGTTCATAGTACGATATTAACTATAGCAGATGCAGAAACGAAGTAATGCACAGGGTTAATGTTGGATTAATTTCACCACCAAAGTAATAAAATCGATTATTCAAGACTATATAGTGAGGGATTTTAATCATTAAGGTATAGTTTAGAAATGAAAGGAAAAGAAATATGGGGAGAAGAGAAAAGCGTTAGTCATGTGAAAGAGTCATACGAGCTACAATAAGCTAACTTTGTTTTGTTCTTCCCTTTTCCTTTTTCGACTCTCTTTTCATCTTTGTCTTTGTTCTTCCCTTTATTTTGTGATTTAAACCTTTTTCGAAAAATTATATGCTTCTTTTTGGAATGAATTTAATCAGGATTTATAAAAAGGAGAAATCCACATTGGGTTTCAGTTAAAAGCAGAGCATATAGAGAGCGTGTGGGATGTTAAAGATAACCATTTCAAAGTTTTCACCTTCTATAACTATTCTTCTTCTTTTTTCTTTCCATGCTTCTTCATTTGGTGGATATTTAAGTTAGTTTACGTTTAGAGAAGACATTCGATGGAGTTTTCATAGAATCTCGATTTGTATGAATTACAATAAATAATAATTCGATAATAAGAATAACTTTCTTATTAAATCTCTCGAGGAACATTTTGTTTTTTATAACTTAACTAATTTGATAGACTTAACTGCCATTACTAAATATTTTTATTAGCGCAAATAAAAGAACCATAGTTTCGTTAACCTCTCCACTAATTAATTATAAGAACCAATATATTTTTTGAAATTCCCATTTAATTATTGGATTTTATTGGAAAGAAGAAAATAAAAAGAGGAATCAAAAGCCAAGAGAGAAGGTGGAATGTAAATAAAGAAAAGAACAATAAAATGGTATTAAACACAAATAAAGAAGTTGACAAAAAAACACAAATAAAGAATTTACTTTTCTCCTCCAAAGAAAACAAAAGAATACAAAGAAAGAGAGAAAAAAGAAAGCCTTATTTACCATTTACCTACTTTTGATTTTATTTATTTTTTCTGTTTTTTTTTTCTACCTTTCTCTGTCCGTTTTCTTTATGATTTGTTCTCTTCTCCTTTCTTAACCTAAGTTCCTCTAGCCCCCCATGTCCACACAAACACATTCTCTCTCTCCTCTCTCTCTCTCTCTCTCTCACACACTCTCTAGTGTCATTTTCTTACATATACTTCACACAAAAGAAACAACCATTCACTACATACTGCCTTGTCATTGTTTTTCTCTCTCTATATCTCAAAAATCTCTGCAAAATCAACTTAATCCTCTAAACAATATAAACAACATTCTCAACAAAACGCAGAAATCCCATCCTCAATTCCCTTTTCTCTTTCTTTCCTGCCCACAACTTTTTTTTATTTTAAAGATAGTCTTTTTTGTCTTTGTCCTGATTCAAGAAAACAAGAACTAGGGTTCATCAGTATATCTGGAAACCGACTGAAGAATCTCTTAAAGAAGAAGTAGAAGAATTTAAAGCTCTCTTCCATGGAGCTTTTTCCTGCTCAGCCTGACTTATCTTTACAAATAAGTCCTCCAAACAGCAAACCATCATCGACGTGGCAGAGAAGAAGACCAGAACAAGAAGATCATGAGGAGCTCGACTTAGGGTTTTGGAGAAGAGCTCTTGATTCAAGAACATCTTCTCTAGTATCTAATTTCAGCTCAAAAAAGAACAATAATCATCCACTCGAAGACCTCTCACTCTCTAACAACTCTATTCATCATCAACAACAACATCCACACCTTCTCCCCAATTACAACGGCTCTAACATCTTCACCTCTTCCCAGTTTCCGACACAACAACAACACTTGCAAGATTTTCTTGCTCATGACCTTAATACTCACTTAAGACCCATAAGAGGAATCCCTCTATACCAAAATCCTCCTCCACATAATCATTACCGGCCTCCTCCCTGTTTCCCTTTCGATCCTTCGTCTCTAATTCACTCTTCTTCGCCGGCTCCCACCGGAATCAACAACAATACCTTTGGTACCAGAAGAGTTAACCCTAATCACCACAATCATCAACATCATCATCAGACTCTAAACAGAGCGAGATTCATGCCGAGGTTCCCAGCTAAACGAAGCATGAGAGCTCCCCGGATGCGATGGACAACCACTCTTCATGCCCGTTTCGTTCACGCCGTTGAATTGCTCGGTGGCCATGAAAGTATGTTCCTTTTATCTCTTTTCTCATTTTCTAATTACCTTTTTTTCTTCATTCATCTTATTGATCCTTAATTACTTACATAAATCTAATAAGGAGCAACACCAAAATCTGTTCTTGAGCTTATGGATGTCAAAGATCTCACATTGGCTCATGTTAAGTCCCATTTACAGGTAAAATTCTATCACTAAGAAAATAAATTATTAGTAGATGATTGTTATGTAAACTCGTTTATTTATATATAAGTGGAAGTAAAAATAATTTTATTTTATATATACTATAATTAGTTAATAAATAAGCTTCTCGGTATCGATGCATTTGACTCGGTGACTTCCTTAAATCAGAGTTTCACTCGAGTCAGATCGAATCTTGTTTTCTTCTGATCCTTCCTTCTTTTTTATCTTAATTAAACCCGAATGTTGCTCACCAATAATGCAGTGGATGAGTTCAGACAAAAGAGAAAACAAAAAATGTATATTAAACATTCCATACGTGTAAAAACAATATATTGTTTTTTTTTCTTGGCTAGATCTGATGGTCCTTATGGACGATAGACAAGACTTTGTTATCTTTTCTCTTGCAAGTTTTTTTTCTTTCTTGGAAGAATAAACTTGTCCTGTTACAAGTTAACCAAAATTAGTATTACTATTACTGACACAGTGACACGCATAGAATAGAAAGTTGGAAAGAACTAGAGGGCTGTAGAAATTACATATGTAATTGGGCTAATTACATTACCAAACAAATCTCAAGATATTCAAGAAAAACACTACTACTTTGGTTTCTTATCATCCATTCTCTAATCGGCTTATGCATTAAAATTTATACTTACTATATAACTTTTCAAATTTAAATTTTCTAATCATTATTTGAAACAAGTATTTGTTGGTTTTAGTTAGTTATATTCTTAGCCATACAAAATCTTAGGACATTCTAATTAGGGATAATTGCCCAATTTAATGTACCTTTCCTTAGGAAAGAAAATAGTTCTACTAAAAAATAAAAACTCAGAAAGGGAGAGTACGAGAATCACCATGATTTCTCAATGATGAATAGTTTTGGTCTTTAATTATTTACACACAATGAGAGAGAGAGAGAGAAAGATGGAAGGTTTATACCTTAACCATGGTTCCGCATCTCCATATTAATGGGCCATTGTTTTAACCATGGTAAGACACATAAATTCATGCATGGGTACATGAAAATCGTAAACTTCCATTAATAACGTCAATGAATGCATCTGTGTCTGAACAGTTCTACTATATTTTTCTCTCTTATTTTTATCTTCCAATGTGTCTGTATATATACAAATTTTTATATTTTGAATATTGGTTTGTACTATATTCAACTGTCCGAACACAACAGTACAATGTTCTCCTTTCTTTGGTCTTCTTTCATCGCCATATCACTGAATACATGCATCATATACGGAGGTTCAGACGAAACATATTTAGACTTTGCTTTCTTGACTTGTTTCTAAATTTTAATATACTGCATACAAGCGTTTTAATTTTAATTTTTAATTTTGTTATATTTTTTATATAAATCAGATGTACAGAACAGTGAAGACAACCGACAAAGCAGCAGCGTCGTCAGGTTAGTGATATTAATTCAGTGTAATTATGGAACTTAGAGAATTCAATAATTAAAATGTCATATTGATTGAAACCCTAAATTTATAATGTGATTCAGGACAATCTGATGTCTATGAAAATGGATCTTCAGGAGATAATAACTCAGACGGTTGGATGTTCGATATGAATAGAAAATCTAGAGATAGCAATGAATTGACGAATCCCTTAGAGAAATCAAACGGTCGATGGACCAATTCTTCCGGGTACGTACATATACGGTCTAACTATACATACATTCATATCTTGATATATATATATATATATATCACCAAAAACATTGTTAAAATACCTTTTACGAGAGGGTTTTATCTTCCTTTTCACTTTTTTTTTGAGAAAGTGGTTTACATTCCTTTTCACTTTTCTTCCTCTTTTTGTACATTTCTTTGATTATTTTTTGTTTTCCTCAAAGCAAAAATCGTATATATACTCTCATTGTTACTAAGCTTTTCTTGGCTTTTACAGAGAGGCACGTTTGCATGGGAAGCAAATCGATAATGTTGCAGAAATTATGCTACCTTCTGAGGTACGATTCATATCTTTCTGCAATAATAACTGTGACACGAATTCGTGTGTGTATAATGTATATATATACACGTATATATATTGTACTAAAATAAAATTTATTTATGCATGTCGATTTCTTTTCATTGCTAAGTCACCCGAAACCCTCAAAAGGGGTGCCAAAAAGGGCTTTCATTAAAGCTTGCTTTAGGAATTTT
This sequence comes from Raphanus raphanistrum subsp. raphanistrum, assembly GCA_019706035.1. Lineage (NCBI taxonomy): Eukaryota > Viridiplantae > Streptophyta > Magnoliopsida > Brassicales > Brassicaceae > Raphanus > Raphanus raphanistrum. The sequence continues at coordinate 18,074,722 of CM033988.1, read as the reverse complement.
CAAAAGCAAATGGTATTTTCGTTATTTAGACATTTATAGGAAAAATAAAGAAAATCTAACCCCATTGACATTGACCATGACGAGTTTATGTTTTGACCTTTGAGGCGCACATATTGTGACTTGTGAAAGCTTAAGCCTTGAGGTGCGGTTATCTAAGTTTGTCTTATAAGCTATTATGGGCAAAAGCAACCATGGTCCATGGCAGCTACCACTGAACAGTTGGAATAGATTTAAATATTCGTGTCAATGTCAAACACTAGTACTTAGGACAGTAAGTAGGGTTAGATTAGATGTTCGTACGAATGTCATAATTATGTACTGCAGTATGAATAACACAATAACCGTAAACACTATGTAACATTAAAATCCCTTTCACAAGTGTTTACATGGGTTTCGACACTTTTTGTTTTATCTATCAAGACTTTAAAAAATAAAAATAAAAATAATACCGTAGGGATGAATATTTTTTTAGGGATGAATAATTACTAGAGTGGAAGTATATATTTGCTTGAGCTTCACCTTTCTCTCTTTTTCAAAAGTTTAAGTTAATGTTCTTGATTACTTTACATTCATATACTTATCATACATATTAACATTAATAACATACATACAGCAAACTATTAATCACACTCTATTTTTAGCTAACTGCTTTTGTTTGGGGTTTTAACTAAGCAGAATGAATTAGATGGAAAGTGTTCAAGTTATGAGAGGATATCATCGGAGGAGATGAGTTCATCAAACATCTCCGGAACAAGCCCCTTCAAGCCTAATCTTGAGTTTACTTTGGGTTGATCTCACTAAATTTATTGTGGTAGCTAGCTAGTAGGTAATTAGTATTAATCAACTTCTGTTTTGGCTAATGACTAGTCTCGATATTCATATCAGTTGAGTAAGTAGTGTTTTAAGCTTAAATCTCAATGTCCTCTCGGAAGGTTGTAAAACGATGTTCTTTTTCCTTATCTACTGAGAAAAGCTACTGAAAGAATCGAATACTAAAGGCACAATAAATGTTATGTTTCTTTTGTTGAACGATTATAATTTTATTTATATTCAACAATCAAATGTTAACGGGACGGAAATGTAAATAAATTTAATAAAGAATAATAATAGAGGCAGAGTAAAGACAACACATAAGGAGAAAAGCAGAAAGAAGAAAAGAGTGGGAAAGTTTTTAAAGAGGGATAAAAGAGGACGTGAATGAAAAAGAAAGCAAACAAGTTAAAGAGAATGGGTAAAGTTGATTTAAAAGAATATCTAGATAGTTTTCCATTAAAATTATTTTTTTTACGAAAAATTGGGTATGATTGTGTGAATTATGGTTAATAATAGGATTAATGATTACCTTTATGATTACCCTTAAGATCTTAGAGGTGGTATAAAGCATATGAACTGTCTGTCACCATAAGCTTTTCGGAAAGATAATTAACTTGTACAATAAAGCAAAGAATATATCTTTATTCTCTTAAAAGAAAACAATATCTCGTTTGTTTTTAGGTCCAAAGTATGAATTCGGGACTTGTTTCTTGAAATATTTATTTATATATACATATATCAGTATGTATCACTAAAGTTCATTGAATAGATGATAGGAAAAAAAAAGTAAAAGACAAAAGAGAAAAATAGAATAATTTTTATGTATAAGGTAGATTCCCACCAAGGATATTTAGTTCATTGCTTTCACTTAGGAGGTGTTTGATGTTTCCTCACTCGTCAACACTCGAGCAGACATAATTCTATTTATTAAAGAACAAAATTTGATATCAATCCGACAGTCAAAATGACGAATTGTACAAAGCTGATTTTCTGATGGATTTGAAGTGATGACGGTAGATTGACGTTTGGTTCAAGAATATAACGTTCATAATCTGGCTAATTTTTATTACGCTGTGTAACTAAATACTAAAAGTGTTACTTTGATAGGTATAAGTATCAGTGACAAAAAAAAAAGAAAGATAGGATGTAAGTATAACAAAACAAATCTATAGTGAAGCTTTTTTTAAAAGAAGGATAAATCCTATCTGGTTATATATATATAGGATAAATCGTATCTGGTTATCTGGTTATCTTTTTTCAAATAGATATAACTAATATACTAGTTTACATGTTGTTAGCGTGACAGTTATTCACTTCATGTATAGCTAGAATCTCCATGACATTATTGTTCATATAGTGGTAAAAAAAATGAAGAATTTTGAAGTTAAAAAAAAAAACAAATGAAGAATTTTTGGAACGAATTTTTGCAGCATGGAGATTTCTTTATTTGGGCTCAAACTCCCATATTCCCGGATTAACTCAAACAACCGACGACATATACCAAACGATAATAAGTCAAGATCAATGATACGCATTGCTACTAGAACAATACTATAGATTCGCACTCTTAATACATGTTGTTCTTAGATAAGCATATTACATATTGTAAACCAAGTAGACCTTAACCACTGCAGCCAGATTATACATGAGCTCTTTACAAATATCCTTTTTAGCCATATTTTCATTTATTGTCTTTGTGAAAGCCTGCTAATCTTTAGTGAATCATGGTATACATTAATCTTTCTACTGTACTTACGTAAGGCATACCTTCTATGCCTTGATGTAAAATTCAAATTGATGGTCTTGTAGTACTTGTGGATGATATATATGGAGTTGAAAGTTGGTTGTACAATGCTCTCTTTCAAATATGGTGGATGATCGATGAAGTGAAGTGGTTTATTTTTACCAAACCAAGTAGTTGTATAACGCTAGGAATATACAAGTGTTAAGAAAATAAAATTTGGATTACTTTGCAGTTTGCAAAGGCAAAATAATAAAATATTTGATATATTAACAATGAAGAATTAACTGATATTATATAGGAACTAGGTGTTTTTATGCACCATGTGCGGCAATAAAAATTTAAATTTAAATTATATTTAAAAATATTTTTTTTAATGTTCTAGACTTTATTATTTGAAACCAATATTTTAATATAAATACTAATTTAGTTAAACATAAAATTAAGATAAAAATACTTTGATTTCCTTAAAATTATATTTAAGTTATATTTAAAATCATAGCTAAGATAGATTTTCATTTATTTATTTTGGTTAAGATATATTAAATTAACTTGTATAACATAAAATACAATTGATATAATTATCAAAATATAAAACTGGACAGAATTTCTCGAATTTGTAAATATCAAAAGAAATAAATGATATTTCTCAAATTTGTAGATATCCATTCCTCCATCCTTAAATAATATTTCGATTATTACCAAAAAACTGAAATCAACATTAAATGTAGTCGTTGTCAAAAAAAAACATTAAATATAGTATGTCATGTCACATTTAACCATAAGTCATATCATCAATTCTAGTATATTTTTCACATTTTTTGATGAAAATAATTGTATAGATGACATGTGTGAATTCACTTCACGAATAATATATAGGAAATTAGGAAACAAATCAAAGAAAATCAAGAAACTAGCTGTTGGAGGATTTGTGAGATCAAGTTACTTGATTCAAAGGCTGTGATGCTGGATTTGTATCTGGACGGTTTTGAAATATTGGTCGAAATCATACAGACTTGACTTGGAAAGAGCTGTTGAGAATTAATGATAAATGACTCCAAATATGGCAAGTGTGAACAAGAGAGGATCCGCTTGATTCACTGGATGCTTGTGCATGGTATGACATCTTTAAAACCATCTAGATGGTATAAGTGTGAGATAACAAACTAAGTCCCACATCGGATAATTAGACAAGGAGTGTCTAATATATAAAGAGAAATCCAACTATATTAGTACGAGACCTTTTGGGATAAAAACCAAAAGTAAATTCATGCGGACTTGCCATTAAGGCTCAAAGTAGACAATATAGTACTATCAGATAATATAGAGTTGAACATGGGTTTGACAATCCCAACAATAGGTTCTCCTTGTTTTCACTCAAACGTTCTGAAACATGTTGCAAGTCCCATTGGAGTTTCTTAAGGAGTACAGTTGCATCAGCTTTTGAAAGCAAGAACATCTCACAGAGATTGTCGATTCGTCTATCATCTTTTCTCTGAGATCAACCTTAGTAAGAACAGAGTAATCTCTCTATAGATCGTGCTCCATGTTATTATTTCCATGTTTAATGTCCAGCTGCTGCTGTTTCTCGTCTAGGTGTGTAGCACAAACCCAATTCGTGACCTTTCTATGACCAAGAACAATCCTCATATTTTCATCTGATTTAGATATGTTCCCTGAACATTTTTGAATATCCATTGGTTTCCATCTCGTCTTCTTCTTCTTTGTACTATTTCTCTGCTTCTGAAACAGCTTCTCCATGAATGTAACCAGATCATCTTCTATCCCCTTTCCTCTAGCACCAAATCGACTTCAGATACCATCTTTTGCGTTGTCAGATAGTTCTTCTCATGTACAATCATTAACAGACTCGGGTTCAGAATCCTTACGCTCTTCTTAAGAGATCTGTCAGCATTGATTTTCATCACATGTACCGTCGTCCATGGATGCAAGATATGCTTTTTCTCCGTCACAGGCCATCACCTCTGTTTTAATATCTGATTCAATCAGTGGGATCTCGTTCTTACCTTCCTTCGTCGTCACCGGCTGGATCTGATTCAAGATCGGTTCATCACTCACAATAACCTCTGATTTTTTTGTCACTTCTTCTTCAGTTTTCTCACTCTCGAGAGACCCTTGATTCATCATTGCGATGATCTTATCGATGCATCCCATCGTTTTCATCATCTCGTTCATGCGCTCTTTAAAGGATCCGTACCTCAGCTCTGATACCAATTGTTAGGATTGTTAAAACCATGTCCAAATCTTTATTGTCCAATCAGTATGATATTGTATATTTTGGACCTTAATGGCAAGCCCGTATGGATTTACTTTTGGTTTCTATCCCAAAAAGCCTCGTACTAATATAGTTGGACTTCTCTTTATATATTAGACACTTCTTGTCTAATTATCCGATGTGATCCTTAGTTTGAGAGGAGAATGTAAGATAACAAACTAAGTCCTACATCGGATCCACTTGGCCTTGGAGCTTTGTTGAGTTAGGAAACTAACCCAGCTGGTTTGATAGCTTATTTCTGCCAAGGTTGTTGAGGTATGGCTTTTTAGTGTATATATGTCGTGATCGTTTCTTATATAACTTGAGTAGCATATCGGGCTGGCTTCTGATTAAGACGTTGTTATAGATATTTCCATCACTTGTGAAATTTGAACCAACTAGAATTTGAAAAGTCTGTCGTACGGTTGTACCACAATTGTGAGGTGCTAGGTTCAACTATTTATAATGTGACAGTTTAAACTTCATATCATGGTAATTTCCACTTAGGGAGTGTTAGTGAGAGCTATACTTATAATTATTGTAAGAATTTTCAAAATCTATAGTTATTGGTTAATGAATTATAAAATTCTTATTAAATCAAATGTTATTGGTTTAATGATTATTTAATGACATATACAATCTATTGTTATTCAAAAAGTTTGAGTTTTAATGATTCTATAATTCTATGAAAAAGTAGTGTTACTGGGATTTGATTCTTAACATTTTAACTCATGAAACAAACTTTCACAATATTGCATATATCCTCAGAATTCTTAAAATCATTGTGGAAAAATAATTTCATGGACTTTTTAAAATATAAAAAAATTATTAGGATTCTTTATAAATATAACAAATCTCTTGATCTTATAATCAACCAATTCTACCTAAATTTATCTTCCACTAACCCCCCTTATAGATTATTTGTTGTTAAACTATATCCTTTTTCCGAACTCGAAGTTTTAAATTTCTCCTAAATCAGAAGATTTAAATTCTCCTATATTAATCAAAAGCATCCTAATGCGATCAAAACTTTATTATTTAGTATATATATTTTCTCTTAACTGTGATTAGATCAAGCAATATCTGTAAACTTGTTAAAAGTTATTATTCATATACCAAATAATACATTACCCAGTTGTACTGTGGCCGTGAGTATTCAGTTTTTTTTTTGTAATTAAAACCTTGCCCGTAGTAACTGAACATTGGATGTGGAAACCTCTTTAATGGTTTGACTAAGAGTTCATTAATGCTTTTACGCAAAAATTCTATGATTCAAATCCCAGAAAACACAAATTATGCATATTATAGAGAAAAATATTACAAGAGGTCTTCAGCATGATACATGGCGTATCATCGAACATGGATCTCATAGGGCGGCTCGGAGACGTAGTCAGACGTGCATTCTTATATGGTGGTACAACTGTCGGCTGTAGAACCATTTATATAATATTTCTCAGCATTGTAATAACATAATTAATTAGACGTTAAAAAAAAGTAACTGAACATGGGACCTATAATCCATGATACCCTTTAATATCAAAACATTTTGCCGAATTCCTCCTAATTCGAAATGAAATTAATATCATGATCATCCAAATTCTTGAAGAAAAAATTAATTAATATGGTGGTCTTTACTCTATGGAGTGTTTTTAAACCCGGACCGGCGGTCGGACCAAGTTGAACCATGAACATGATAATAATCCGGGTTAGGTTAATACCAAAAATTCAACTAAATTTGAACCGATTAAAAACCCATATCAAACCGTCAAAAACCTGGGAACCGGTGACCCAACAAACTAGCCTAACTCCGATTCGTATATAAATCACATTTTTGTTAATAAAACAATTAAATTTTATTTTTAAAAAGTAAAAATAGAACATATGAAAGATTAATAAAGTATTGTCTCTCGTTTTTTACGTCTTTACAACTCACAAATTACAAGATTCTCGAAGTTTAATTTTTACGTTAAGATATTTTTTTGTCTACTTTTCACTTTGATTAAATTTTATTTCATGATCACTTGTGTTGAATACTTTAATAATTAAAATATTTACGTTTTTAAAATTTGTATAATTTTCAGATAATAAAACAATTGTTTTAGTTCAAAATATATTTTTTTTAAATAATGTGCATATAATTGTTTTCAAAAGTGATGAAGTTTAGAATGATAAATATCTCGATAATTAAGTTTAAATGTGTTTTTGTATTGATTTTAGATTTGAACTATTAAATTATTTCTTATTTTTGTTATATTTTAGTTGTTATTTTAAAAAATCTCTAAACATTATATCTATTGAAACATTTTATTTTATATGATCTATATTTATAAGAATATACATATTATTTATGAAGTATCATTAAATTCACTTTAATACAACCAAGCCCGATTGAACCCGGTTTGAATCCGGTCGAATCATAATGATCCATGACCAAAATATTTTCGTTTGCTAGCGGATCAGGTTTTAAAAACACTGCTCTATGGGTATTAGCATTTGACAACTGAAACACGGCCTTGTCACTATCATGTCACGTGCAAAGTGAAACATACGAAATATTTTATTAATATATAAATTTTATAGTAAAGTTTTGAAAGCAAAAATATGAAAGCATGCAAAAGGTAGTAATCATTCACCAATAATTGTAACATATACAGTTTCAAAAAAAAAAAAATAATAATAATTGTAACATATACCCACTCACTCATCTAAACTATTAAATGTTATTATCACATGGTAGTATTCTGCGAACGATATTATGTCCACGCAAAACTAATTAAACAAGGTAGTTTAGTGGTAAGCAGATTATTTTTAAGTGCTAAGCAGATTTTAGGAAGTTTAATAGTCTGGATTTGAAGCAATTTCACGATATTTTATCAAAAAGCTATGAGACCATACTATAGAACTCATTTGACTATCAAGAAAGAAGATTCATCCGTGAGATACATCTTCTTTATCGATTAGTCATCGTCTTTCTAAAGTTTGAAATACCCCTATATTATAAATAAAGCTAGCTAAACAATATATAATTAATCTATGTTATTTAAATATAAAAATTATATTATGTTTTGCTTGATTAAGTAGGTGTAATTAAGTGTCAACTCAATTTTAAATATATCTTAAATGTATACAAGTTCAAGAGTATTTTTGGTTTTAACATATTAAAGTTGAAGGTATTATAAAGGAAAACTAAATTATATATATATAGTGAATAATATTAAATGGCATAAGGAGATATGTCACAAGTTCGTACTCCCTCTTTCTTCCTTGGGCTCCCGCAAATTTAATTGATTTTCCCCTTAAACATAAATTCACTTGGTTTAATGTGTTTCTTTTTTTTTTTTTTGACTAATGGTTTAATGTGTTTCAAAATATAATATTCAAAAAAATACTATAGTAATAATATGTTTTAGAAAATATTTGATGTTTCAAAATATAAAATAATTTTAGATTTTAAGTAAATTTAATTTTGTCACAAAAAATTTACATTTGTTGAATTAATATAAATTAATATTTCAATTATGTTTAAAGTGAATTTCTTAATTTGCATGTTCTATTTTAAATACTACATATTTCAAAATAGAAGTGGTATGTTAAACATTTTGAAATAATATTAGCAATGGTGGTATATCTCCCTTAACTGCTACAAGTTATAAATTTATGTAAATGTAAGTAATTCTTTAGGATATAAGTGAAAGTAACATTTTTGACCAGAAAAGATGAAAGTAATTTTAACATGAGCTATTTATGACAAATAAATATTTTCATGTATATTTTTTAATATTTTTTGCTCGCTTATGTCACTCTCTCTCTCTCTTTCTCTCTGCGTTTGAGGCAGAGACTGAAACACTGCTCGATATTATTTACTGTCGTACGAACAGAAGAGCACAGAGTCCATAGAATGTCAAAAGTATATATTATTAATCCATCATTACATTATCATTTCAAATTTGGACCAGCGTACACACTCTCTCTTCAACGTGTCGTTATGTTAACATTTGATTTGTTGGATCTCTGCTGCTTTGCCTACCGTCGGATCTAATATTATCGCCAAATGTTGTAAAGATGCTATACTGAGAAACAACAAGAAAGATGCTCTACGCTTGGAGTTCGGCATTGATTTAGCAGACTTTCTTCCAATGGTGGTGGGTGCAGTGATTGCTTGCTGTCCGTTTCTTTTTCCGTGAATGCGTCCGGTAAGTTTCGGTTAGTAAGGCTTTGTCTTCGTGGGGTTTTGGTTGAGCTTCTATCTAGGACTAAATGGTCGATTATGATTGCGTCGCATCCGTATCCGAAGGTTAAGTTGATCGAGTTTCGATCCTTCTTGTCGGGTTATGAAGTCTCAGGTTCTTGGGCGTTATTGTTGGCGTGCGTAGGCAGCAGCAATAAGTCGTGGTGTGGGTGTAAGAAATGGAAGTTATCGTGTGGCGGGGCTATGTGCAGCAACGGTATTTCCCGATCATTGGCATGTGTTTATTTCTTATGTCTGCTGAGTTGATATGTTCCAGTTTCGAATGTAGTAGTAATTTGTTGTCCAGGGTTTTGTTGCGGTTTTAGTCTTTATGTTGTGTTTCAGTAAGTTGCCCCGGTGTGGGTTCTAGTTGCCGCTTTCTATGGGCTCTTGTTTCTGGGGCTATCCTGTTAGACCGCCAGCTTATGTATGAACTCTTGTATTTCAGTTTGGAATGAATATCAAATCTATTGACGGAAAAAAAAAAAAGAGAAACAAGAAAGTGACCAGTAAAGTTGCCGCTCCTTGTTTTCACCTCATTAGAAATCTCTTTTTGCTCCCTTTTATTTGTCTTGTTTTCAAAATATAACCAATTTCAAAAACAAAAGCCATTTTAAGGATAAGAAAGTTTATTTGTGTGTGAAAACATAGCATTTTCAAGACATGTAGAATTTTCTTAAAATCATATTGGTTTTTAATGGTTGTCGAGGTTCACATTTTGTGGTGTATCTGGTACACGAGTAGAAACTGGTAGTACTTTATAAAATTTTGAGAAAATTAATGAATGAAACGTATATGTATAATTCGCTACTGGAAAATAAGCATTGAACATTCATAAATGCCTTGATAAAACAAAAGATAATAAGAAGAAGAAAACTTTGTTTTAGGCCTTCAATTTACTAAAATTTGTCATGCATTTACAATTAGTTTATTTTCTAACACATGTATAATCTACATGGGTAGAAAAGGTAGCAGCTATCAAACTTTTAGCTAAGAAATGTAAAACAAAAAGTGGAAGAAGCTTGTTATTTGCAGTGTTAACTGAGTAGCTCGAGGAGCTTTTGCATGGGGAAAGCTGTGGTTTGGGTCCCATCAACGTTAATTCAAACGTCAATGCGAAAGAGGATGCATGAATGTATGAGTAGTTGAGTACATATAGATTTGAGAATAATAAAATAAAAACTTGTCATGAATAATTCAATAACGTCAATCAGTTTTCTAATATTTGATACAGAGACATGTCTAGTTAATGTGATTATTTAATATAAAAATTCCGTTGATTCAGATGAACGAAAAGAATATAATGCAGATAGTGGAGAAGACATAAATAACATAATTGTTCTCATACAGGATAACGGATAATAAGGCGAAATTCTCGCGGGAACCAACGCCTCCTTCTTTCTATCCCTTCCGTAATCAATAAAGCAGACAACCGAGATACGTACAAACACAAAAACTCATATACATACACATTCTCGTATATACTCCATCCGTTTTGATGGTGTTTTAGGTAATTGTTTTTGTTTTACAATAAATGATGTTTTTCACTTTATCAAAAACTATATAACCAATTGCATTTTTATTATTTTGTTTATAATTAAATAATTTAGTTTTAAATTATATTGTCGATGATTTTTTAAAACAAAAATAAAAATTTAATATATGTGTAAGTAGACAAAATTTCATCTATTAAGAAACAGAGAAAATATTAAAAATTTGGAAAATAACAATATGCTGTATTTGTTCCACTATAGCTTAGTCAACATATTAGAGGATTGTTTAAAACAATATAGATCATTGAGACTCAGATTTTAGGAATTTCAATAAATTCCAGTCAATTTTAGTAAGATAATTCTCTCCAATATTTTTTGTCACAAAAAAAAAGAAAATGACCAAAATATATTTAATTAAAGAGGCAAAAAACTCTTATATCTCATGTATATAAATATAAATATAAATATAAATAAAAAATTAAAAATAATATTTTTTATTGTTTCGAATTATATGTTTTCAAATTGAAACTTTTATAACTTTTTCCAAAATTCTTTTATTTTCAATTATAAAAAAAATCTTTTTAAAGTCGACCGAAGCACACGCCATCTAGTTCCTACCATCATTGGCTTGTTCTTCATTTACCTAAGCCTAATCTTCTTCTTCATAGCACACTCTCCTACATCACACTATGCTTCAGTGCTGCTCAGTAGTGACTGTTAGAGAGTTAATAACACCATACGGGCTTGCTTCCTGCTAGGAAAGAATTCCACTAGTGTGTGCTGTTGGAGTGAATTTTTTACTTGGAACAATATCTGAAAATAGCTGCTTCGCTAGAGCCTATAAATATCACATTCTTGTAGTCTGTATTTGGCATAGACAAGAAAGATGGATCTGGATATTATTCTAGCTAATCCCAAAACCATTGAAGATCAACTTCAAAGGTTAGAGGAGGAAAAATGAGAATATGAGATTATGAGCATGGCCTCTGCCAGTAAATACAAAAGTTATGAAACCGCATTTGCAGTCTCCAACAAAGGATCTTTTATTCCCATAAGGGCAAAGGAAGCGTTAATTGTGAGCAGTGCGAGTCGAATAGCTCTAGCTTTCAACTGCAATCCCCGGGAAAAAAAAAGGAAAAAATATTTTTTGAAACTATTTTAAAATTTATTATTGAACTTTTAATAAATTAGTTAATTATATAGGTATAAGTGTATATATATATATATATATACTTTTTAATGAAATATTTTGGTCACTTTTGATCCTTATGAGTTATATTAAAAAATTTAGGGCTATCTAGGGTGTTGCTCATTTTAGTACTTTAATTTCATTTTTGTTTCACTTTCCAAGAAAATATTTTTTTTTTAAATAAGTTTGATTGTTCAATCAGTTATGTATATCGTCATATGCTTTAGTTTTCCAGAAAATTATTCATTATAATAACGTGTCAATGATTAGATCAAAGATTGACTAACACTATAATTCAACCGTGCACATAGTTTTTCCACACTATAAACGTATAGAAGGTTGTGAGATTAACATAATATTCGAATTAAGGATAACTGCATAACACAAAGTATTTATAGCAGAAATGATATAAATAGTAACAAAAAATGATAAGAGATTGTACAACTTTTACAAATATATAATTAGTAACCATCAAAGATTATATACATGTCATAATATATTCGCTTAACTTTCTTTTCATCATCACATTTTTGTAGATATTTTTCGCATTAAAGAAAATGTTTGTACATGTGTTATTAGAGTGTGTAAAGTTATGGGATAAATGACCAATACATGTCTCGGTTACATATGTTATTAGAGTGTTGCCTTAAGCCCCACAGTGCCGGATTAACTTTTTATATTGCCCCAATCCAAATTTAAAATTATGCTTTTGTGCATAATTTTTTTTTGTCAACACCTTGTACATAATTTTTCTTGTCAACACTTTGTACATAATTTATCAAAACCACAAAACAGTATAAAAAACAACTTAATTTTTATTTAGAAAAAACAAATTCCATGGCCTACTAAAAACATTGATATTAAGAATACTTAATGTTGAAATATAGATCTTCTTGTATTTTTCCCTGCAAAATCATCCATTAGACTTATATAGCCAATTCTTTCAACCATAACTGTCTCAATTGATAACATTGCCAATCCATTTAACTTTTCTTGTGACATGGTAGACCACAAATAATTCTTTATTAGCTTCAACTTCGAAAAAATTCTTTCAGCTGTGGCGACCGACACCGGAATGGTTAACAATATGCGATAAGCAATTTCTGTGTTTTGATAACAATCCTCCATTCTTTTCAAAAAATCAAGCACTTCAATAGGCTTTCGAACTACTTCGGGTATTGATTCTCGAAGAATTTTTAGTTCCATAAACAAATCATCACCAACTATGTCTGAATGAGTACAATTGCGTAAAGAAGCTTCCAGATTCAGACATGATGCTCTCAATGTATCCTCACTTGCATCTCTTAGCTTTTTTAAATCAAACAAAAATCCAAAAGTTTTTCCATACCTTTCGAATTCATATATTTAATTTTTAACAAATTCATAAAATTGTTAAAAAGTCCAACAAATCTTATTTTAACTAAAAATGCCTATTTTAACAAAAAAAAAACCATAAATTTATTTATTTATCAATACTAATAATTGTTTTTTGAAAAATATGCCCCATTAATTTGGATGAAAAGTCTAACAAATCTTATTCTAACTAAAAATGCCTAATAAGTAATATTTTAACAAAAAAACCCACAAAATTTATTTATTTATCAATACTAATAATTTTTTTTTAAAAAATATGCGCCATTAATTTGGATGCCCCAATCTTTAGCTTTGGTGGCTTCCCCTCTAAGCCGGCCCTTAGAACTAGTCATGTAAGGTTATGGTATACACAAAAATATAGTTCATATTTTGGGGTTAAGAATAAGAAGTAACAAACAAACTAATGAACTAAAAGATAAATACTGAAAGTCAAAAGGACTAAAAAGAAAGAAGGTGTTGGAAAATGTCAGACGGAAGAAGTGACGTGTCAAGAATGGGAGATGGGACCCAAAGGGATATGGTAAGAAACGAATGACTGTCACGAGTAGGGGACCAATCAACGACAAAACATCCCCCAGTCGCTTTGTGATCTAGTTGATGCCTATTTCACAGTCCTGTCACTGTATCACTTTCTTCTTTTCCTCCTTTTCTCTTTTACCATTCAACAAAAACAACATTCCTAAAACATACACAAGAAATCAAGAATTGTCAATTCTGTGTCACCGCCAAAAGATTCACTACATTTGATAAATCTTAAGGGTTTCGAAATGGCTAATGTTAGGCGGAAGTTTCAAACCCATGCTTAGAACTAGGCTTGGCCCATATCAAACTCAGGACCAAACATTAAACAATAATCTAATACTGAAGAGACACTTCTGTGTTTATTTTAACGTGGAAGAACACTTATAACAGGAGAGATACTTTATCTGAGACTTTTTCGGCCATTTTGCTGTTACGTTCCGTAACTTTATTGTTTTGGTTATGTTTTTTTTTCTTCCCAAATTGGATTTATAGAAAGGGCAGAGCCCAACAACACTTACAAGACCCATTAACAAAGTCCACTCCCTAATAATGGGGTATAGCAAACAGCCTAACAAAAAACAACAACAAAAACAAAAAAGCAAAGCCCAAAACCGGATCTTATCCTCAACAGTACGGGACACGTGGTACTTTATCCTTCATCTTTTCCATCATCGACGACCTACTCCGCGTTTAACCGGACTCGCCCCGGAACCACCACCACATGACCTTCATCATCTGAACAACTTCCACCGGAAATCGATCGTCGACTCATGTCGCGATATCATCTGGAAACCAAGTCTTCAGACATGAGATTTAAAACTAGATTTGACAGAGATCCTCTTCCCAACCGTGGTTCTATCATCGGAGAGCTTCCATCAACACCGTTGAAATCTCATCCACAGATGAACCGACAGATAGAGGAGTAGAAGGTCACGGTAACATCACCCACCTAAGAAACTACCCTGAAGCCGACGACGCAGAGTTGAAAAAACCTCTACCTCCCGGAAGCTTAAACGGCGACGGCGGAGTTGAAATAACCTCTACCCCTGGAACCTTGGCCGGCGTCGACGGAGCTTTATGAGCCTCCGCCTCCCGGAATCAAAAGACCATACTAATAACACAAACAACCAAAGGAGAAAGTGAAACCTCTCCCTCTCAGACCAAAACGCACATGAAACCAACGGAAAAGGAAGAATCATAACCGGACCGACGGTGGCTTAAAGAGCCCACACCGTCGACCGGAATTATAATTCTCGGCGGCCTTTCTTTTTCTCTCTCTTTTCTTTCTTTTCTCGTTATTGTTTTTTTTTGGTGTATTGTTTTTGGTTACCTGCAAGTAACTAATTAATTTTAAATTTTAAATTGTTATTGTTTATTAGGATATGTCCCGCATGATGGTTATTGTTGGGCATGATATTGTTGTGTTATTTATATAACTATATTATTGTAGATTTTCATAAAATTGAACTTGGTAACCACATAAGAAAAATAATTATTTGTAAAATTTTATCTTTTATTTATGTTGGTCGGAGTTTGAGAAAACACGAAAAGGAATATCTTAAATGAATTTTCTTTCTTTTTTGTTCATAAGATTTTTTTTTCTATTTATCCTTGAAATGTATATTTTAAGGATGAGATTGTGTATTTATTTTTCAAATATTTTTTTACCAAACTCAAATTATAATATTTATTTTTATTGTTTTATTTCTACATCTTACTGTTTTACTTAAAATATTTTTTTGAATATTTATTAAGAATTTTTTTGTTGTTTGCATCATTTTTTGTTTTTTGTTTTTTTTTTACTTTGAGCTTATTGACCTTAAAATGGAGAGCAAATTTAGTGAGATTCACTTTTTTTTTTAATTTTGATTTGATGAAACGTTAGGAAAAGCAACAATATGGTAAATAGAATTTTCTCCTTTTCGTTCTTATAGATTTCTCTATTTATTTTTAAGTATATTAAAATATTATGTAATTTTACTAAACTATTGTATGTTCACCATACTTTTCACTAAACTCAAGTTATATTGTGTATCATAACTATATTTAATTGTTTCTATTTTTTTATTTTGTTAGTTTTGTTTTTTAAACTGATTTTTTTCTCTTTTGGTTATGTATTAATCAATAATTACTGTTTAGGTTAACTTTTAAATTTGGTACTAAAAAGGAAAAAAACTCACGAGATTCATTATTTTATACTTTCATTGGTATCTTTATAATAGTTATTTGAGAAATCATTTTCTACGTTAACTCTCACGATGGTGGATTACATAGATATCTTTAATGAACTAAAAATTTATATATGATTGATATTAATAATGTATTTCCTTTTTTCATAATAAGATTTTAGTTAAATTTTTAATATATAGTTTTCCTTTTTGAAAACACACATAAATAAAAAGGAACTATTTATAAAATATAGACATATAATTTTTTATATATAAATGAACTTTGATTATTTTTCAAAATTTTCCCAAAACAATATAAATATAAAAATTTAATATATATTTATATATATATATATATATAACGCAGCTTCACAAAAAAATTGTAAATATCAATTCTTTTTAAAATCTTCTTCTAAGAGATAACAATATTTTTACTTTGAATATATTAACTTTAATATATTTATTGTTATTCATTTTTCATAATAAGATTTTAGTTAAATTTTCCTTTTAAAAAACACATAAATAGAAAAGTAAATTTTTATAAAATATAAACATAGAAAGTTTTATATATAAATAAATTTTAGTTATCTTTTCTAGATTTTCTCAAATAACCAAAAATAAAAATGGGAAATATATAATTTTTTACTATATATGTATATATAGCATTGCTTCGCAAAAATTGAAAATATAAATTCTTTTAGAAATCTTCTTCTAAAAATAATAATTTTTTAATTTTAATATAATAAATTTAATATATTTTATTTTATTTCCTTTTTTACTAACACATTAATAAGTTTTTTAACTTAAATTGTTTTACAAAAACACATAAATAATAAAAAGGTACGTATATATATATATATATACATATATATATATAATAGAAAATATATATATTCTACATATAAACGAACTTTTTATTCTTTGTATTTGTTAAAAACATAAAAAAGAAATATATAAACTTTGAAGATATAATATACGAAATAAATTGAAAATATAATAATATAGATATCTTTATTCAAAACTAATAATTTTATTATATTTATGTTTTTATTAAATGATTGCTTACTTATGAATAAAATAAAATAAAATCATTGCTCAATTTATAATAATAAAAGTAACTCAATATATCAAAAATAAATATTTGAATTAGTATGAAATATAATGTTTAAAAGTCACATATCTATTTAAGATAATAATATAATGATACTTAATATAGTTTTTATTTATTTATCATACATATAAATTACAAAATGACCGAATACTTATAAACAAACAAAGTAGAATATTTAATAATTCTTACAATTTAATTATTTCACAAATGTTTATATATGTGCATGAGTAAGAAAAAAATCAGTGTTCTAAAAATCGGTCTAGGCACCTGCCTAGTCGGCAAATCGGGTATGAACGAAACGATTTTTTCAAAGCGATTTATTTAAAAATGGATCTAGGCGTCCGAAAAATTGGCCTAAGCGCCCGCATAAACAATAATCCTCTATAAAACGCTTAGTTACCGCCTAACGATTTTTAGAACATCGTAAAAAATAAATGTAAAAAGAAACTCTTGAGATTCATTATTTATTACATTGTCATAGTATCTATGGAGATCTTTTTGTTTTGCCTTCTTACAGCTTTTTCACCGTAATCCACTGTATACAGAAATTAGTAGCCGTGACATATGTAGCTATAAATTATTTGTTTTGAAGTAATTTACATAAACATAATTCTCCTGTAGTTTATATTGAGTATATACCAGAGTATATACACTATGCAACATATATTATTCTTGTGATACGAAGTATTTATGTCCCACCAAACATGTTTGTCTTCGGACAAAGGGGGAAAAATGATGTAAAAAAGAAAACATCTATTATTGTCAAGTCTTCTTAGAGGTGAAGGTGTGATTGTGATGCTTTTATTGCTTCCTTCGCAGCTTGATCAAGCACGTTTAATGCTGTTTCATAACTTCCTTCGTTTTATTCAACTATCTCTCTCGTATATTACTTTGTAAAACTCCATTAGCTTATCTTGTAAATCTGCATTGGCAGATCTGAAAATGGAAACTGTAGAAGACACAGACAAGAAGCAAAGAGAAGTGCAGCGCCTGAAATTCACAGATGGTTTAAACTCGAAGAACTTGAAATCTGCGAACATAATCCAAAGTTTTTTAGTGTAGGCATTGGGGAATTTGATAGCTTGATTTGAGGGAATATCTTAGTACTGCTGGTCTTTTTTCAGCTAAAAAAGACTAAGGAAAATAGCAAAAAGGAGAAAGGAGTAATAGAGCACACCCACCATATAAGAGCTAAATTCACATTCTCTATTTGATTTTCTATATCATCTGAGAATCAAAGACTTCAATCTCCACCTGAAATTCAAATTGTTCAGACCCTAAAGGACTCGCATTCACAATGTAAAGATTCACACTTTTTGAGCTCTTCAGTTACCGGAAATGACAGATATATGTGGCTTTCGCAGTTTTGCAGATATCCAACGCTTTGGTAGCAGCTGAAGAAACAGTAATTAATTGCAAATAATAAATCAAATCTCAAATGAAAAACCATGGATTCTGTTCCAATTTGGGAAAAGGAAAAAAAATCTACATGGCATACCTTCGGTTGCAACTTGAAAAAGAAAAACAAAAGGCTGTAACACAGGAGTTAACTACTCATCCTAAATTTTATTCTATACCAGCTTCTAAAACAAATCATGTCTTGTACAACGGGAAAGTGGGTGTTCGTGTTAGCCAGTCAAAGTAGCTCACTGTGATTACAGAACCTGAAGCGTTCTTCAGGAATTGGTAGAACCGGCTCCGTTGTCTCTTCCATGGTTACGGTCCTAGGAAGAATAATAAAAACAGTTTCTAAACTTATCATTTAAAATATATGCTATAAAGATATGAGTTTAAGAAGAATATGAACATTAGTTTAATAGTCCTATGAACATGAATTTAATAACACTTTTTAACATGAGTTCAAGAACAGAATCATGTTGATAAAGGTATGTATGAATTTTAGGAACACTATGAACATGATTTAAGAAGACTATGAACATGAGTCTTACTTTAATAAGGATATGAGTAGAACAGCTTAACAATGTTGCGAAAACACGCCATAATACTTTTATATGTACAGATAGGAACATGAGTCAAGAAGTATGATAAAGCGATGAATCAATTTGATTAGAACGGAAGGCAAAAAGTCAGAATTGAATATTTACAGAGATGCTTCACGTCAATTGAACAGCTCGAAACTCTATATATAGTTGGTATCTCGAATCTCCATTGTTGCAATCAGATAACGAAGAACAACACTGTTGGTTTCAGAAATAGAAGAAGAACATTAACCCCAAAAATTCAATAAGGTGGGATTGAAGATTCAAACAGCTACGCCTAACGTTGACTTAAAATGACAAGTCTTGTGAAAGATCTTGTGCTTCTCCTCTTTGAGACTGCTCTTCTCACTTCTGGATTCAGCTTAGATGAGCCAAACACTTTCGGAAGCAGAATCCACATGATGTTGAAGGCTTGGACTGAGCATTGATGATGATGATGTCGTTGAAGCTGATGCAGAGATGCCTCCCCTTGAAGATGATGCGATGCTGAAGGTAGCAAGATGGAGGAAGTTGATTAAGTGTTTCCCAGCTAGAGTGTAGTTAATTGTTTTTTTTCTCGACTTC
Source organism: Raphanus raphanistrum subsp. raphanistrum (assembly GCA_019706035.1). Classification (NCBI taxonomy): domain Eukaryota; kingdom Viridiplantae; phylum Streptophyta; class Magnoliopsida; order Brassicales; family Brassicaceae; genus Raphanus; species Raphanus raphanistrum. The sequence continues at coordinate 18,055,244 of CM033988.1, read as the reverse complement.
TCTGTTGTTCTTTCTTTTTTAATCTTTGGAACTTTTGTTTCGAATCTTTTTCTTGTCGTTTAGAGAATCACTCTACTTTTTGTCCGAACTATGTCTATTGCAAATCTAGACATTTATTTGTAGGGTTGATGATATTCTGATATTGATTTAATTAGACTGTAATGAAGTAATGATATTGTCATGTACAAGCGTTGCTTGGACAACAGTAACCCACGTCATAGTTTCATGAGAGTTAAATGGCTGTACTTTTATGATTCGAGATTCGATGTAGAGTTCCTATGTTCAGAACGCGAAATGGACAAGAACTTTGCTTCACAAAAAGGAAGTTGAATAGGAAAACAAATGAAAACATAATCTTGCTGCTTACTTGCTATATACAAGTATCTTCAACCTAAGACAGCTTGGAAACGGAGTCGTGATATCCCTGTGTAAACACGGAAACAACCAGGTCACGACTAGTGATCGAGAAGAAATAGAAATCAGAGAAGCAATTTGGTGTCAGTCCAGGTACATAAATAGAAAATAGAGATACTGAAAGGTCATGTTCTTCAGAAGGCCTCTCCGCTCCGTAAAGAGAGTCTACATAGAGAGACAAAGCTAGAGAGATTTACGAGATTACATCAGATCAAAGAAGTGGCTAGACAAGCTAGCTTTTTATAGTGATTTGCAAATTTAAGTAATTCTTGCATGTCAAGCTTCTCTTCATTTAAACCGGAACCTGCTCAACAAATTAGAGTATCTCTCTTATGCTTTCAAACTTGAAGTCTCTCTCATTTTCAAGGTCCTGTTGGACTTCGACAATGCTCAACAACATGGCTGACAGTTTAGATGTTAGCGACAGTTTGTGTACTAAGGTGAATCCTATTTGAACTCGGAACAAATGCAGACCAATTGGTCTAAACCTATGCTGATCATAAGAGCTGAAAACCAGGAAAAATAGGGTCGATTGTAATAGAATTCACCTTTATATAAACCTCGGAGACGACGTTAAGCAAGTCTTGTAACTAGGACTTTTATGGGTTAAGACTTCGGCTCTTGATTCTAATTATTATCATCACAGGGAAATTTGATCTCTCTTTTCTATATTTTACTCATTCCCTTGTTTACACACTTTCACGAGGGGCAATAGAGTTGCAGTTGCTTCAAGGTAAAGTTGTGCTTATCATCCATATCTCAAATGCATCTTGGCTTGCTTGGGTCACGTGTTTGCCACATCGTTAACGCCCAACAACTACAAGTGGGGTTAGGGATGGAAGCAGCAATCTCAATACATATATATAAATGACCAAAAAGTAGTTAAGTTTCACGATATACTCAAGGACCAAGTTTTCGTCAAGGTTCAACGACTTCCATAACAATGTTTTGCAGCTACTAAAAGCAAAAGACCCAACGTCATCAACAGACTTTTAAAAAGGATTTTTTCTACGACAGAATAGTCGGCACATTCAACAACTCTTACCCCCGACCCAGACCCAAAAGTCTACTACTAATATACTCTTTAAGATTTTATATTATAAAACTCAAAAGGAGAACCACAAAGGCAAGGGTGGATAGATAGATATAAAGTAGCTTCCTTATGATATTCGTCGTCATTATCACATTCCCACGTTACTTTTACAACCCACCTCACCTGCACCTTCCTCGTGGCTTCCAGGAATCTCCTTCTTCAACTTTGGCTGAAGTCAAACAAACTCTCCTCTTGTTAGCTCATGACTCAAGAACACTTTCAATAACAAAATCTCTACTACTAGTAATAACTAACTTGCCTGGTTTTGAAGAGCTGTTATGGTGGACCTAAGCAGATCATCTCCTACAATCCCTCGCAGCTTCCTCACAAACTCTCCTCGCGTTATCTTCTTTTCCTGCGAAGTAGATTTTTCTTTATAAATTTCAACTCTCATGCAATTCTCAAACTCTCTCAAATCAGTTTTTTACCCTCAGTTGTTGGTAGTCAGCATTAATGAAAGACATGTCTTTCTCTGCAATCATTATGTGAGATCGCTGCAAATAGAGTAGGGAAAGGCATCCATGGAGATTTCGGTTTTGTAGTGCTCGAACCCACACTGTTTGCGCTCCCTGAACCTCTTTCAGGTCCCTGTTTTCAAACAAACAAAAAACAAAGAGTAATTGTTCAGTCTTTTTGATAAGATCGAAAGAAAGGAGAACAGTATAACCAAACTCACGTTTAAGTCTAGCTGTGGAGGAAGATCCTTGGGTCCTTCCAAAGTGACACCTGAGTTATCATTCCTAGCAACCAAATTACCTGCGCAAACCAGTGTATGTCATCGACTTCTTATATTGCATAAAACAGAATTTGATGGTTCGAAATACCCATTAAACCGTGAGTATCTCCATCCGACCCCCGGATGATTCAACCAAAGACGTATCTCTTGAAACCAAACGTGTTTAATAACACCAGAGGTCGTTAGGTTTTATCACACATGGATTCTTTATAATTTTAAAAGTAGAGACCTGAGCTTCAGCCAGATCTCTAAGCTGTCTCCCTTTCAATGCGTCATCAGTTATGATTTTAATTTGTTAAAAAGGTTCATATGAGAGGAATGAGAAGGGAACAAACTAATCACCTTCAGCATTGTGGGGATCAGACAGCTTGAACCTAACAACAAATTCAGGGAATATATGGGTATTCATATTGATGTTCCAGACAACGTAATTTTTAGGATTCTCCACATCATCAACTCCATTGTCATACTCTTCTCCACCAGAGAAAAACTGGGCTTTATCACCACGAAGAAGCTCCATGTTCCCCATTATTACACGGCACAAAACCATGTACCGTACTCCATTTTCGTCACTATCACAGTACCTCGCACTGAAAACAAGTTTTTCGGGGAAAGTTTCTATCGCAGGTAGGAGACTCAGATACATACACTACAAAAATAGAAAAGAAGAAATTAAATACGAGGCAGAGGAAGGGAAACCTGAAGTAAGGGCAGTCTGCAGCAGTTAAATGTATCCCAACACCATAGATGGACTTTCTAATAAATGCTCCTCCAACTCCAAGTCCCGGCATCATAATCCCAGATAGAACTTCCCTCTTTGCAGGAAGCCACACATATCTAACGTTCGCGTCCCCTCGATGTTTCTTGGTGATCTCAACCTGCTTCTGGAAAAGCTCTAGGCGAGCTTCAGCAATCTCACTTGAAAAACGGCCCACATCCAGCACCGCTACATGCCCTAGAGAAGCTGTACCCATTGCAAACATCTTTTTCACTGCATCTTTATCAAGTCCTTCGGCTCCAGCAGGCTTGATACCAGAGACTGCTATAGCATCCTGTCTCGTCCCATTTCGAAACATCAGCTTCAATCCTGCGGCTGCAGCTATCCTCGGCTGGATCATCATCCATACTGTCACCAGATTCATCACTGCACTCCTCCAAATTCACCCTCGGCTCCCCAGCATTCACATCAATCTCAAGGCGCAAGTTGATCTCATGCGGAGCATACTGTTTCGAAAACTCCACGCAGTTGTGATTGCAGCAATCGTTCCTTTCGTCACTCTCGTAAATTTCAGGGAAAAAACATTTGCCTCCAATGTCAATCCACGCAAGCGGAGTCTTCGCTCCTGTTTCCAAATCTAGCCTATGCATGTGCAAGAAATCCAAAAGAAAATGACGACCGCACCACTCGAACTCAATCGCAGCCCTCTTTTCGTTTAACTCATTTCGGATGGCACATACAACATGATCAGGCAAATCATTCCAGTCACCTCTTCTCGTAGATCATAACACGCTTTGCGACTCCGGTCTTCTTAAAATAAGAGTAGTATCTGACCAGCGACTTCCCAGATAGATTATTCTCGTAAGCACCTTCCAGTTTCCTTCTTTTGTCGGCGGCAACTTGGCTCTGTGGGGGAACATCTTGCAGCTTTGCACACGAAACGCCAGTAACATATGCAGCATAGCTTGCTGCTGCGCGTTTCCTCTTTTTACCGAAACCATCTTCGCGCCTACTATCCAACACCTTGACGATCTTCGTTTCCATTAACTAGCTATTAACAATGCTAATAAACCTATAACCCTGAAAGAAAAAGTCAACTGAAACTCTAACAACTCGCTGTCAGTCCTAAAGATAGTGCCTTGCCCACAGCATTAAAAAGCACTGCACAAAAGAAAGGGAGATGCGTAAGATATTAAATAATAACAATATTACAAGTAGGGAAAATGGAGTCCATGTAACACTTCTTACAATTAACATAACAAAACACTAGCAAACAAGATAAAAATCAGCATAAGTTTAGGAGACTACAACCATCCCTGATGGTATATCCCTCGTAACAAGAGACATTTGCTAAAGTTTACATCAGTCAGCAAAGTCATCAACAGTCTTTTCATGAGTTTGTTCTCCATTAGATATTCAAAAAAAAAATAGAAGTGTGTTACAAACAATACAGAGAACCATAAGAAAGACAACCCTTACTTTCTAGAAGAAAAGAGAGAAGTAATAAACCAGCCTACACAGAAATGAACCAAAAGAATGAACATCACACTCGAGAAGAAAGAAAGGCCACTACAACATTTATAGTCTAAAACAATCACAACACGCAAAATCTGCAAACTCAACCATGAGCTTGATTGAAACTCACCCAACGGTAACAGTTAGATTCTGATGGAAAGATACAAGTGTGTTCATCTTCTTTGTCATAGAAATAAAACACAATCAGAGAAGAAACGCCACCGTCTTTTACTCAGCCGTCGGCAAGTAAGTTCCTGCACAAGTCAATCGCAGATCAGATCGTGAACAAAACTCACATGAAAAGTCAAATCAATTCAATTCAACACAAAACGACTCAAAACGTCTCTGAATCATACGAATCTAAACCGATCTACTGCTTTTTAAAACATAGGAATCGCATGCGATAAGTTAAAGAATGAAAAAAAAAAACTAAAATTAACCTGATGATATGCTCAGATCGATCGCAGAGGCGGCAAAGGGTTTTCTGCAAAAAGCTACGATTAGAGGAGATGAAGAGCTTTATAGAGAAGAAAACCCTAAGCCACGGCGATGAGGAAGAAGAAACTGTTTCTAAGGTTGAGAAGAGTCATTATATAGGAAGAGTATCTTCGGCGATAAGGTGCTTTTTTAAGTCGGCCAAGCCCTGAGTCTTCTTCCTCTCCTCACCAACAATTGCTTGGACGAAAGGCAATTCGTTTAGGTTTTATTAGAATAACATGTCGGTCATGTATTAAATGTGAATGTCGATACCTTATTGGGTGGTCATGTATCGATGAGGCGGTCAACACACGGGGATAGCTGCGGTCGAATAAATAAATGGAATAAATTCATCATGAGTGTTGGAAAATATAAATTATGTGAAGGGAACAAACTTATACAATTATTGAAATAATATAAAAATGTTTAGGCGGAGACGGACAATTGATGTGATTGTGAGTCGATGGGTGAAAAAAGGGGACGACCCATTGAAACCAAGGATAACTATGGATTGAAGATACACAATATAAAAATATAGGTATTATATTAATTCATCCCAAAAAATTTTAAAACGGTCGGATACAGCGAACACAGAAAAAAATACCGAAAATCTAAAACAAAATAAAAACGATAAAACAATCAAATAGCAAAGTTTAACACAAAATTTAAATCGAAACCTAAAAAACCTAAGGAAAAGAAGTCAGAGCGAGAATAAGACCAGGATTAACGCAGGCTCTTAAATGGATTTGTTAACCTAATTAGGATTTTTTAAAATGAAAAATAGAAGTAAACCGAAGACACGTCTCTTAAGTGAGGAACTAGATTTTGACCCGCCCTTTAAAGGGCGGGTATATTTTTTGTTTTAATTTAATTCCTATATTTGTGTTTTCTTGCGATTATATTTTGTATTCTTTTTTGTGTGTAAATCTTCATCAAAATATATTTTATTAAATAATAGCAATTTAAAAAAATTGATTTGGTATACGTTCGGTTAGGACTGAATTGCCGGTCGAACCCGCAAATCCGTGGGTTTCAATTTTGTTTTGGTTAAAAAATATGACCCGCACAACCCGCAAACAAATAATTTGTACCAGCACCCGCCCCATTTAATTTTACGGTTATCCACAGGTTAAAAATAATTATTTCTTGTTTACATTTTTTAAGAAATATAATTTTTATAAAATCTTGGCTGTAATCAATTATATCTCTGAATATTTAATTTTTCTCTATGATATATTTAATTTCTCTCACATATCTGAACCTATAAATATAGCTGCAAAAAATATAGAAAAATCGAAATTTAGATTAGCATTATAAGGACTTCGATATATATAGACCTTTAAAATAGGAGTTTAAGTTCCACAATAGGAAGTTCGATATACAAAAAATATGACATTCCTAAAAAATAAGAATTTATCATTATGGAACTTTTTTGTTTTTGTTACAGTTATACCTCAGCATATAAACAATTATATATAAGTTGTTGCAGTTATATTTATAGGTTCCATGTATTTTTTAAATTGGACTCAACTATTACCAATTGGTCATACTACTAAATTAATAGAATAGATTGCTATAAAATGGATAGTAAAAATTTTGGTACTTGATTTTAAACTTTTGGTTTACTAATATATAAAAAATAATTTATGAAGAGTTTGGGATTGTGATGCCCGGAAGATTAAACTTATTTTTATTGGTTTGAGATACAAATATAATTATTGGGTAAGTAAATCTTAGTGGATTTGTTTTTTAACAACCCAATCTTAGTGGATTTGTAATTCGCTCTTGTAACTTGACATAAAAGCCTAATAATAATTAGTGAAAGTGTAGATTAAATGTCAGTGGCATATTTTGGTAATTATTTAGAAAAAGTTAGGGTTAAGTACAAAGTGCACTTCAGTTTTAATAGTTTAGATGGAAGAAATGTATTTTAGGGGACAGGTGTCAAAATGTTAGCGGGTAGAAGAGAAGTGTCGAGTTTTATTTGCTTGTTTCGGTTTTTGCTTTCTTCCTCTCGATACAAAACGGGCGATTTTTCTCTTTCTCGGTGGTTTTCCTCGACGAAACGGTGACATCTCTCTCGGTGGTCTTGTCGACGAAGGATAACGGCGACTTTTCTTGCGGTGATTCTCTTCGAGGAAGGAAAACAGCGTCCTCTTTTCTCGTGGTGGCTCTCCTCGACGAAGAACAACGACGACTGTTGTTGCTCAGGTAAATCGAAAGGTAAAATTATGTTAATTTGTTTTTATGTTTGAATCTTTCAATTATGCATGTCTTAGTATATAAATCCTCTGATTTTTTTTGCTTCTTATATTTTTCTGATTTGTTTCAGTCTTTCTGTCTTCAGAAGGATGGCTCAAGAGACATGAGTCAGGTTCGTCAAACAAAAGGCCTACAATTGCAATACATGTAAACATTTCTCTTTGATTCTGTTGCGATTGGTGTTGATTTTGAATCTTGTTTGAAATGAATTGAATCGTCGGTATTAAATGTTTTGGTTAGTGTTAGATTATGGTTATGTTAGGTAACAAATAAAAATTATGGTTGGATAGAAATCGATGGTGTAGTGTGATGAATGTGTTAGATATATGTCAACTCGAGTTGGTTGGTTGTGATATAAAGTGAATCCATAGATGTTATGGTTACAGTTTACAGCTGAGTTGGTAGATACCTTTAAGGATCAACATTAACATTGTAAAGAGTTCAATATGAATCTTCATTTTTGTTGTTTATTGTTTTAAGGTTCGAGTTTTATCGAATCTTACATAGGTCAAGTACATTTCATGTCAAAAAAAGAATAGAAAAGACCAAAACCATGAATATAGTGGATTATAGTGTTCTTGGTAGCTATCATTTGCTCAAATTAAAGTTTTTGGTTAGAGAGGTCTTTCATTTTGAAAACAAATAAATTAATAGCATTAAACATAACTCAAATCCAAAAGTCAGAACATGAGAAGTCTTCTTTCCAGCTTTGTTTTCCATCTTTAAATGACTTTATGACTTTACAAGTTGTAGAGAAATATAGACAGTCGAGTTGGTTGGTTGTGATGAATGCGTTGATCCTTCTCTTTAATCTATAAAAATATTTCCTTCTCATCTTTCTTGAATACATTATAAGTTGTGTTTTCTTCTCTTCCAACTCCAACACATTGTTCTTTTATTTCTCTCTTTTTTGACATCTTCGGATATGGATTCTAAACCATATAGGCAGACTTTAAAATTTATTGATCTACTTAATAGTCAACAAGATATTTACCTTGGTTATATCCAATATAGTGTCAAACTATCTTCATCACAAACTGCTTTTCTAGGTACTCAAGGTACTGAAGATTCAAACTTCGGCGAAGACACTCCTGCAGAGCGAAAAGAACGAGAGAACGAATGAAATAGACGCCAACGGATGATGTTGTGCTCATCAGCTCGTGGTTAAACACAAGCAAAGATCCTGTTGTTGGTAACGAGAAAAGTAGTGGCGCTTTCTGGAAAAGAATTGCAGCCTACTTTGCGGCAAGTCCGAAGCTGGCTGCGAACAGAGAGAGACAAGTCATTGTAAGCAACGTTGGCATTAGATCAATGACCTTGTTTGCAAGTTTTATGGATCGTATGAAGCTGCAACTAGAGAGAAAAGCAGCGGTCAAAATGAGAATGATGTTCTCAAACTAAAATACGAAGATATATATAAACAGTGACATTAAATTTCAATGAAGGATTTCCAATCTAATTAATCATATTTATCATCGTATTTCCTCATTCAGTGTATATTAGGGTTTAGGGCTCGATTAGAAGGTTATCATTAATTGAACCATATTTGTAGTTTTAGTATATTGTATAAAACAAAATGATATTATTTCCAATGAAAATGGCAGGTTATAATTTTAAACAAGCTTATTGTACCAATATATGCAAGAATATATATGCCAGAAAGATATGAAAAACAAAATATTTTATGATTTTTATAAAATTTAGATGGAAAAAATCCTAGATTCTTGCATTTATTGGTAAAGATATATGTAAGAATATATGCTAAAAGGTATTTAAAATGTTCTATCATTGTTAAAAAGTTCAAATGAATTTTTTTGGATTAATTGAAGATACAATAGATAAATGTTAGTTTTAATATTTTCAGATTGAAAGGTTTTAACTCCTTCGACAATAAAGATACTTATAGACATGTATGGTAATTAATTTATATATTTATAATATCATAGCGTGTATTTAAAGAAGATTTTCACAATTGCAAATTATGTTGCATTGAAGCGTCTTCTAAGTCATGGTTCCTGGTTTTATAAGCGGAAACAGAGTCGGAAAGCCCACGGAACTGGTCGAAAGCGTGCCAGAATCGTGGTTCCAAAAAACAGGTCTTGGAAGTATGATGGAACCTATGATTCTTATATTTGGACTTTTGAATCTAATATTGGAATCATAAATAGAAATAAAGAGGAAAAATTAAATGTTTTATGTTTTATTTCCTTAACTAAAATCCCTAATTAAAAAGTGGATACAGAAAAGACTACGATGATGAATCGTCATTCTCATATATTTTACAATTCATAGTTGTGATCTTTTTTGTTCTTTGTAATGGGACTAGAAGATCTCATAAGGTAATTTCTTTAGATTTTTATCTCTTTCTTAAATTCTTCTCGTCTTTTACAGAAACATGAGACTTTCTTTTTTATATGGTGCAATGATTGAATGTTTGGTAATGGTTGAAAGTAAAAGTGAATTTGGATTATAAAACTAAAGTTAAAGTCTCATATTAATATTAAATAAGTGCAAAGACTCTATTTATTTTTCTGTTTCCTTGCAGTAGTCTTAAAAACCAGTGTCTTCATTATCACAATTTTTTAGAAGTATGAACCCATCTAATAATGATGTTTTGGATGACAAAACATCTTTATGAATCTATGTGAACAAAATTGAAAAGATAGCATGATGGGATCATGGAGGTTTGAATGCAAATTTTGCAACAAAACATATGTTGGATCTCGCACTAGAGTTGTGACTCATCTTTTACAAGAGGGAAGTTAATGAAATCAAAGGACGCTTGAAAGTTACTCCACAAGAAAGAGATAACATGCAGAAAGTTTATTAATGAATTGCAAATAGTGGATAAAACGTGCAACTCCTACACCAGTCCCATTACCTTCATTGTCAAGAAAGCATCTACTTCTTCTCTTGGCTATAACATGAGATACAAATTTCCTGATACGAGTGAGTCTGATTCAAAGAAGATAAAAGAAATGGTGCAGCTTCAAAAAAATTATTTAACAATAAAACTATGAAACAGTGTGATGGTGAATTAGCTAGAAATGTTATGTATAAGTGGGTTATCTTTTAACGTTGCAAGAAATCATCATTATCACAAATTCATATGTGCGTGCATCACAAATTCCAGAATATGTTTCCCCCTGGATATAATGCTTTGAGGACTTACACTTCGTTAGAAAGAAAAAAGATAGCATTGAAGTGTATTTGCAGCCTTTGAAAAGATTCATGGAAACATAAAGGAGTTATCATATTTAGTGATGGTTGGTCAGATACTCATCTAAGACCCATTTCAAATTTGTTTGCTGTAGATGAGATTGGTCAAATGATGTTAAGAGCGGTCAATGCCCAAAGTGAAACAAAAACTAGTGAGGTGATTGCAGAAATGATCATAGACTGCATAAAGGAGGTTGGACATGAAAATGTGATTCAATCATAGACTGCATAAAGGAAGTTAGACATGAAATTGTGGTTCAAGGTAGTCACAGACAATCCTCCTAACTGTGTAAAATCTGGTGCTTATTTCAGCTAAGTTCCATACTATCTTTTGAACACCATGTGTGGTTCATACTTTGAACCTTGGCTCTGAAGAGCATATGTTCACCAGTTTATAATAAAATAATCAACAAAGGTGTGTATGATGCTTGTTATTGGATAAAGTTTATCCCCTAAGATGTTACTCGGATCAAGAATTTCATTATGAACCATGGAAATGAGAGGTGTTATGAGCATTGTGATCTTAAGCTCCTTACAATTGATTCTACAAGGTTTGTGTTTTCTATTGTTAAGTTCAATCTTAAGTACACTTAAAATATAAGACTATTAAGTTTGTTTTTATAGGTTTGTTTCAACAGTTGTGATGCTTAAGACATTTAAGAAAATACAAACCGGGTTAAAACAAAAGGTGATCATTTTTAAATGGGATGATTATAAAGATGATAATGTAGAAAGCGCATCAGCAAGTGAAGAAAATTATATTCGATGAGATGTTCAGAGATAAGCTTGAATATGCTTTGTCTTTCACTTTACTGATATATAGTATGATTATAGCTATTGATACTGACAAGCCTCAACTGGTTTATGAATGGTGGAAAAGCATGATTTAGACTACGAAGAAGACCATGTTTTTAGAAAAGAAAGAAAAGAACTTGAAGATGACTCGGTTTTTGGAGTATTGTGCATTATATTATGACATCTCCTTGGAGTAAGAGTAACACTTCTCTCCATTGTATGACACATTCTCTAAACCTCAGTTATGTCATAAATTTATTCAAGTTCATTTGATTTATTATCTTACAAACTAAAATTTAAACAATTTAATTAGAAGGTTGTTAAAGTAACAAAATTGTTATTTATTTTGTTGGATGTACATATTATATCTCATAGTGGCTTAGTGAAGTGAACAATATAAAAGGTCCCACATCAAGATTGGAGATTACTAGAGAAAGAAAAAATTGCATCATGAAATAGTTTCCAAATTAAGATGAAAGAAATAAATTACCATTCTGTGTTCTAATTTCTATCTAGGACTTGAAAGTTTTTGATAATTTTAATGCAATCTATGATAGGTTTATTTAGCATCTTTAAGATGGTAGGGCAGTTTCATGGATCTTCAGCTCCAAGGCTTAAAGTCTTAGTATTTAAGTTCCTTGGACAACCTTATTCATCCTCATTTTGTGAAAAGAACTGGAGCACTTATTTATTTATTCTGCAACAAGAAATAAGATTATCCTACAAAGAGCTGAAGATTTCGGTATGTGTGCATACTAATCTTTGTGTTTTATCTAAAAGAAGTTCTGCTTACAAAGAAGGTCCAAACAAGATGTGGGATATTGGAAGGTGACAAATTTGATTCTTTGGATGAACTTAATATCGAAAGATTTGAGTTTGAAGATCTTTCCTTTGATGAACCAGAATTAGAGGTTGTTGTGTTTGATGGAAAATATGAAAATAAGTAAGACAACTGCCTAGATCTTTGACATTGAACGGTTTTATTTTTAGTTAAGTTTTTTATTATTCAAGACTCTGTACTTGATTTGTGTGTGGTTTTGACATTCTTAATATTTTTTTACAAATTTATTTTATTTGTGGTTTTACATTATATAAATTTATTTGTGGTTTTACATTATATATATATATATATATATATATATATATGTGTGCTTCTAACATCTATTTGCTTCCAACATGTATTTGCTTCCTGTTGTTTTGACAAAAAAATGTTTCTATGCTTCTACGTATCCGCTTCTGATTCAATGTAACATGTGCTGCAACAAACAAACAAGTTGAAATGATAATAAAAATGGTTAGTTGACATATACAACCAACAATGTTTTAATAATTTATCCACATTGGAAGGTTTTAACCTCTTCAACAATTGATGTTTTCCTAAACATGATACTGTGTGAATCTAATTATTTATAATATCATATCGTTCATTTAAAGAATATGTTAACAGTTGTAACAAACAAAGATTTGTAAATATTTTTATGCCCTAGAATATTTGAAATCTTTAAAACTATGCTTCAAGCCTTATATATATATATATATATATATATATATATATATATATATATATATATATATATATATAGACATATTCATTTCACTAACCATTCAAAGCAATTTCTTCTTCTTAACTTATCTTTCACCAAAATATGGATTCCTTAACTAAAATAAACAATCTCAGCAATGTTAAACCTTTTAAATTGGCATGCGAAATCCAAGTGAGAGTACTCCATAATCCATGGTGTTGAAAAGGCCTAGATCTTTGACATTGAACGGTTTTATTTTTAGCTGAGTTTCTTATTATTCAAGACTCTGTACTTAATTTGTGTGTGGTTTAACATTGTTAATATTTTTTACAAATTTATTTTATTTGTGGTTTTACATTATATAAACTTATTTGTGGTTTACATTATATATATATGCTTCTAACATGTATCTGCTTCCAACATGTATTTGCTTCCTATTTTTTTTGAAAAAAAAAATCGTTTCTATGTTTCTACGTACCCGCTTCTGATTCAATGTAACATATGCTGCAACACACAAACAAGTTGAAATGATTATAAAAATGGTTAGTTAACATATACAACCAATAATGTTTTAATAATTTATCCATATTGGAAGATTTTAACCTCTTCAACAATTGATGTTTTCCTAAACATGATACTCTGTGAATCTAAATATTTATAATATCATATCGTTCATTTAAAGAATATGTTAATAGTTATAACAAACAAAGATTTGTAAATATTTTTATGCCCTAGAATATTTGAAATCTTTTTATTGATAAAAAAAGAATATTTGAAATCTTTAAAACTCTGCTTCAAGCCTTATATATATAGACATAATCATTTCACTAACCATTCAAAGCAATTTCTGCTTCTTGACTTATCTTTCACCAAACTATGGATTCCTTAACTAAAATAAACAATCTCAACAATGTCAAACCTTTTTAACTGGCATGGCGAAATCCAAGTGAGAGTACTCCATAATTCATGGTGTTGAAAAAGCTGAAATAGTTTTGAAAACTTTTACTCATATGAAAAAACAAGATACAATACAAACTATTTAATATATACCTTAAAGATTTTCAAAGCTTGCAGAATATTCTACTTATATAGACTCTTAATATAAATTTTATATGGATTCATGTTTGAGTAATTACGGTTCACAAGCTTGTAACAATGTAAGAAAAGAAACATGAAAATAAAATAACAACGCATTCTTGTGGATACTATATCTCGTTTATATCTACGTATTACAACAAAACTAGATTTTCAAATGAATGTTAAGAAAACTAAAATGCTTTAACAGAAAATAGAGTATCTATTACAAGAAAGGAAATGTTTTGAAAATCAAAATGAAATTTATGGAAAAATTAGCAAGTAGTGCCATATTGAGAAATGATTTGTCCCCTTATACCTTTAGGTCCATTATCTTTGTCACAATATACCTTTGTTTTTATAAATACAAATTAACCAAATAAATAAAAAATTAAACATAATTTTATTAACCTTGAATATTAATTTTTTTTTTTAATTTCTCACTAAAAACCTAAAAAGTTGACAATTTTCGTCCCTCGTTTATTCCACCTCTTCACAATATGTATCCTTATGAAGAAAATAGACCAAGGCGATTCTCCAGGGTTCTCTTTTCCAGGTATTACAGCTCCTTCTTCTTTGTCTTCGTCTGGATTTTCTCTCTCAACAGATTATCTCTCTTATTTCGTTTTGAAGATATATGTTGTGATTGAAGTATATACTAATTGGAGTTTTGTTTGGGGTAAAACGTTTGTTAATTAGAGATTATGTTATAGTAAATATTGTAATGTTTAAACGTTTGAACATCTGAAACTATGTGTGTGAAAAGATTATCCTAACTTATGAGTACTAGATATCTTTATAATTGATGCAAATTTCATAGAATTAGGATTTTTGTTTGTTTATGCACAAAATGTTTTTGAAATTTGATTCTTTTTCTTATTTTCAGTGACTTGATCACTGGAATGATGGTTAGTTGGTATAGTTTGTTGTAGTGAACCGAATTATGTCGTGAGTGCTTCTTGTCAAGTCAACAATTTTTAATTGGTTTTACTCTTAGTTTTGTTGTCTAGTTTTAGATGAGATTGAAGTTTAATATGCGGTTAAAACTAGTGTGATATTAGAAATTGATCTCATGTATTTTTTCTTCTCTCAGAAATGTTGGACTCAACGTGATTCAATGTAACTGATTTGAATAAAATTAGTTAGCATTGCTCCTACATTTTCTCAGATTTGAGAATTTAAGAATATATGAAAATTATAATACATATTTTTAAAAGATAGAATATAGACAAAAGGTTAGAATATAAATTCCAGTATGCTTAGAAATACCATACAGGTAAAAACTCGTTGTTTATCTACGATATATAATAGAGTAAAAGATATAACACAAGTTAGAGTTTTCTAAATTTTCTATATGAAGTAAAAATCCTAAATTTCTACATGAAGTAAAAATCCTAAAATATATATTGTATTTTATAAATAACAAAGACCTTTGGTTAGAACAAAAGCAAACATATTTTATATTCAAATATATCAAAGAGAATACTTTATAATATGAATTATAACTTTTATAAAAAAATAAAATAAGTTAGAACATCTATTTTATCCTTGTAAAAAGGGATATAATATACATTTTAGCAAATTTAGATTAACATATTCAAATTGTTTTGGAATTCAATTTTGGGAAATTGCTTCCAGTAGCACCAAAAGGAAATTATAATTAATTCGCTGTCCATTTTCCCTAATTTCCACTGATATATGTTGTATTATGCGTAATAATGCAGTTTCGCCCTTTTAATCAACGGATTCAACCTACAAAACAAAACTAAATATATATTGGATATTATTTATTAGGGCAGCATTATTGGTGTCCTTAGGTGAGTCCTAAGGGGAGGGAGGGACCACAAAAGCAGCAGAACCAAGAAGTACAAGAAAAAAAAGTCGTTAACTAAGAAACATTTGCAATGCGTCCTTAGTACTGTTTGCCGGCCCCACGACACGTAGTGGCCCGCGATTGGTTGATTATTTTTAAAAAAAATCAGAAAACTAAAAAAAAAAGATTTGAAGGACTTTTTTATAGTCCTACCAATAATGATGTCCTTAGAACATATGGACGTGGCTCTTTGTTTGTCACAAATAGTTTACTATTAAGTTTGTAACAAGTAATAACTGAAGAAGTGTAACAAATTTTTTTCTACTTCTTCTGCGATTATGAAGCCTCCGAGTACATCTCGACTGATTTTGGAGGAGCAGGCCAGCTGTGAGGACTCTTTCGGTGAAGATAGTTGAAGAATTTTCCGATTCTGAAATCTAAAGTTGCGACAACGGTGTTGCGGCTCCGTGAATCCATCTTCTGTTGCATGTGAGATAAGATATGCCGAAGAAATAAATAAAGTTTAGGAAGCGACTCGAATACATGATAGTAGAATCACGGGAAACAAAGATGAGGAAGGAGATGAACAATGGGTATATTTTTATACTATTTTATGAAATGTAATATATTGTCTTCCCTTCAAATTTGACACTTCTCTTTTGTCATGTTTATTGATATATAATGTAATATTTATCACGTTATATTTCATTTGATGCTTGAAAAAATGTTCAATCTTGTCTGGAACTATAGTTTACAAAATTTATGTGTTGGTTGTTGTTTCATGTTCCATTGATATGAGTTTTGTATCGATGTGTATATGATTTTGTAAAGAAAAATACTATAGTTAAACGTAAATGGAATATAACTTATTATGCCATCAAATAACATAGAATACAATATGATATTGAATGGAATAGTATTGATATGATGTTGTCTCTTCTTCCTATTTCTCTAATACCGTCAATATTCATCTATTTTGATACCATCAATCTTAATATTTTTAGATGTCATCAATTTTGAACTCTTCCGCTATCTATTTTCATTTTTAGATTGTATAGTTTAATGTTATGAAATATGGAATACAATTTTCAGATTTTAATTTTATTGAAAATATTATTAAAATATATTGTGCTTTATGTTTGGGTTTGGGTTTATTGATTAGTGTTTAGGGTTTATTTAGGGTTTGTGAGCATGTATGTGGGTATATAAATGGAATATCAGGTTAAACCATGTTCAATTTGGCAAACTGATTCTATATTACTGCCTTGTTATATAAAATTTCCATTTGAATGTAATAAAATTTAAGATTGTGTCTAGTTCAAGTACGTCTTTTTCATCAAAAAATATTCTTATTTCTTCTCATACTATTTTACATAGGGGTGTGCAAAATAACAAACCGAACCAATCCAACCCAACCGAAGTTAAACCAAACCAGACCATGTTATTTACATAACCCAATTGGTTCATGTTTTACTCAAGTCCGAATGGTTTGGGTTTGGTTTTAAAACGAACCAAATCGATAACCCAATATATTTTTCATTTATTAGTAAATACTAGATATATATGTATTATGATTTTTTAGTTAAAGTTTTGTTTTCTTTTTTCTCAACTTCTATATTTTTCTAAGTTCCCAAATATGATGCAAATAATACTATTATAAATATTCTCTAATTCTAATCCTCATACGTAATATCTAAAGATTGTAATAAAAAACAAAACCTAAAAACTATAAGCATCTAAAGTCTCGGCGCCTTCTCGTCTTATTCATCCTAGATTCTCTAATTGTCATTGTCAAGGTAATAGTTATCTAACATAAGCTCTTCTAAGGATCAATAAAGACCAATGATGGATGCAAATAATCTTTTAGTTAAAAGTTATTAAATGCTTAGTAAATCTTGCTTACGTTATACCAAACCAAACCATTATAAAATAAAACCAAAATAAATCTAAACCAAACCAAACCAAACCCATATCAAAGCTACTTCGGTTTTGATTGGGTTGAGTTTTATAAAACTCAAACTAACCAAAGGAAACAAAACCCAAAATTGCCCACCCTTAATTTTACGTATAATGCTCAACTAAAATAAATATAATGAACCATTTTTTATACTAGTTTAAAGAGGATCCATGTATTGAACATGAAAACAAATATTATAAAGTATTATATATATCAGGTTTTGATGTTGTAGGTGAGTTAGTATCATTTACTACTTTGGCTATATAGAATGAACTTTTAACTGAAAATCTATTTTTATCCACTCATGTCACAGCATTTATCTTTTTATGCATTCACCTTGCTCACTATGTGGTTGTTGTAGAAAAAGATTTATCATGGTAAATGGAATACAACATTTATTCAAAAGTGTTTTATTTTTCACCTGTTTTACCATCCATAGTGAATAGTATTTGGTAACTAAGTATGCGTAGATGATTTCACATGCTTTTATTGTTAATAGTGCTAATCCATATTTTCCTTGGCCCGCGTCACCATTTTCTCCCTTGTTCACTGGATACTTACAAATAAAAAGTAGGGCTGGGCAAAAATACTTGGTATTTGCCCCGTACCTACTACTTACCTCGTACTCGTTTGAAAAAAAAAGCAACTACTTGTTGCTATCAAGTCAAGTACCAAGTCGCAATCCCCTATTACTTGTAAATACGGGTCAAGTAACAAGTAGGGAAAAAAAATTAGTATTTGCCTTGTTAATACTTGTTACTCGTTTAATTATGTTTTAGATCAAGTAAAATGTCTTTTGTGTGGAATGTATATAACTAATTGATATGTGGAATGTATATAGTTAATAGGTCTGAGATATAAATTTTTAACAACTGACTGTATGCATGACTCTCTTTTTTCCATTTCACATTAGTATTCCTGGTATCAAAAAATAATTTAAAAAAAAAATTAAACTTACACTTATAAATAGCATGATTTTTTCACTCTCACATATATACTCAAAGTTATTCTACTCACAAGTTAGACATATATACATAAAATTACTTTAATGTTTTTGGTAGGGTGTTAAGTCCATAATTATATAGAAAACAGGACAAGGCAAGTAAATTGCAAGTACTATATTTTTGAACGAGTACTTGCTTAGAACAAGCCAAGTAACAAGACAAAATTTGTAATACTTGAACGGAGCAAGTCGGATAGCAAATACAGCTAAAACAGCAAGTACTTGTCCCGTGCCCACCCCTAATAAAAAGGATATAACCGGCTCAGCTGTGGCATAAATGATAGTTTTTTAATTATGTCAAATCAATGACATTTTTTAGTTTTTATTCACAATTTAGTTACTCAAAAAATAAACTTTTCAATTTGTTATATCAAAAGATTAAAATATTCTTATGATGGTATTGCTTTTTCATATTTCTTTATATATATATAATTTTAATAATTATTTTGATTATTCCGAGGGTAACTGGTTATTCATATACATAATTTTAATAATTATTTTGATTCTTCTGAGGGTAAATGTGTTTTTTTTTACAACAAACAGTTATTCTATTGCATAAACTTAAGGTGGTTTAGGTAACCAAATCGGAATAGAACAACTAATGTAACAAAGCTCACGATAAAATGATCTTGCAGTCTTAGGTAAAGAGTTAGAAATTCCATTTTGCTGCTTTCGAGATATGAGATATCTTAAATTCCGAAAAACATATCAGCAGCATCTTTATCGCCTCCAATTAATCAATTAATGTATAAGTATACAAGGATAAATATTTTTGTCAATTTTTCCAAGATTTTTTTCTTCTCTTCTCGGTAAGATATTGTTGAGAGAAATATAGGCGTGGGCATTCAGGATTACCGGTTTGGAATCGGATCCGGGTCGGGTTTTTTTTTATTTCAGATATTTCAGAATTAGAGAAAATGGTACCGATCGGATAATTTAAAATTCCGGTTCGGATATGGTTCGGTACCTGTCGGATCCGGTTCGGATCCGGTTACATTCGAAGTAACCGTAGAAAACTCTTTTCTGGTCCGGGTTTACCTGTATTTTATCCGAACATATCTAAAATGGATGTTTTTTACCCGACTTATCCGAATAAGCGAATAAATTATAAGAGAGTAAGACCTATAAATACTATAACTCTGAAACTAAATAAAAGTAGACTTGAACTAACTCACAAAAAATAAAAACAGTCTTGAACAAACTAAAACCTAGCCTATGTTAGATGAGTCGATGAACTAAGAATCGGTATTTTCGGATAGTTGTTCGGATCTCGGGTAATACTCGATCCGAATCCGATACCCGAAAACATAACTGAACGCACACCCAATCGGATATTTCACCATATTCGGATCCGACTTAAAAACCCGATTTTTTCGGATCAGTATCGATTCAGATCTTCGGATCCGGGAAATATGCCCTATGCCTAAAGAAACCGAAGAAAAACATAACTTAAGATTAGCTGCAATAATACACACAATATGATCTAAAATTAGTTAAGAGAAAATGGTGAACGGTTGTAGCCAAAAACCATCAATGAACCTTCATCTCCTCCAAACCGACGAAGTCAATGCTGATGCACTTGATCTAATTTTCATAAGCTTCAAATCGAAACTCTTAAAGATAATTTGTTCCAGTCATCTATATAGTTACCATGCAAGACAATACAATATACACAATGTTTTTTTTGACTAAAACAATATACACAATGTTAAACATTCAAAAATATATTTAGCTCAATACACTTAGTGTTAGGTATACAAGTCAAATCCATTATACTCAAACCGTTCCGCTACAAATTAAGTTATGTTTTAGTTCAAAAGTTTAATTCGCATATTCCCCTATGAAAAAATATTAAACATGTATCCATGCTACTTAAATTAATTAAAAGCCGATCTGTGGGATTAGCAGATAATATTAATAATATATATTTTTGTATATTTTCTAAATATATATAAAATAAATTTTTATGATAAATTTTTATAAATTTTATTCATATCATTATTATTTTTTCATTAGATAATTTTTTTATTTAATGTTTCTAACTGGTGAATAAGTGCTATTAAAATTTGGTTAATCCGCAGCTATTACACATAAAAAACACTCAATCCACACATGTACCCACAGTTCAAATATTTCAGCACCAGCCCCCACCGCTGATCAAACGAGCAGGATCTGCGGGTGGTGATTAAAATTTCAAGCTCTAAACAGACTATAACCAACTTCGAAAGATACAATGAAATAAAATACATAAATAAACTTATGAATCTTTTTTATGATATCATTTACGCGGACAAGCACCTAGTTAACACATAAATCTCCGGTCCCGAAATAATACGATTGCTCGCTCGTCGCGAAACAAGCAAAAATATATACGGTATTACGGTTACAAAGTATGTATAAGGGAGATGAACAGGAAGAAGCTGTTTTAGTAGCTAAAGGCTCTCATCTTTGCAGCAGCTTCTTTGATCTGTTCAATAGTGAAAATGCCAAAGATGTCGTCATCTTTAACGGCGTTAATCACAGCAAGTGCTAGATCATCGACTTTAACCGGTGGAGCCAAGATGAGATCAGACGCAGGGAGAGACCTCAACGGTCCTAATGAACCTCTCTGCAGCATCGTAGATCTTGTCTAGTGGCTCCCCGACCAGATCAAGCGGGACCTCGAATCCGTTCACTTTTCGTTTCCCGTATATGAAACCTGGTCTCAGCACAACTCCTGGAACGAAACAAAGATCATTAAAACATCTGGTTAAGTTTCTGATAAGACTGTTTTACACTTTGTTTTACCGGAGTTGGGATATTTGGAGAGGAGTTCTGCCTCTGCGCTACGTTTTCCGGTGAAGTAACCGCTGGATAGAACAAATGGTGGAAGATTGTAGTCGTGAACAGTGATTAAGACAAACTTAGGAACCCCTGCACACGATTAAAAAAGATATTAAAATGAAAAAAAAAAAAGCACGGAGACATACTTAACTCAAAGTTTATTATAGAGAGAGAGATAGTTAACCGAAATCCTTAGCAGCATTCACAGCGATAACGTTAGCTTCACCGTTGATTCTTTTCATCTGTTCTTCATTACCAAAACCACCAATGGTCGAAACTACAGCAGTGGCACCGAGAAGTACTTCATCCCAGTTCAAATAGAAAACATCACCTACATAAGACGAGAACACACACACATAGACACATTAAGAAACCAAACATGGGTATATGTACAATGTAATGAATGCAAAAGTGCTTACCAGTAACCCATGTAACCTGATCCAACCATGAATCTTGCAAGCTAGGACGACCAGACCTACAGAATTCAATTGAGTGTTGATAAGGTTAAAAAGTGAAGATTTTTGAAGCAATCACTGTGTTTAAACTCGGTTTTTTGTTTTACCTGCTGACACTTACAACCTCGATTCCGTTGGAGATTGCTTCCTTGCAGATAGCTGAGCCAACGAAACCATTGCCTCCAAGAACTACAACCTAACTAAAGAGAAAATAATGCCTTCTCAACTGAAAAAACATTAAAACTTCTTATAAACACATAAGTAATGTCTTGCTCTCTTTCCGTACGTACGTACCCTTTCAGATCTGACATCTGCCACAATGTCAATTGTAGCTTCAGCATAACTGCACTTAACACAAGACTTGAACAATCTGCAACACACAAAAATAAAAGTTTTATTCACAGTATAATGAAGTCTAACTTCTAATTAAGAACTCTCTAGAGTATATCTAAGGCAATTTTGATAAACAAACTATCAATTAAAGCTTCATCATAACTGCAATCAAGACAAGACAGAACAATCTGTAAACAAAAAACACATAAAAATCTAGCTAACTAGTTTCGTGAATTTGATTACAGAATACAGCAAAACTTTCAAACCCCAATGCTGAGATTTCGAAATGTTGTCCAAAAGAATCAATGAAATTCAAAGTAACAAAGGTAGTTTAAAAAGGATGACCGTGGAGATGAAAAGCGAGGACGAAATGAAGCGCCGGGAAAAGCAGATGGACGAGGTGAAATGGCCGGAAAACTGAGAAACGATGACATTTTTTCGATTTTGTACGGAAAAAAAATTTAATTTAAATTTTATTTAACAACTGAAACTCTTTCGGACAGAAGAAACTAGTGTCTGAAAATCGGCGGAGGAGACAAACAAAAAGCGAGAAAAGTGTGGTTACAACAACTGACGCGGCGGAATTGAAGCGAGAAAAAGAAAATAAAAAAACACTAAATATTTAATTTGGTTTAAAATCCGTTGTTTGAAACAGACGCGTTTTGAGGATATTAAACAAGGCCCAAACAAGACTAAGTAACGGCCCACTTATAAAACGACGCCGTGGAGAGGACAGTGATAATAAGTCTTCAAGACTCGTGAAGAAGAAGAAGAAAGAGAGATCAGAGATTTGTGAAAGAATGGTGAAATCGACAAGTAAGGATGCGCAGGATCTATTCCGTTCTCTTCACTCCGCTTACTCCGCTACTCCCACTAATCTCAAGGTTCGCGTTCGCCACCATTGTGAATCCTGTTGAATAAGATTGAATCTCATTCTTCGTCCTTTGTTTGGCAGATCATCGACTTGTATGTTGTTTTCGCTGTCTTCACTGCTCTGATTCAGGTACTCCTCTTTAAACCTATTCGAATTAATAGCTTCTAGATTTGCGATCCTTTCTTTAGATATCTGTTGTACTATTTCAAGTTTAAGACTGTCCCCATCATTGATTTAGATCTAAGAATCTGCTTATGAACCACTTAAAATTCCAATGTAGTTACAAAGCATGTTTTTTTGGACTCGACAGGTGGCTTATATGGCTTTGGTGGGATCGTTTCCGTTTAATTCATTCCTGTCTGGAGTGCTCTCTTGTGTTGGGACGGCAGTTCTTGCTGGTAAGTTTTTAGCATTTTTGGGCAACATGTACCTTTGGAGTTTATGGAACTAACTATCTTTCTTTCTTTGTTTTGTGTTTATAGTTTGCCTCCGGATTCAAGTTAACAAAGAAAACAAGGAATTCAAGGTATTTATTTCCCTACTAAATTTTATATGACAATCCAAAGTTCCAAACACATACATGGGAAGTAATATTTTGTTTAATAAACCTTAGTGAGAAGTAATATTATATAATGAGAAGGTGTTCTCGTTAGTGTAGTGCAAGACAATTGTAACAAACCTAGGCGGGGGATTGTGGCTATGTTTGTGACAGCAGTTTAAGCCACTTGTTAGCAATTAGATAAGAGTTTGGGGCAAAAACTGTTTAGGCATTCTGAATATTTTAGGGGTTGGGGGTTTGTGGGAGAGTTAGAGATTCTCGTCAAATGCAATGGTTCTAGGTTCTTGTACATCGATGAAATATACAACCTCTTTGTATATAGATGTTCAAAATAACTTGTGAGAACATGGGAATCAACTGGTCTCTTCTCCACCAACAGCCAACACAATCAATATTGTCATTAGGTTCCTGCAATACAATGCATTTCTTATAATTATCTATAATCACCCACCTCTTGGCTCTTTCTTGGATAGGATTTGGCACCGGAACGAGCATTTGCAGATTTTGTACTCTGCAACTTGGTCCTCCACTTGGTGATCATCAACTTCCTCGGATAGGTTCTTCTCCTCTCCTATCATACAGAGGTTGCTTTCATGTTATGGAGTTTCTTAGTTGTCACTTGGAATCAGAACTTATACTTTTGAGATAATTTTGTACTGTATTTGTCAAAAGAATCAAACCTTTTCGGCTCTCCAATAAAACACTGTCTCGTGCACTAATGGTGACCCTGGACTCGAATTGGTTGGCCTCCATCCGGACCAATCATAGTCTGAGACGTGCCAATAATAACAATCTTCAAGTTGGTGTGGGCTCTGTGCCGTTCAGGGCACACAACAACAAATTCACTGACACTTTTGATAAGAAAAGAGGGAATCTAAAAATAATTGAAGTTTATCTACTCGTTTGAAAATATGAATATATGAAAAACATGTGCATATAGTTTTTCTTTTGGTAAAAAAAATGTCCAGGTGCATATAGTTTTACAGTTTACTTTGACCCATAACAATATCTTATTTTGTCAATTAACTACAGTTTAGAATTTATATTGGTTTTTTCAAATATCGTTACGTCTACGCAAACATGACTCGGTCAAATAAATCTCTTCTTGATTTACACGAAGAAAACCACCAGCAAACTGAACCTCTGACGCAACTAAGGGGGAAAAGATATATATATATATATATATATATATATATAGTTTATTTAAATTTACGTGATGGTTTGTTGTGGACGTAAAATTATTTATATTTAAGATATCGTTGTCAATTTGTGTACGCACACAAATACGACTAGTTCAACAAAGGGCAAACATTTAAAGAAGATAAAGAGGCCCTCTTGACTCTGTTTCCACA
The DNA here is from genome assembly GCA_019706035.1 of Raphanus raphanistrum subsp. raphanistrum. Lineage (NCBI taxonomy): Eukaryota > Viridiplantae > Streptophyta > Magnoliopsida > Brassicales > Brassicaceae > Raphanus > Raphanus raphanistrum. The sequence continues at coordinate 18,030,249 of CM033988.1, read as the reverse complement.
TTTTGAGCAATTTTATAATTCTCATTACATGTACCCTAATCATATGATTCAGATAAATACACTGTTAGCAGAAATTAACACAGACAAAGCCAAATAAAATTACTGACGCAACTTCTACTATAGTGGGAAAAATAACAGATTGTTTTTAATTTTGTGAAAACCAAAAAAAGAAAGGTATAGGGAAAATAATTGGGGAAGGAAGGAAGAAGAAGAAGTCGTCCTGGGATAAATTAAAAAAAAGAAAAAAAAAAGCTAAGAAGTCATCTCCTTCACACACGATTTAATGACTCTCATGCCCCTCCCATATTCTTCGTTCGTTGCCGTTGCTGCTAGTGCAACCGTAACTTCCTCCCCTGGGTTTCCGCTCGCTTCTCCCACTGTTTGCGGCTTCGTTTCCTTCAAGAAGCTTCCTCTTAGTTCTTGCGACGCATCATTTGTTAGAGTGAGAGCCATGTCTGAGCTTGTTAAGGATAAGGAATCTGTCCTCCCGGCTACCACTGAGCTCAACCATTCCCGTACCTTCTTGGATGCACGAACTGAACAAGGTTAGTCTTCTCTTCCTTAGTTTCTAAGAGTCTCGTGCAATGGTTATTGTAGGGGAGAGTCTCTGGATGTGTAACAATGCCTCTTTATATACTCTATTCATTTGCATTTTCAGATCTTATCTCTGGTTTAAGGAAAGAAAAAGAAGCTGGAAGGTTGCCTCCCAATGTTGCTTCAGGGATGGAAGAGCTTTACTGGAACTACAAAAATGCTGTATTTTAATATATATACACACTCTAAACCAATCTTTTTTCTTTTTCTTTTTGTCACTCATTTGTTTGTAAGACTTGTTCTCTATGCTTTGCCATTAGTAAATAACTGTTATGTTCTCTTATTGATGCATTTTAGGTGTTAAGTAGTGGAGCTTCCAGGGCAGATCAGACTGTTATATCCAACATGTCTGTTGCTTTCGATCGCATGCTTCTTGGTGTCGAGGTACTTTTTTCCCCCATCAATCTATTTCACTTGTAATGGTTTCTCTACTGTGTCTATAATCCTGCTTTCGATTTTTCAGCATCCTTATACCTTCAATCCTTATCATAAAGCTGTCAGAGAACCATTTGACTACTACCAGTTTGTTCATACATACATCCGTCCCCTCATTGATTTCAAGTAAGCTGACATTCAGTTATATGAATTCTTCTTGCCATCAATTTGTTCTTCTCCTAAACTTATTTTTTCATGCAGAAATTCTTACGTTGGGAATGTTTCTCTTTTCTCTGAGCTGGAAGACAAGATTCGGCAGGTTATAACTGAACACATGTTGCTTCCATCAGTAGTTAAATTCCTTTCCTTTCTATCTAGGACTTTAACGTTTTAATCGGTTCATTTCAGGGACACAATATCGTGTTTATATCAAATCATCAAACTGAAGCTGATCCCGCTGTCATTTCACTCTTACTTGAAGCACAATGTCCATACACAGGAGAGAACATTGTTAGCATTCGAACCTTGTTCTGAGCTGTATACACTACTGTCTCTATACTTATCCCTCCTTTTCTTTTTTTTTTCTTTGCTGAAGAAATGTGTGGCTGGTGATAGAGTCATCACTGATCCTCTATGTAAGCCGTTCAGTATGGGAAGGTATCACAACCTTTCTTTTGACAATGGTCTGCTGCATGCATGAAGGGCTCAAGTGTATAAATATAAGTAACCTTTTATTGACTTATGGGATTTCTCCTGCTTTCAGGAATCTCATATGTGTTTACTCGAAAAAGCACATGAACGATGATCCTGAGCTTGTTGATATGAAAAGAAAAGCAAACACAGGAAGCTTAAAGGAGATGGCTACACTGCTAAGGTTAATTACAACTATAGACTTGGGAAATAAAAAAAATGTTATTCTGCTAAATGTAGCATGAACCACACTGTAGGTCTGGCTCCCAAGTTATATGGATTGCACCAAGCGGTGGAAGGGACCGCCCGGATCTTTCTACAGGGGAATGCTTTCCTGTAAGTTTTTAACCTAAATGGAATGTAGAGATCTTATGTGTATACTGTTAGATAATGATCTAAAAAGAAATGTTCAGGCACCCTTTGATTCTTCGTCTGTGGACAACATGAGAAGACTGGTTGAACATTCTGGTGCTCCTGGACACATCTATCCAATGTCTTTGCTTTGCTATGGCATCATGCCTCCTCCACCCAAAGTATTGCTAGCTCTCTCTCTTCTCCGTTTTTGTGTGTTTCTCTGTTTTAGTTTCCTCTCATCACCTCAATTTGCATCTACAGGTTGAGAAAGAAATTGGAGAGAAAAGATTAGTTGGGTTTCATGGTACCGGACTATCAATAGCTCCTGAGATCAGTTTCTCGGATGTCACGGCAGACTGCAACAACCCTAACGAGGTCTTGTTTATTACTCAAATCAGCAAAACCAAAATCCATTGTCTATCTCATCATTAACATAACATATATATACTTTCTTGTTTGTTCAAAAAAAAAAAAAAAAATATACTTTCTTGTTATTGTATGTCAGGCGAAAGAAGCATACAGCCAAGCTATGTACAAGTCGGTCAATGAACAATACAAGACTCTAAACTCTGCAATCAATCAGGGAAGAGGAATAGGAGCATCAACTTCCACGGTGTCTTTGTCACAGCCCTGGAATTAGTCTCTCAAGTTTTAGGGTAACCCATAAACCTTTTTGTTTCGAAAGTTTGTACTTGTATATATAAGAAGAAAAAGAAACAAGACAAGAAGATCGTTCCTGTATATGCAGGATAGACAATCAATCGAAACATAACCTCACACGCTATCTTCAAAAATTATATTCCAAAGCCTCTCTCTCCCCAGAAAACAAAGAAACAGGTACATCTTTGCTTTCTAACGTAGGAACAAAATTTGGTTTGTGTACATGTGAATAGCAAGAAAAGAGATGCACACTCTTGCTACGCTCTTTTAGATCACATATGCTTTTCCATTTGTAATATTCTTTTTTTTTTCTTTCTTTTCTGCTTCCTACTTATATAGAGCCGAATGAATAATTCACATGACCAATTTTATTATTCCCCTTCCTTCTCGGCGTCTCATCAAAACAAACTAAAACTTGTTTTTTTTTGTAATTTGATTTTTTTTTGTTTTTAAATACATATATATACATGTATATGATTCTTCCACCACTAAGTCAAATAAATTCATTATTCTCCATCTATATATTATATTAAAATAGAAATCACAACTTCTTTTATGTGTGATTCTTTAAAAATTGACTATCCTTATACAATTATTATTGAAAATATAACCATCATTTAATATTATATTATTACAAGAAAACTAATAAAAATATATTCTACAGACTTTTCAAAGATTGTAATCTAATAAAATTTTACTATATCTTTAAAAAAATATAAATACTACTAAAAAAGGAAAATCGTTTTGAAAATAATCTTATTTACATGGTATATTATAATTTGTGTCACCAAGATTTAATTATTTTCTGAAGCATAGCCTATGCCAAAACAATATATTATTTTTTATAGTACAAACACAATTAGCTGCTTTATGTAACAAAATACGTCTATTATAATTTATGGCCCATTTCATTTTATACTTTATCAAATTACGAACATTAACTAAGCAAATGAAAAATTTATACACATAATACATTATTATTCAGTTTACAACAAAATATATTGGCAATAAAAATAATTTTCATATTTATGAAATTTTTACATATAGTATAACGTCTAATAATCAAACGAAAGATCTACCAAAATAAAATATAATAAGTATTACAAATATAATTGACGGTTTGAAATAATCAGTTAGATGACAAACAACTAAAATCTAATACTATTGTATTTAAATAAGTCATATACATTTTTTGAAAATATGCTTAATGTTTATATTATATCACTACTGGTATAAATACGAAAAAAATATATAAATATAAATGAAAGTAAATATCCGCGTGGTCGATCCAATGGATCGAGGTCTAGTTAATTATTAAAACAAGAGAATTTGCACATTCATACACACAAAATCCATTCTATTTGTACTCTATACATAATATCTTCCAATTTTCCTTCCCCCATCTTTACTATTTTTCCCCTATTCTATGATATCCTACTTATTTTAGTATATTGAGCTAATTTGCTCAAAACAATTGTTGTGATATTTATTAACTTTAAGACCACGTAGAAATAATTTTGTTGTGATATTTATTAACTTTAAGACCACGTATAGAGTGTGTTGTACTATCTGGTTACTTGGCAAGTTGACAGAGTGGATGTGTCCGGTCTGTTTGGATCTTAACGCCACGAAACTCTCAGGCTTCTGTCTCTATATCACGTGTCTCCTCTCTCACTTTCTGATTTTCAGAAATAAACACTCAAGCTCATAAAAAGCAATATCAGTGTGTTACCTGAAAACATTACTTTATTTTCCCATTGACACTGGCCGGCGATATTACTTACACTAGCGAATATTCAAACTTGGATTCTATTCATTTCAGTAATTACGGATTATAATTTAAAGCGACAACAACACTCAAATCAAAATCATCATATGTTTTAGTCAACAATTACCACTTTCTTTCACTGTTCATTAGTGATCCAAAATTAATTAGTAATTCTTTAACGTTTTGGTTTACAACTTTTTCTCATCATTATAATCATTACTATTTTTTCTTTTATCAAGTTGATGTGATATTAGTTTAATTTGGAGATGATATAAATGTGAAATCAAAAGTATTGTGTGATCAATGAATAATAACAACTATCAAATCTGTCTCTTCTTTTCTTGTTTCCTGCATACAGATGCAAATTTATTTGATTCGCTATCGTACCTTGTTCTTCTTTATAGGTTTTCTTTTATTGAACTCCAGCGCACATAAGTCTTTATTAAACAGACTGAAGACAGAGCTTGTATTCAAGCTAATCGTGAATGTTAATTAATATTTTTTCAATTTCATTTTAGTTGTCGTTTTAAATTTATAAACACATATTAAAAAATATATTTAATTTTGCATATTTTAAAAATAAAAACATCATTATCTGTACATCTAATCATATAGCAAATTGAAAAACAAATTGAAGATATTGTCAAAAAAATTTACATTAAAATTTTAAAATAATAATTATTTTTAAATGAAATTTTATTCTACAACAACAATTAACTGAAACAGATGAAATGTAAACTAGATAGTTTAAATTGTTTTTTGAATTGTAAAAACACACAGAGAATATACTTAATTCTGTTTTTAATAAACTAATTGAATGTTTTCTAAAGTTCTTACAAGAATTAAAAATAATTAATATCTAGTTATATATCATAACATTTTTAGCAAACATTTTCCATGAATATGAAACGATAATTCAGTGTTTTAAATATTATTAATTAATATATATTGAAAGTTATAATGTATTAACATTAATCAATGTATATATAACCTAGAAACCAATCTTGATTTATATGCTTTCTCTCTTTTTGGTTTTTGTCTTCTTTTTTCTCTTCCTATCTCTCTCTACTTTCTCTCTACAAAACTAATTTCTTTTTTTCCCCTAGCTATTTCACAAATAAACCCTAAAAAGTATACAAAATGACAATTCATGTTACAAAACTAGATTTATTACAAAGTTGAAACAACCGAAAATTTAGTCTGAAAATTTTACTATTTAGAATACACTTTTAATGTTTTGTTTGTAATAACCTAATTAACTAGATAAAAAAGTATATAAAATGACAATTCATGTTACAAAGCTAGTTTTAGTACGAAGTTGAAACAACTGAAAATTTTACTATTTAAAATACACTTTTAAATGTTTTCGTTAAGTGATTCTAGGGATCCATGGCTACCCGTTCAACTATTCCATTATGATTCTCCGGTGCAATAATATTGCGCAGGTAAGTGAAAAGTTACTGTGGTTTTCACTTTTCTCTGCCCAATATCCACAAATGGTTATCACGAGTGCAATCAACCCTTTCGTGTCAACCTCAAGAAACAAAAGTGATTCCTTCTACTTTTTCTTTCGTTTTTTGCAAGGAAAAAGCTGTTATTCTTGATAACAATTAAAACTGTTAGTGATTTTGGTAGTTTATCTTGGTAAGAAAAAGGTGTATACGTTTTAGCTAGATCTGATTTGTTAGGAAACAAATTAAATCTTTAGTATTATTAAAAGGGAACATTGTAAACGGAACAAAAGTTCAATATAGTTGTCATTTTGGTATAATATCATCATTAAGTTGTTTTTAGTATAATTTTTTCATAATCTCAAAACTAACTTTTAATTAATCAAATAAATACATTTTAAAAGTATTTAAATATTAAAATAAATTTAAAAATAAAAAATTTAATTATATATATAAGTCGAAAATTTTATAATATATTAATAAAAATAATATATTTAACATTTTGTGTATTAATATAAAAAATTTGATATAACAATTGAATTCAAAATAATTATATAAATAAATATATTAATAGAAAAATGAATATATTAGTAAAAATTAATTAACATAAAGAGCACAAAAGGTTAAATATTTATTTTTTTATAAATTGTACATTTAAATTTACAAACCATATTTCCAAAATATCGACTAAATTTTTTTAATCGATATTCAACAATTTTTAGTGTATGTTAACTATTTTATAAGTTATTTAAATATCTTAAAATTTTATTAAATATTTTAAATTTTTAATCGTATTTGATAAATAATTTTATACTTTACAGTTATAGTAAGTAACACTTATATACTAATATTTTACAATACTTATATATTTAAATTCAATTATTACTTTTAATATATAATGTTAATTAAAATAAAATATCTTCATGCATAGCATGGATAATAACATTTATACATTTCCTGTAATATACACAATTAAATTTCAAATAATTCTATAAATAAATATATTAATAAAAGTAAAAAAAAATATATATATATATATAATATGTTTGTAAACATATCAAAAAGTGAAAAATATACGTGTATTGTCCTCTCGTCTTTAGAGCATCTCCAACCCCACTTCATAATTTATTCCAAAATTGAGAATGGAGTTGGAAATGGAGTGGAAAATTGAGTGATGACCAAAAAATAAAAGAATTACTATATAAATGGAGTAATGTTTTTATTTTTTTGTCATCATTCTATTTTCCACTCCATTTCCAACTCCATTCTTAATTTTGGAGTAAAATATGGAGTGGAGTTGGAGATGCTGTTAGCGATAAATCATGGCGTGTATAAATTTTGGGTGCACGAGTTCCAGCGAAGGGCATGCACCCCTACTATATTTAATCTTGTACGCAGTTCCTTAATTTAATGCGATTTTCATCGCACGTGGCTCTCGAATCGTTTCACATTTTCAGCCCTTTGTATAAATTTGTTTATACTCTTTTGTCAGTTTCAAATTTGGGAGTATTTATTAACTCGTTTATCGATCGGTTAATTTATTTAGTCTGTTTGTGTTTGGGTTATCTGCAGATTAAAAAAAAAAGATCCAACTGTATCGATGTTAGAATCCACGTTGCAAGGAGAAGAGTGACGTTTAAGCCTTCCCCATACAACCGATTATATTATTCAGTATGATCATAGTTACGCTTTTTTTTTTAGGAACCTTAATTCGAAATTTAGAATATTAAATACACTGAATCTAATTTTACATAAAATACCCTCGTTTTACAGAGCTTCTGGCCTCTTTTTTTTTTCCAAATAGTTATGTGATTTAAAATTGTATATTCACTTAGCATCTCCAACCATGATACTAAAATTGATGTTCAAATTACACCAAATTTGATGTTTTGGTGTCAAACATTTTTGATCATTTCCAACCATAACACCAAATATTACACCAAAAGTAATATTATATTATTTGGTGTTTTCTATTTTAACATTTCTTTTATTTTTAGTATTTGAAATTGATAAATAATTATTTTATCACACTTTGATATTATATTCATCATTTTCATAATTATACATTTATAAACTTTATTTGCATTTGTTTTATTGTTTAACAAAATTATACGTGTATTTAATTTACATAAAATACTATATTAAAAGTTACAAAACATTAATTATGAAAAACACACACTTTTTTTTTGTCAGAAAAAAAATATTATTATATGTTTGTTTTATTAAATTTGTTTTATATGAAAAACACATAACATATCAATATATTTGTTTTATTAAATTTGTATTAGTCAGTAATATATGTTTAACTATATTATAAAATAAAATAAAGATTTTCAAGTCTGGTGACTTCAATAAAATAAATGATAATAACCATTTAGTGATTTCTTATTTAATAAAATATAAATTTCTATGTATTTTATTTTTATAACATAAAATTATAATAATAACTTAGTGATTTTTTACCTGAAACCAAAAAAAAAATTTTTAATTACGTAAAAATAATTTTAAAATATATATAATACAATATATTTATGTTTAATTACAATTTGAAATGATTATTAATAGTAGAACTATATTATTAAATGGAAACACAATAAAATATGTATATAAAGTAGTTGGTGTGATGAATAGTGTTACATCAAATTGGTGTAACACTATTTACTCTACACTAAATTTGGTGGGATAATGTAATTTTTGGTATTTTATTGGAGATGAAATTACACCAAATTTAGTGTTTTGGTATTCTATTGGAGATGACACTAGAATATTTCTAATTCTCTCATTTTCTCACTGTATATATTTGAACTAAAATTTGACCCAAAAATATATTTGAAGTAATATCTTCTGATCCTACTTTATTTCATCTCTAAAACTAAATAGTAAATAGTTTTCCAATTATGAAATATTTTATGTATTATCTCACTTTTTACTTATTATTCTATTTTGCTAAAATAGAGTAAAATTTAATTATGTTTTTAGAATTATTCTATTTTAAATCACAATACGATGACGTCACTAGAGTTCGAGTCCCGGCCACTGGAAAATTACATTTCGACATTGCCAGAAATAAAAAACCGACACATAACAACACATGACTAGTCTGAATTACTTCTATGAGACCAGAATACTTCTGTATAATTAAAAAAATGACATAAAATGTTAATAACTTTAAAAGAAAAGCAAAGATATAATTATAATAGAAATTTTGCTTTAATAGTATAGATATATATTTATCCACAAATTTCAGCATTGATATAGTTAAAAAGCATTAACTTACCTTTAATAGAATTACAAAATACTTATTAGTACAGTTTCGCATAACCTGATGCTTTGTTCTTCAAATAAATGAATATCAGGAAATTACCGTTTTGGGCAACTTTGGAATAGTTATGAACTGTTTGCGTATTAGGAAGCATCTTTACTGTAACATATGCACGTATTAGGAAACTAGGGTTCATTATTTGATATTTCGTTAGTACATCGAACATCGATTTCGTTGCTGCGTTTTTCGGTGGATTATTGACGTAAACAAAAGATGTAAAGTTCAGTACTGTCGCAATCTCGGCCACCGTTTTTGAAAATTTGTAAAGACTGTTGTAAACATAATTATGATATATATAAAGCATGATTTGATCAAATAATAGTTATAGTACGGTAATTAAGTGAGATTATGTTTCTTATTTGTATGACATCCCACTTAAATTGCGTTGGATTAGTAATTGTGCTTTCCACCATTTGGCATCTTTTTATTTCATGAAGTCCTTAATAATTACTTATCATTCTCAATTTTAACTTTTTTATTTGCAGTATGGTCTTTTAACTTTTTAGCAAAAAAAAAAAAAAGTATGGTCTTTTAACTTTTTGTGATTATAATTAAAATACATGTTTATAGATAAACATTAATTCTTTTTATCTTTTTACAGTTTTTGTTTACATAATAATTTTAAAATTTTAAAATTATAAATAATCATAAATAAAAATACTATTAATTTATTCAAAATTGGAAAAATTAACAAATGATATTTAACGTTTTATATTCAACTAAAACTAAAATTAAACTTTAACTATAAAAGTTTTACATAGCTTTAACATATTAATAAAAATATTTAACTTCAACCTAAATATTAATCAATACTCATTTCTCATTTGCGAAATGCATTAACAAATCATTTATGTGAAAATATAGTAATATGGTTAGATAATGTATATTTTATTTTATTTTTATGATAGCTTTTTGTAATAAAATGTTTAGTTTAAATAGCAATTTTATGAAAAATACAAAAAACCTACAATAATTGGATGAATTTTCAACACTTATAAATAGAAAATATTAGTTTAAAATAATAAAAGAATATTTTAAAAATATTTTTTTTTAGAGGAAAAAATAAAAGAATACATTAAAAAAACTCATATCTATTATAGAATTTCTGTGTTATAGAGGAAAAATAGGGAAATATATTGGAAATCGCCTTAGCTAAAAAAGCTAGAACATATAAACAAAATTGTAATATCCTGGTTAACTTTGATAATATAGAAAGTTGACAAAAAGAAAAAAAAAAGAGTGTATCACGTGGCAGAGCAGGAGTGGGAAAACAAGGAGAGGACCACAAAAGAGGAACAGATTTGTACAAAATCTAAAATAGTAAGCAAACTGATAAGCTTGTGGTGGTGGGACCCAACCTGCAAGACCCGAGTCATAGAGATCTCTTTGCTTCTTTGCCCCGAAGTCAAACAACCTATCAACACTCTAAACTGAACACTTGTTTCTTCTTTCACAGTCCACGCGCTGCAGTTGCTCGTTAATTCCACGCCTCCGTCGACCTGCATGGTGACATGTCCAAGTTTTATTCACTAGTATATCTATTCATATTTCCACTAGTAACAAAATAAACTAAATAACAAAATTAATAAATTTTACATATTTTCTATATAAAAATATTATTATCAATACATCTACTTATGTTTCAACCAAAATAAATTAAGTAATAAAATTAATTAATCATACATTAAAATGCTAAAACAATACTTATTTTACAATGATTTTTTTTATACAATGACACTTAATATAAAATTTTACATATTTTCTATATAAAAATATTATTATCAATACATCTACTTATGTTTCAACCAAAATAAATTAAGTAATAAAATTAATTAATCATACATTAAAATGCTAAAACAATACTTATTTTACAATGATTTTTTTTTATACAATGACACTTAATATAAAATGAAAGAAATATAATTTATTTATTGTCTTCAAAAATATAGTATCAACGCATGAACTACCAACTTCTAATGTTACAAAAAAGAAGTATATAATCGTCCTACACGAAATAAATAAAAAGTATACAATAACTATTTGCGTGGATGGATTTATTTCATTATTAGTGTTAGGCCTGGGCATAAAATTTGGAATTCGAAATCCGAACCAAATCCGAACCGAAAAATTCGACCCGTTATTCGACCCGAAATATAAAAATACCCGAATGAGTCTTGTAGGGCGGTATAAAAAATATCCAAACCCAAAGTGTTATTAACCGAACCCGAACGGATAACCCGAAAAACCCGAAACTAATAGTTAATATAAATATTTTAAAATATATATATATAAGTATTTTAGTTATTAAATTTAATATTCGTGGTAATATGATATATAATAATAAATATTAACAATATTAAAAATGTTTTAAGTACACAATTAGTTATAAATAAGTAATTTATAATTTATTCATTGGAATAACAAGTCTACTCTTTATAATATAAGATATATTGTTTACAAATAATGTTTGTTTTCATGCTTAATTTAACATTTTATTGTTATTTTAGCAATTTTATATGTGATAGATTAATTTTTATTAATTTTTCTTTATATTTTTCTTTAAGTTTTCTGTTTTTTTACTTTGGTTATATCCGAACCGAACCGATATAACCCGAATGATATATGGTTAATTTATGGGTTTTAGGATGTAATATAATTCTTAACCGAATCCGAAGTGTTATTATCTGAACCCGACTCGTACTAATGAAATTTTACTATGGAATTTAGGAGGATAAACCCGAAAATCCGAAAAACTCGATCTGAACGCCAACGGGTATCTGAACGCCCATGCCTAATTAGTTTGATGAGAAAGACAAAAAACATGCAATTATTGCATGTGCCTGAACGATAGGTGAACAATGAGAGGTCCCGTTACAAGCTTCTCTTCAGATAACATTAATAATTTGGGTCTGTCACTCTGTTTTTATCATCAAACTAGCAACAATATAAGTTAGTTTGCTATTTTAACCAGCAATTTTATTTACTACGACACTAATTATAAAAGAATACGAAGATCCAATCAGCATTAAAACGCGGCCAATATTTTTCTTTTATATTTTTTAACTAACAAATCAAGACAAATTATTGTGTATTTATTTATTTTTTTACAAATGATTGTATATTTTTATCTTATTAAAGTTGGTTTAGAAATTTAATTGAAATAAATCTCGGTTGTTAATGTATTATAATTTGACTAAATTAGATGATAAGATGTAAATTTTGATCGTGTATAATCCAAAAATTTAATATTGGTTTGTTTACATTTAACTGAATTAGTTTGTTTTATGGCACGTTGGTTAGAGTGATCAGATTGTTATTATTATTGTTATAATATATGCTATAAGTTAATTTAATAATATTATTTATAATTTAAATGACATTTTTTATCATTAGATTTTTGGTAAAATTAGATTTCTTGCAATAATTACTTTCAATACAAAATAGTTGGTAGAAATAATTTCAGACTCGTTGAACAGTTGATTTGAATTAAGAAATTCACTATAAAAATTTTTTGGGTGTGTTTTATTCAGTAAAGACAGAATAATTTTCTTTCTCCACCTAAAGTTTGATATCCGATATTCCGATTCATTGTGCAAAATAATAGAGTATTAATAAGAGTTTACTTGTTCGGAGCTGTCGATCACTGTTAAAAATAGACGACATAGTACCATTTCTTAGCGTTGGACATTTATCCGTTAATTTTGATTCGATTTGTTATTGATTCGATTTGATCCAAAAAATCTAGATATCCATAAATCTTCGAAACAAAACAAATATTAAAAATCAATATCCATTAAAATGAAACAAATCACAAAAACTAAAAATTTCAAAGTCAGATATCCGATCCGCTTCGGCTTTTATACACAATATGTACAATTAGATATATAAGTTTTAATGTATAATATCATATAAATATTATTTTAACATTTAACTTTATTAGTTTTATTTATTAAATTACTTATAGGAGTTTAAATTAAGAAAAGAATATAAAATAGTTATAAAATTATATTCCTTCTAAAATTTTATGTTTTATAAGAACATTTAATTAATTAAAAAAAATTTATGAAACATATAATTGCACCAATCTTTATTTTATAGTTTATATCATGTTAAATATATTTGTAAGACAAATTTGTATGGCTTGTTCTAAATTATTTGTATTAAACAAAGTGGATAACATATCCATAAATATTTATACCGGATAAAAATCGGATATTCTTATTTTCTGAAGCAAATTAAATCAAAATTTTGGATATCCGTAAAATACAAAATAAATCTCAAATACTTAAAATCATGGTAGTGTTCGATTTGTATCCACCTCTACCATTTATACTTGAAAAATATGATATGGCACGGATAGTTGCAATTTACATGAATGAATAGCCAGCCCCTGTAGTGCATTGGATTATGCATGTTGAAAACAATAAACGAGAAAGTGGTAGGCTTGAGAACCAAATAGAATCGCTACCCAAATCCTTCATTTTTTTGGGTCAAAACACAAATCCTTCATAGGTATAGAAGCCATAACATATTTCTCACTTATTTTGCAAATAATTTTTTTTCTCTATATGAAATATGGAGAGTATAATTTATTTTGCACTTTTAATTTTTTTTTGTTCGACCTTGACGATTATACTTTAGATGTTCCGTTTGAAGTGGCAAAGAAATAATAGATAGTTAGATTAGTTCAATACTTGATATGTTATAATTTGTCCGGTGGTATTACTGATCAATTTTATTATTTCCTTTGTATCACTTTAAATGGTGTTTAGAAAAAAAAATTGTTTTAAAATATTCGATGTTCTCATTGTCTAGATATAATTTAATATTATTTGAATTTTGTGCCAATTACAAAATACTGAGTTTTTATTGGTTCAACTAGTTTTATTTATGTAATCAAAATAAATTGCATAAACATTTAAATTTTTTTAATCTATATGCAAAAAACTTGAAAGCCATTTAAAATGATACGGAAAGAGTATCATTCTATAGCATGACAAGAGTAGTATATTTTCAGTATGGAAACATAAAGCTGTCAGCTAAGCTAAGACATGAAAGAAGCTCACTTTGCCTTCTTGTTTTCATGATATAGTTCCCCAGCATATTGTTAACATAACAAGAAGAATCACATATAATTTTCACGCAAAGACTGTTTATTAAATTTTTGGCGTTATTACTGTTCATCCTCAGAGTATCTCCATCCACATTCTATATTTTATTCCACTTATAGAGTAAATGTAGTGGAAAATGGAGTAATGAACATAAAATAAAAATATTACTCTATAAATAGAATATTTTTTTTATGTTTTGTTCACTACTTCATATCCCACTCCATTTACTCTATAAATAGAGTAAAATATGGAGTGGAGATCGAGATGCCCTTAGCTATAATTTTTAAAGTAGCATAGTTTTTTTTTTGCTAAAAAAAGGATTAAACTCGGGTCAATGACGACACAAGCCTAATCCCGGGTGAAAGTACAGCCTACGGATATACTTTCTCCTGGGCATTTAAATGAGCCAAAAGCAATAGCTCATATCCGTGTGGCCGCTGGAGTTTGAACCCGGGTTCACCTTATTGGATTTTTTAAATCTCTCAAGCGCAACTAGACCACCACCACCAGTTACAAAATAGCATAGTTACTCGAGAAAAAGTAAAATTCTGATAAAAAATTATTAATAAATTAATTTTAAAGAGAGTTTGCAAGAAAAGTAGTTAAAGTAGTGTTAATAAAAACAGATTGGCAAAACCATTTTGATCACAAAAAAAAAAACAGATTGGCAAACCATACAAGAATGCTTGCGGAAGCCGTCCAAGCAACGAAGTGAAAGTCCATTCACCATTGCAACTTCTTTCTAAAGAAAGTCCATTAATTTTACAATTGGCAAATGGTAATAAAAAACTAAACCATATACTGTAGAAAAAATATTTTGAGCGAAAAAGATAATATAGTGAAATTAATAAAGAGTTAAACAAATAGTAAATACTAGTAAAAATAGAAATGAAGAAGAAACAGTAAGACAGAGCACAAACCAATTACCTAGGAAACGCACGTTCACTCACACACACACACACACACACAACACATCTCTCTCCCTTCTTTCTTCGTCCTCTGCTCTCTTTCTGTCTTTCATATTCAGAGCATCCCTCTCTTTCTCTCTGTTACTTCTCCTTAATCTCCCTCTTGTATTCTTTTTATTATTCCAGTCTCTGTGTTTCCGTCTCTCTCCTCACATGTTTCTCTCTCTAACGGCGGACTGATGCACACAGCTTTGTACTCTCCGCCGTGAATAAAATGGGGTGCATGTTCTCTCACCTCGCCGCCAAGTTCGCCTTTTTCCCTCCTTCTCCTCCCACCTACCACCTTACCAAAAACCCCGATGGAAAACTCTCCGCCGTCTCCGCTTCCTCCTCCTCCACTTTCCCCGCCGCCGGAGACTCATCTATCGACGTTAGAGTGGTGAAGACGAGACGCGGTAACAAAATCGCAGCTTTCTACCTGAGAAACCCAAACGCAAGGCTCACACTTCTCTATTCACATGGAAATGCAGCAGATTTGGGACAACTCATTGATCTCTTCGTTCAACTCAAAGTCAATCTCCGAGTTAATCTCATGGGGTTTGTCTCTCTCTCTCACTCAGATGTTCATACTCTTCGTAATACGTTGTCGTTTCTGTTGTTTATCTAATATCTTACGACCAGTGGCTTAATAAGTTTTTTTTTTGGAACTGTTTATATTTTTAAGGTTTACAAGTTCTGTGTATGTAGACAATTTTTTTTATATCAGTTTAACTATAATTAAATTAAGTATACTTTTTTCTTAATTTTTTGTTATTTTTCTTTTGATCTTTTTATTTATGTTACAAGTTTCAACTTTTTTTATTTTTTTGGCTAAAGCCTCGCATTTTATTTACTCCTTCAATAAGATTTTGTGTTGTCTTTACATCTCTTGAGAAAGCTCACGCTTTTGGGAAATAGGTTGTTGTCTCGTTGCTCAAAAAGCTCAGATTTGGTGATGTTTCCGACAAATTTTCTTTTAGAGTATATTTTTCTCAAGTTTTGTAAAATGTTTGTTGTTTTTATTTTTGTTTAGTGGTGTTTTATTTTTCCTGATTATGACCTTTTGTTTACCCCAGAAATTTAATTTTAGAGTTTCTCACCTACCACCATCAGTTTGTAGTTAGTGACTCTTTTAGAACGTTTGAAATCCGAAGAGGGGTAGGTAAATAGTATTTACTATAAGGTGTAACTTTTTATCCGAGTAGTCAATAAGGGTCAATTTATGAGGCTTCATTTATAGTTTCGTTCCTTTTTTTAATTTATTTTTGTTAAATAATTTTCAGGTATGATTATTCGGGCTACGGAGCCTCTACCGGTAAGGTATGTAAATACGTCTCCTTTGTTATTATTTTTGTGAATAGTTTTAAGCTCAAGAACATAAATATTAATGTAGTTAGCCTCTTAGGTTTGGGATGTTCTGCATCAATCTACCAGAGCCTTAGAATGTTTCTTTATCTCTAATGGAATGGTTGATCAAGCGCATATTTGGAATATACTGATTATACTTTTTGACTAATTGTTGTTTATATAA
This sequence comes from Raphanus raphanistrum subsp. raphanistrum, assembly GCA_019706035.1. Taxonomy (NCBI): domain Eukaryota; kingdom Viridiplantae; phylum Streptophyta; class Magnoliopsida; order Brassicales; family Brassicaceae; genus Raphanus; species Raphanus raphanistrum. The sequence continues at coordinate 18,013,446 of CM033988.1, read as the reverse complement.
TTTGTGTTTACAGCCGAGTGAGTATGATACATATGCGGATATAGAGGCTGTTTACGAGTGTTTGCAGACCGAATATGGTGTTGGACAGGAGGATTTGATCTTGTATGGTCAATCCGTTGGTAGTGGACCGACGCTGCACCTTGCCTCTAAGCTTCCTCGGCTTAGAGGTGTTGTTCTTCATAGCGGCATTCTCTCTGGTCTTCGTGTTCTGTGTCATGTCAAATTCAAGTTTTGTTGTGATATTTATTCGGTAAATATCCCTTTCCCTTTAATCTGATATTGTTACAAGAAACACATTTAGCATATTATCCTGTTGATTGATGTGAAGTTTCGATAGCCTATGTTAATGGCGAACTTGGAATCAAACCGGTTTAGAAGTGGCTACGGCTAATTTGGAAGCTAACCGGTCTGGGTGGTTTTTGTATTATCCTTTAACTGATTCTTGGGGTTTAATGGCAGAACGTAAACAAGATCAAGAAGGTCAAAAGTCCGGTTCTTGTCATACACGTAAGCTAAATTTGTCTCTTGTTTATATAAAGAAGGTGACACTTTATTGATCTTATTACTATATATGGTTACGCAGGGAACAGAAGATGATGTTGTGAATTGGCTGCACGGAAACAGGCTATGGAAAATGGCGAAAGAACCGTATGAACCGCTTTGGATTAAAGGTGGTGGACATTGCAACCTAGAGATCTATCCTGACTACATTAGACATCTCTATCGGTTTATACAAGACATGGAGAATACAACCACTAAGTCTCGTCTTAAGAAGATTTGGCAAGAAATCCGTCGGCGAGATGAGTCCAAAGGATGCTGTAGTTTCAAACTATGTAGACCAAAATGCCCTTCGTGTCCCAAACCTAGTTGCGCTTGCGGCGAATGCGGGTGTTGTTGCAAGTGTGAGTGTCCGTCTTTGCAAGGATGTTTCTCTTGCTGTAAGAAGCCGAGCTGTGTTGGTTGTTGCTGTCCGAAGTTCAAATGCTGCAGCTGCTTTGGGAAGCCTAAATGTCCGAAATGCTCTTGTTGGAAATGTTTAAAGTGCTCCGAGTCTGAGTGTTGTCGGAGTTGTTGTTGTGCCGGTTGTTTTAGCTGGCTCTGTTGTTGCGGCGGAGGGAAGAGGAAGGAGATGAAGACGAGAGGAGGAGAAACTACGGTGGCCAAGAGTGAAGGGTAATATTGGTATTTCGATATTTTTGTATAGATTCTGTTCAAAGATTCGGTACAACACATTCATGGGAAGAAACTGAGTTTTGAGGCGAAAAGTTCCATTATCATATTGAGAAACAAAAAATTTCATGAGGAAGAAGTTGATAAAATGAAATCTTGAATCTTGGTACAAATCCAATATCATGTTAATCATTCTTGAAAATAACAGTATCTTCTGTAACATGTTAAGTTATTTATGATTTAGCACAACATATCAACTACAACATCCTCTGTTCTGAAACGTACAAAGATATAAAAATACCAGTTCTATCAGTGGCCAATACTTGCAGGAAAAACACATCCAATGACTTTCGAATTGATAAAAGTAGCAGGTGATAGATTACATACAAATACGGATTGAGCAGCTGAGATAGCACAATGCACAAAATAACTTAACAAAGTCCTAGCACGAGCACCTCCTGGTTCTTGGCTTGCTCCGCCTTCAATGCATCTTTACATTAAAGGGCTTCTTTCTCAGCAATTGCGACCTTAACTCGAACCTCTCGGATCTTGTACGTGTAGAATGGCCGGTTGAGAATCACCCAGCCCATGTGCTACAATTAACTAAACAAAAATCAGTGTCAAAATCAACACGAAAAGTGCATAGACTCACCAAATAACCTCGACGAGAATAAAGCAGTTACCAAAACATCATATCGGTAGACACTTTCGTAAATGTCATTCCCAAAAAATCATCTGCTCTAGAAAACTAAGATCACCAGCTAGGCGGATCTCCCGCTGGAAACGCCTGCAAGCTTGAGAAATATCAAAATAAGTCTCACATTGTACAATTAGATAAAAAGTGTCTAATATATAAAGAGAAATTTTAACTCTAATTTAAAATATAAATTATCTGTAAAATCTTATTGGACTCGGGTCGATTTTATTGGATTCAGGTTGATTTTATTGGATCCGGTTCTATTCGGATTAGTTCTTTTCGGTTTTGATTCTTTCGAGTAGAAGAATTTTCGATCCAACAAATACTTGTACACTTTCGGTTTGGTTTTGGACCGAATATTTTCGGGTCAGTTTCGGTTCAAGTTTTTGAATCCGTCGAAAATGCCTAGATCTAAACTCGTAAACATGATTATAATAAATCTTGAATAAACGAAATATGATGTTGCACAAATAATAGAAAAAATTCCTTAAAAATACACAGACTCAATTTTCTTTACTGAAAAATACGCGAACGTTTTAGGCTTTTCAAAAAATACACAAACTAATTTTGGTTGTCCATAAAATACTTAAACTTTTGAATCATAATTAACGTCTTCTAACGGCGTCTTAACGTTCTGTTAATCAGAGTTAACGTCGTTAAAATCGATGTGTGAAACCTCTAAAATTCAAAAGTTCATGTATTTTATGAACAACCAAAATTAATCTGTGTATTTTTTGGGTAACCTAAAAAGTTAGTGTATTTTTCCAGCAAATGAAATCCAGTCTGTGTATTTTTAAGAAATTTTCCCAATATCAAACTAAGTCTCACATTGGAGAATTAGGCAAGGAGTATCTAATATATAAAGAGAAGTCAAACTCTAATTAGTACGAGGTCTTTTGGGAAGGAGTCCAAAAGTAAAACCATACAGACCAGCCTATTAGGTCTAAAGTGGACAATATCGTACTAATTGGATAATATGGAGTTGGAGATGAGATTTCACAAGCCCAACAATTGGTATCAGAGCAGTTGACAAGAAATCTGCAAGAAGATCTAAATACTCTTCGAGAGACGAATGGTTTATCCTATGAGTTAGGAATGAGAGGTGTGTGTGTGGCAGAGACCAAGTCAGAAGATCATGGAAGTCAGTTGTAGGACATGAGATGAATGTGATTCTTAATTTGAGGGAGATAATGTGAAATATCAAATTAAGTCCCATATTGGAGAATTAGACAAGGAGTGTCTAATATATATAGAGAAGTCCAACTCTAATTAATACGAGATCTTTTGGGAATGAGCCCAAAAGTAAAACCGTGCGGGCCAGCCTATTAGGTCCAAAGTGGACAATATCGTACTAATAGGATAATATAGAGTTGGAGATGAGATTTCACAAGCCCAACAAAAACCCTCCCATCCTCAGCAAGAGGAGTGTTGTCCGAAAACTTGCCCTTTAAGTATAGGTTGACGCAGAAGCTCGGGAGCTCGGACCATCGTCCACCTAGGCCTTTTCAAGAAAACGAGATCCCCATTTCCGGAACTAGGAGCAGCGCGCTTTGTAGAGTCTTTCTGGAATCAACTTACACCCCTTATCAGAATTAGCCGGCGTATTTGCAGGAAAATCCATCAAACATCTCCGAGCTGAGTAATATCTTTGATCTTTCTCGTCTAGAGGAGGACGAGTCACTTTCAAACTGACCCCTGTTGCCACAAACATCGACAAACAAATCCCTTGAAACAACAAGGGTTAGAGAAGGCAGAGGTGGCATCAAAGCTGCGTCCATCACAACGAGCTCAATAGTCCCAACATCCCCAAGACGGCCTGGAACGAAGAACTAGGACTGGCAGACTCATAAGGAGGGACCACGACAGGAATCGTTTTAGGAACTGCCTCCCGAACTTCCCTATTAAAAGTGAAACTCTTGAGCTGCTGCTTCCGGAGCAGCTTTTACCTTTACCTCTCTCTTTCTTTTTGGCATACCCAGCCACCATCTGAACAAGGTTGGAGATCGTAACAGTTGGATACACAATGATGAAATAGCAACTATAATGGAAAAAAAAAATACATGTAAGGTCAGAAACACCAAACATAGACAAGCAGAAAGAAAAACAAACCAAAGAAGATACGAAATACAAAGATTCTACTGGCTCAAGCTACCAAAAGAAAATACAATAAGAAACAAAATCGATCATCGGAGTAACCACTCACGTAACAAAACCCTATCAATCGTATTCACAAAACAATGTCTTGACAGAAAAAAACTGCAATTCTAGCAAATCAGCGCACAATGCCAAAGGTAAAACTTGAAAACAACAATTAAGATAGAATACAAAGGAGAATAAAACGGAGAAACGCGAAGGGAATCATACAAGAAAAAGTGCCACACAATAGAGAGGAAACAGAAAATAAACATTTACATCAACTAAATCTTATTTACAGTTAACCAAAGCCGGATCTCGAAACACATAGACCACCGGTCTCAAATACATCACACGCCAGACTTCAGAGGGGAAGGGCTATCGTTGGAGGATTTCACCCTGCCTCCATCCCCGGTCTACATGTACTCTCTACATGTCCAATCTCTACATGTCCAAGTGCTCAAATGTTGTGCGACTAATTATTTGCCATATATTAACAAGTTAATGTTTGTTTTTGCCATTTCAACAAATAAGACAATCCCACATGCAAAATGTATTCTCCCATTTTTGGATCATATGTTGACTGTAGAAGAATAGAAATGGGTTACAATTTTCATCGATAATTATCTTAGAGGACACATTTAAAGAGCTATTGTGGATAAAATAAATGATTTTCCAATTCACATGGACATTGTATAGCCCCTAGTAGGGTGCATGGAGACGACAACCAATGTGATTAGTCAAATGTAATTATGAAACCTCACATAAGAGGAGAAAAAACTCTGGTGTGGATTGAACAATAAGAGAAAGCAATGGCATGGTTTTACAATATGGCATGAGAAAAATTGAAGGTTAGCTCGCAACAGAAAAATAAAAATTGTCCACACTACAGTATGGGCTATGCAGTTTTTTTTTATATGAGTTATGCTAAAATTATTTTGAAGGGCACAATACCAGAACTGTTACATATTTAGACATGAACTCCAATCTACGATTCTACCACTATCTGAAGATTATCAATGGTTTGAAAGCGATATATATATATGTCCATTATTTCTTACTCATAAGAAATTATTTAGTAGTATATGTGCTCATCTCAGAACTACGCAATTGATTACTTTCACATCGATTACTTTCACATACAGTTGAATTAATTCCATTGCTGGCCACCTTCTCTTGAACATCTTGTAAGCATTGTAATTTTAATAATGCATAAAATGTGTGTAGCCAAAAAAGTGAAATAGAGATGTTTAAGAAGTAGAAAGGAGGAGTATAAATAACAAAGACACGGATTACTAATCCTTAAAATTTTAGGAATCTTTCATGAGTTGTTCTGAACGACTGATTTTTCTCAATCATTTGAGGAAAATCTACAAGAATACATCAACATAGGATCTAAAAACTTGAGAAATTTACATTTCTCATTTACAATATAGGCATAATGCACATATGACACATTTTCTTACGGTTGATTTGTGTTGGGGTCAAAATCGGTCAAGACGAAATCGATGTCCGAAAGTCTCGAAAAAACATGAAAAATGTTAGAGCAACCTCGAGAGACTAATTGTTAATCGAGAAACCTCGGGAAAATATTAAGTTCGAGATTAATCATCTCGAAATCAACAGCTAGAGACATTTTCTACACAAGGAAAAACCTACGGAAAACTAAAAACGCAAAAACATGCACAAACCGAAGGAAACGAGCAGCCGACTCCGGTCGTGGCTGTGGCCGCCGGGCGGCTAGGCCCGTGCTGGCCGTGGCCGCCGCCGGCTAGCGCCCGTGCTGGCCGTGGCCGCCGGGCGGCTAGCCCCGTGCTGGCCGTGGCCGCCGGGCGGCTAGCCCCGTGCTGGCCGTGGCCGGCGGCGGCTAGCCCCGTGCTGGCCGTGGCCGGCGGCGGCTAGCGCCCGTGCTGGCCGTGGAAGCATTCTTTCAAAGAAATCGTAGAAAACAGCGGAAGTCCGGAAGACGGCCCGAAAGGGACCAAACCCGATCGGACGACCCATTTACGATTTTCTAAAAGGATATATACGACGGTTTACAATTATCTTCGCATGACAAGATAAATGTTAAACTTCCGAAAAGATAAATGTCAACTTTCCGAAAAGATAAATGTTAACTTTCCCGATAAACGCGAAAGCCGACGAAAATGGAAAAAGTCCAGCCCGCGGCAGACTCAGCCCATCAAGAATAGACCGTCATATGCGAGTATATAAGCAAAGCTGGGAGCAGAAGAAGGGGGATCCGAAATCAGAAGAAAGAAACCACTCCAGAGCAAATTAGAACTTAGGCGTTTATTTCCTTTTTTAGCGAACTGCGACTCAACTAGGTTAGATCTAGGTTTTGAGACTAGCGACGATCGACAGCTATTGCGGCCGAGATCTCGACCTGTTGTCCAACGCTCTCCGCAGATTCGGAAATAAGATTCTTTCTTTTTGCTCTCTTTATTTTACGCATTTATTCCCAAACTAGACTCGTATTAACTTTGTCGTGCGTGGCCCAGCAGATAGCCGGGATCCTCGGGGAAAACTAGGTCTACTTAGTTTTCCTACGTTTTAACTTAACTAAAATCGACAGTGCGAATTTCGGTTCCCACAGTTTGGCGTTAGAAGGAGGGGGATTCACGGATTTATCTTTCTCGCAACTACGCACGCCCAGTTAAGAAAGGTTGGCTGAGGACCAGACTCGGGCCTATCGCAGCCAACGTAGACAGAGGAGCGCGAACGGCGCCAACGAGATCCACGATTTGCGCGAGTACATCGCCAAAACTGCAGCCGAGGTGAAAGCAGTAAAATCGCAGATTCACCACGCAACCAGCACTGCCCCCGAGATCGACCTGCTCCTCGAGGAATCGAGAAAAACTCCGTTCACCTCTCGAATCACGGACGCACGAGTCTCAGATCTTGGGAAAATAAAGCTTCCCACCTACGATGGAACCACAGATCCAAAGGCACATCTGCAGTCTTTCCAGATTGCGATGGCAAGGTCTAAACTTCCGGAGCGGGAAAAGGACGTCGGCTGCTGTCTCCTATTCGTCGAGAACCTCAGAGATGCTGCGCTCGAGTGGTTCTCACACTTGAAAAGAAACTCCATCGGAAGTTTCCGCCAGCTTGCTTCGGTTTTTCTGAAGCAACTCTCCATGTTCATGGACAGGGAAACTTCCGACGTAGACCTTTGGAGTCTAATTCAAAAGGAAGACGAACCGCTCCGCGACTACATAAGAAGGTTCAAACTCGTGATGTCCAGGGTAACAGGCCTCAGCGACAGAGTCGCCATCGACGCCCTGAGGAAAAACCTCTGGTAAAAATCAAAATTCCGAAAGTGGATTTCTCTGGAAAGGCCACGCACCATCCAGGACACTCTCCACAAGGCAACGGATTTCATCATCATGGAAGAAGAGATGAAAATCCTAGCACAAAAGCATGGACCGCCGAAAGCGTCCGACAAGAAGAAAACCTCTCGTAACGACAAGTACGTCCATCACAAAGGGGAAGACGTCCAAGGCAAACATAACTACGCCGTTAATTCCGAACAAGGAAGGACCGCCGGAAACACTTGGACGCGGAACTCGTACAAGGACAATTCCAGCTGCGAGTTCCATCAGACGAGAGGTCACACCACCGCCAACTGCAAAGTCCTCGGCGCTAGACTCATTATGAAGCTGCTTGACGGCAAATTAGCAACGGTCAAGAGCATGAAAGACCTAATCCTAGATTCTGACCGTCCGCCAAAGACCGACGGAGCCAATCCCGAGAATAACGCTCCTGGAACTCAATCGGGCGGAAAACGCGAACGGAGACAAGACGGCGAAGGAAACAACAACAACCGCCAAAGGATCAACATGGTCATCGGAGGATCACATTTTTACCAGGACTCCGTTTCGTCAATCAAAGCCTACGGACGGAAGGCCGAGACAAGCCCCAGATGGTGTCCAGAGGACGACGTTCCCAATCACGCAATCACATTCGAGGAACAGGATACGACCGGACTCGATAAACCCCACTACGATCCTCTGGTCATCGACTTGGTGATTCATGATCTCGAAGTCGGCCGCATCCTCATCGACACAGGAAGCACAGTCAATATCATGTTCCGCGACCCTCTACAGTGGATGAACATACCCCTCGGAGAAGTCATCCCAGAACCAAGACCATTGACTGGATTCTCGGGCGTCACATCCATGACCCTCGGAAAAATCAGACTCCCGGTCATGGCTAAAGAAGTCACGAAGATCGTCGAATTCGCGGTAGTGGATAACCCGGCTATCTATAATGCCATAATGGGGACTCCCTGGATAAATGCCATGAAGGCAGTCCCGTCCACTTACCATCTCGGCGTCAAGTTTCCAACACCAACTGGAACGGCGGTAATCTGGGGAAGCCAAAAACAGTCGCGACTCTGCTTCCTAGCCGAACATAAACTTCGCAGCAATCGGAACGCCCCAGTAGCTAACCCGAAGCGAACCAAGAAGAACCTGAGTATCTCCGAGAACTCAGCAAAAAAACAACTCGGATTTGTCTGAACAGGCCACAACTCAGGATAGTGGGAAAATCCTCGAGTCCGTCGCCGAAAAAACGGATGACCTAACTCCCGACGCGACCGCCGACTTAGCTGAAACAGTCAAGGCGCCAGAAATCGTGGAGTAATAGCAACCGTGATAGAAACAAAACTACGAGATGGCTTGATCCTCGCAAGAGGTACGTAGGCAGCTCGTCGCAACCCGACGAGTTCAGCTATCCTCCTCACCAAAAGGGGGGGGGGAAGATGGGGACAGACATCCTTGTACTTCCGCAAAAACACTTTTCGCATGTAATCTACATTATAAATTATAAATTCTTTTGATTCAAATGCTTACTCAACGCATAAACATTACGGAAAACGAAAATCATATCTTTGAGGAACGCGAGACGTCGTTAGTTCCCGAAAAGTCTTGATTCTCCATTGTCCTCCAAACAGTCCATCCGCGACTCTAAAAACTCTACCAAACAGTCTATCCGCGACTCTAAATTCCATTTCCGTCGATTGGCCCCGACGGAAAAACATAAAAACGTTTCACTCAATCAAATTCGTAGTCTGGCTTCTAACGGAGTCCTCTTGCATCCGACAAGGATATCATAGCGCGCTATACAAAAAATCCAAATTTTGGTTAGCTCTTCGTAAAGGAAGTAGCTCGACTCGTATCCAAACGAATCATATAAGCCGATAAGCACTTCGCAGATTCTAAAATGGTACGAGTCAGGTCGAAATCGCAAACAGGCAAAACGAAAGCCGATTTGTCATCGCACAGCTTCAGTCCGAAAGTAGACCTAGGTCTTGCCCTAAACCCGGCCTTGCTGGTATCTAAGACATCTCATAGGCATAAGTATCCAAAATACGAGATTCCAAAATTTGCCTCTTATCGCTTATAAACCTAAACGTTCGCTACAAAGTAACCTACGGACCTAGCGACAAAAAAAAAGAGATTGAATACGAAGTGACTACATGTATTCAAACCCTCTACACTTGATGAAAGTATAAATCAAAAACGCATAATTCATAAAAAGCATTTATAACAGGGATTCGAAAGCCACCAACGGCCGATCCCGAAAAACACAAAGTCACGCGACCTTCTAAGGGTCGCAACACATACATACAAACGGCCACACTTGGCCTATCACACATTATAGTCGAATGCATAACAGTCGGTTAGAGATATTCCGAACGAGGAGTCGGGCTGGTCGACCTCTTCACCCCCGTCGCCTACGTTCGAACCATCGCCTACATCCGCCGTATCTTCCGAGACTTGGATAGGATTCCACAATTCTCGAATTCTCCCTTCGATCGGAGGAACAAATGATTCGGCGTTAGCACATATTCTCATCGAGCCGTCCATCGTGGCAAGTTCGCCGGAAAGAGAGAAGTCCTCACGCTGCATCTTGTGAAGAGTACCAACCGAACCACGACACTCGCGAAAATCGCCTACAAAGTCCTGAGCCTCTTTATACGCTTCGAACTCGGTAGAAAAAATTTCGGCCCTTCGGTTCAGCTCGGCGGCAGCTCTTCTCCGTCCGCTCCTTTCCGCGCGAACGAGGGCTCGAGCCTGGACCTTGGCTTGCCGGCGTTTTTGCTCCTCCACCTCCAACCAATACTTAGCGAATTCCCTTTCCGTTTCCTCCGCTTTAAAACGGGCCAGCCGGGCAGTACGGAAACTCCCATCGATCGATGCATTCCACACTCTCACGGCCTGCAAAGAAGCCGAGGTCAAATAAAAAGAAAACAGGGTTTACTCAAGTTTCAAAAACAAACCTCGTTGACCAAGCGAGCACCCTCCGCAGTCACCTTGTCCCTCTCCTCGTTGTCCAAAGACTCGTCACGGGAAAACGCCGGAGGGAGTTCATCAAAGAAGTCACCCGGGGGAGGAACATCCTGATTCTCTTAGGTAAAACCAGGATCGTATCTCGGCGGCGCACCATCTCCCGACGAGGTCTCAAAAGCGATCCCTTTATCCTTACGATGTCTCCGCCTCTGCCTTAAAGGGGCAAAAACGTAGGATCTATCATTGACACAGGGCCGCGTACCGCCTCGCGATCGGTGAAGCGCGACCGCCCCTCGAATCCGGTCGAGAGTGAAGGAGTTCCAGGAACAAGGCCTCGACCTAAAAATGTCCCTCTTGACCGAAAGATCGGAAGGAACATGCGCGAGACACCTGTTCTCTAAACAAAAAAAAAAAAAAAAAAAAAAAACACACGTTCAGTACTCGTCTTTCGGATTCTAAGAAAGGGGATGCGACAATCTTACCTCGCTGGTACAACCAGTCCGTCGGGAATAGGTGGAGAAAGCCTTCCTCGACAGACTCTCCATCTATCCTCACAAAAAAAACGATCAACATGATCCTTGGCGTGCGAGGTAACTCCATGGATTACCAAAAAATTGGTCCTCGCCTTCATGGAGTATACTCCATTGATGCTCGTCGCCTTGGAATTCCATAACCCTTCGAAATCGGCAGGGCTAAGGTCTATCCCTAACTCGTAACTCAAAATCACAACGCCAAGCCAGCTCTCCAAAGCTGACACGTTCAGCTGGCTGATTGTGATTCCGAAACGGTCGAGGGCCTGAACAATGACCCCAGGGATTGGGAACCACAGTCGGCATTGCGTCAAGAACGCCTCGTAACAAGTAAAGTAACCTTCCGGAGGATGCTCCGAACTCTCATTCCCACGGGGAATACGAAACACGACTCCCTTCAGAACCTCATAAAACTTTCGAAGAATTCCAAAATATTCAGGGGATACTTCGCTCGGTGAGTCAATTCCCTTACGCGCCCTCAGAGGTCTCCGGGGAATCGGGATCACGGGAAGGGGAGCATCAGAACCAAAGACAGCGTCGCAGTACGCGTTCCTGTTGATCTCTGAAACCTCGGGCTTCGGAATTTCTTCCTCGGCATGAAAACTATCCGAGGACGAGTGAGACTGCCTCCTCGAGGATTTTGATCTTGAAGTCATTCTTTTCTTAAAAAGTAGAGAGAGAATTTGCAAGAGAGATATTAACTTGAGATTCTTGGGTGAAGTAAGAATGGTAAAGAATTCACAAGTCTTTTTAGGCAAAGATTTTAATATTCACCCCGACCTTCGACACGATTTCGTCTCCATACTTTCCTCACGAACCATACCGCAAGCTAGGACCTACAAACCCTACGGCTCCTAGCTAGCTGGGGGGCTAACTGTTGGGGTCAAAATCTCGGAAAAACATGAAAAATGTTAGAGCAACCTCGAGAGACTAATTGTTAATCGAGAAACCTCGGGAAAATATTAAGTTCGAGATTAATCATCTCGAAATCAACAGCTAGAGACATTTTCTACACAAGGAAAAACCTACGGAAAACTAAAAACGCAAAAACACGCACAAACCGAAGGAAACGAGCAGCCGACTCCGGTCGTGGCCGTGGCCGGCGGCGGCGGCTAGCGCCCGTGCTGGCCGTGGCCGGCGGCGGCTAGCGCCCGTGCTGGCCGTGGCCGCCGGGCGGCTAGCCCCGTGCTGGCCGTGGCCGGCGGCTAGCGCCCGTGCTGGCCGTGGCCGCCGGGCGGCTAGCCCCGTGCTGGCCGTGGCCGCCGGCGGCTAGCGCCCGTGCTGGCCGTGGTCGCCGGGCGGCTAGCCCCGTGCTGGCTCGGGTCGTCGGACGGCTAGTCTTCGTGCGTAAGTTCTAGGCCTCCGGGTCGCCAGAAATCCGTGTTTTGCGACTTTCCGAGTCCCCGCAAACAAAACTCCTTTTTCTGCTCCAGGATTTTGAAGAACCCATAAGACGTCAATGGACAGGAAGACTTCGTATAAAACGGTGATGATTATCTTAAAACACCATTCGCCTCGGCAATGGATCGAAGATCTTCCGAAAGACTCGACATCCAAGTAGGAGCATTCTTTCAAAGAAATCGTAGAAAACAGCGGAAGTTCGGAAGACGGCCCGAAAGGGACCAAACCCGATCGGACGACCCATTTACGATTTTCTAAAAGGATAGATACAACGGTTTACAATTATCTTCGCATGACAAGATAAATATTAAACTTCTGAAAAGATAAATGTCAACTTTCCCAATAAACGCGAAAGCCGACGAAAATGGAAAAAGTCCAGCCCGCGGCAGACTCAGCCCATCAAGAATAGACCGTCATATGGGAGTATATAAGCAAAGCTAGGAGCAGAGGAAGGGGGATCCGAAATCAGAAGAAAGAAACCACTCCATAGCAAATTAGAACTTAGGCGTTTATTTCCTTTTTTATCGAGCTGCGACTCAACTAGGTTAGATATAGGTTTTGAGACTAGCGACGATCGACAGCTTTTGCGGCCGAGATCTCGACCTGTTGTCCAACGCTCTCCGCAGATTCAGAAATAAGATTCTTTCTTTTTGCTCTCTTTATTTTACGCATTTATTCCCAAACTAGACTCGTATTAACTTTGTCGTGCGTGGCCCATCAGATAGCCGGGATCCTCGGGAAAAACCAGGTCAACTTAGTTTTCCTACGTTTTAACTTAACTAAAATCGACAGTGCGAATTTCGGATCCTACAATTTGTATATTTTATCCTTGTAATAATGTTGCACAATTATTTTTGTTTTAACTTTATTTGTTTTAACTTATTTTAGTTTATTGTTAGTTCTGTTCATTTTTTTCACCGACAACAAAAACTTGAGAAAATCAAAACACGGAGAATGTCTCACAACGATATAATTTTACTTTACCAGTTATCTCTGTCTAACATAGATGAGATTGAAGATATAATAAACAACAGTTTTCAATCAGGTTATGGATCAGTCATTGCTGCTTGTCTACCAAGCCCGATCTGCCTCTATTACCTGTTTCTTATTCTATGTTCTTGGTATCCAACCTTCCACCGCTTCTGACAGCTTCATCAACCCACAAAATGATGTCTGTCCAACACTTCATCAACTTAGCAGTTCTGTAGGTTCAAAGACCATCAGATTCAGATATCCTCTGAACATGTTGACGAAGCTTGTGTGGGATACTGTGAAGCAAGATTTGTCGGGGATCTGGATCATTGCAAAACATAAAAAGTAATTAGTATATTTCAAAAAATTTGGCTAAAATATTTTTTATTTTAATTGATATAGGATTAATTAGTTATCACCATATATAACTTGTTTTGCCAAAAAACATAAATATTTATAATGGAACTTATACATGTTATTATTAAGTGTGGCAATGTCACAATTTCTAAAATTCATGTCATCTTTTTTGGGGAAAATGTATATGGTAATGATACGTAAGAAAATCAATTTTTATATAATATCTAAGAGATGTTTTCTCAATCTTCATTGAAGAAAAAATCTTTTCTTAAAAAAAAGTTTGCGGCATCTCATCATCAATTATAATCATCACACTATTTCTATATTAACCATTTCCTACACACTATATCTTCATCACAATCACACCATTTCTATATTAACCATTTCCTCTACACTACATCTTCATCACAATCACAACAATTATATCGACGTTGGATGTGCCATATATACCAGTGAATCATGAACTCAAAGAAAGCCAAGGAGATTGACACCAAACATTCATCTAGCAAGCATTTAAAGAAGACATGAAAGTGATGATAACATGGGTTGTAGATCATTTGAGCATGAGTAACAATCTGAGGATGAGATTCAAACTCTCCTTCCACACCCTTGGCCAGGGAGATGATAGCAGGGGATGTAACCCTTTTCTTCTAGTACTTACTAATCTCATTGAACACCTAGAATTGCTCAGTCGATGGTAATTATTGTTGAAAATTTCAGCAGAAGATTATTTTCTCTCTTCTTTACATGTTCATGTATGAAACATAACTACCATTAAAAAAATTGTAGACACAAAAAAAGACGGAGCAAAGAACTACCAACCTTTTGCATCTTTCATATACTCTCAGCACCACTCTTTTGTCTAGTTAAGCATCTAATCACCCTAAGGAAGCCTTTCGAAAATCAGAAATGGTTATTAATATCAAGAAAGATGTCAATTAATTAACACTTAGGGATGGAGGAAATGTTCAAAGGGCCAAGCGCATGAGAATAGGTACAGATTTCGAAGGTACGCCTCTTTATGGTCTCCAAGCTATTGAGCAGTGCTCTCTATCGTCTCAACCACTGATCCAATCATCCAAGCAAGAAAACTAAAAATCACCAATAAGCTAAAAAGAAGAAATAAAGCAAGAGACTAACTAAGAAAGATGTGAAAGCGAGCTCATGCCTTATCTTTACTTTGACTTCTTTTCCCTTCATGACAATCAATTGTTGACGATGGTTGTCAAAATGATACATTTTAGAAAGGGGATGAGAGATTGCTGTAAAAATCATGTCACACATCTTACTGAATGAAAAAAACACACTTCAAAAGACAGCCTGACCTGAAGGCAATCATCATAAGATATGGAGCGGCGTGGTGGAACTGCACTGTCAATGTCATCAAAAACAAAACTTTAGAATATAACAAAGTACAATTGACTTATCTACAAAAAAATCATTCGAGCGGCAACATAGGATTCCCATCAACATATTTAGACTTGATTTCATCTATTGTAGAGAGGATCAAACGAAACAATACCAACTAATATAATTATTGAAATTACCTGGAGCAGAGATCACAACTTCCTTGCTCAGATGCTTGATGTTCTTCTGAGAGTTTAACCGATTCTCTTGAGAGGCCGAACCCGATCGGTTTGCCTTTCTTGTGATAAGGCGGTGAATCGTAACTTGCAACCATGGAAATTTATATAATTAGTATGAATCAGTTGAGTAATTGAGAAGCCATAAGATTCTCTTCACCATTCAGAATTGATTTTGTCTGGCATTTATCAAAGGCTGAGGGTGCTAGTTGAATCAGTTTTAGACCATGTACAATGGTTTCAACACCCTCTCTATTTTCATCACCCTCTTTTTTTCCTTTCTAACATTCCACATCATATTCTTTATCTTCCACTTAATTTATTCAACATCCACTTCATTTTAAACCTCTATAATGATATGTTTAAAAAAATTCAACACCCTACCCCACTTTTTTAATTTTTTTTAACAACAATTTAATAACTAAAATAACATAACTTTTAAAAATTTTATTTCTAATTATTATACTTAGCTTACTTTTTTAAAATAATACTAAAATAAATATTAATAAAAAATAACATTAAATATTATTAAGTTTGATATCTACCTAATTTTTTCTCTCAAAAATATAAAACTTAACATTATTAAAACAACTAAAATTAAGAAACTTTAAATACTCACAACACAAATATATTAAGAAATTTTAAATACACGTGATACAAAGCACACAAAATAAAACAAATTTGTAATGAAAATGATTATTACTAGGATACTTTTACCAAAACAAGTTTAAAACACTAAAATAATTGATTATAATGGAAAATAACAATTTTTCTACATCCAAATGAAATGAGAATAATTTCTATTTATAGATAAAAAATTCTTGAAATTTAATATAATTTTGGTATTTTAAAAACAAATTTTACTATAATAAATGTGTTCAAATTATTGGGTGAGTATAAAAATCAAAAGAAATCTATCCAGCCAATGAGAACAAAGTATTTAAATTTTATCCAGATTAAAAAAACAGGTTAAACCACGTGTGTGCAATGTTTTTGTCCAGCCAAAAAGCGACATGTGGTAGTGCGGGCCACAAATTTTTTTTCAGCTTTCGAAACTTAGAACACTTGTTGATACCACGTTAACAAACACATTTTTTACAACACCTTCATTGCAAAAGTGAGTTCAGCACCCCCCTTAATGGGTGGTCTTATATGTTGGGATTATAGTTCTAAAAAGAATATTTGTTACCATATGAACTCAAATTTTGGTTCATGAATGGTTGAAAAATAAAAGACACAATAGGAGATTTACAATTCCATATTAAAAAGAAAAGGAAACTAAAGATTTTAGAAAGATAATGTAAAATATTAGGATATGTTTTTCTAAGCCTATAGTATATTACCTTGAGTTGTCCTAGATGCAATCTCACCACAGCAAAAATCGCCATGAACATAGATATAAACAACAATCCGGCGAAACACCTTAAAATCGTCAAACGCCAAACACGATCATCCAAAAAGTTTTCAACGTATGTAGGGGAAAAATCGGAGACGCTTTCCATCGATCTCATCATCGAGATCCTCAAGAGACTACCAGTAAAAACCATTGCACTATGCCGTTGTGTCTCGAAGAAATGGGATTCCTTACTTAGCAGTCCACATTTCAACAAATCGTTCCTGACGTGTTCATCCAGTCGGCCACAACTTTTGTTCACGTTTGAATTCAAAGGCAAGTGGCACTTCTTCTCATCCCCTCAGAATCTTTTTGACGAGGCAGTAAGTGTTGTAGAACCGGATAAACATATGTTTATATCTGGAGATTGGTACAAGGAAGTTTGTCTATCCGCCAACGGTTTTGTCTACCTTTACGAAAAGCGGATGCTAAAGGGAAAGATGGAAAGGGTTCCTGTGCTGTGTAACCCTAGCACAGGTCAGAAAACACCTCTACCTAAAGTGAGAGCGAAGAATAATGATTTAAGAAGCTTTCTTGGGTATGATCCTATCGAGAAGCAATTCAAGGTTTTGTGCATGACTGTAACAAGGTATGGAAATCAATTTAACTCAAGAGAGCATCACGTCCTGACGTTAGGGAAAGGAAACCTATCGTGGAGAAAGATAGAATGTGAGTTTCCATATGTTCATCAGAAGCACAAAAAGGGTATATGCATCAACGGGATACTGTATTTCGCAGCTCACAAGAACTCTACTAATGTGATAGCCTGCTTTGATGTTAAGTCTGAAAAGTTTAGGTTTATACAAATAGATTATAACTTTTTGTCGATAATAAACTACAAGGGAAAATTAGGTGTCTTAATATGTGATTCTGTGAACGGTAATCTGTTATGGGTTCTAGATGATACCGAGAAAGGAAAATGGTCAAAGCATATCCTTTTTTTCCCAGATAGGATTTTCTGGAACATAAAATCAGTCTGGGGAACTGATACGGGCGAAATAGTTTGGGCACAATGGTCTTGGAAACAACCATTCTATGTTTTCTACTACAATGTGGAGAGACAGAGTGTTAGAAGAGTTGAGATCCAAGGAATTGAAGAGAATGTCTTTATGCATCCAGCTGAACGCCCTGCTGAAGTCTTCACCTTCCCAAACCATGTTGAGAATCTGATGTTTCAGCAATAAATCCGTGGCTGATCGCCGGATATTTGCTCTTTTTTTATTATATATATTTGCTGAACTCTAAGATCTAGACCATTTCTCAATCTTGCAATTTAATTTTCTTGTTTATGGATTTGTTCTGTTTCTTAATTATCAGCGACATTGATCTTTTCGTGCTACTTCAGTATTATGCATGTATATCACCTAAATATTGCGTAGGCTTCAGAAATAGATATTAGATATAACATAGCTTCAACACCAAAATCACTGTGTGCTGTGAGGTTTTAACATGCCAAAAAAACAAGAATGGTTGAAGCTTATCTATGTGTTGCCAATATGGCTTTGCAGAAAAGTTATTAATTGTAGGAGTCAATTGTACAGTGAGATTGCTCTACAACCTGAAATGAAACTGTACTGTTAAAATGAGTTTAAAGCCAAGGAGCACGTGATAAAGTCTTAGTTTGTCCTTCTCTTTCAGTAATCATATTGAAAATGTGACCTTGGCGACTTGATGATAGATCAGTAATGCAACATATAGTGTACTTTCATATATAACTAATTTCAGATGTAAAGTTAAAGAAACTTCGTATATAAAATTGAGTGAATGCAAAAAAAGAAAAAAAAACCTTCATATATATATATATTTTTAACATTCTTTAGGTTTTTGCGAACAATGTCTAAACTACTTATAGTATGCCAAAGATAAAGAAACTTATTCATAAAAACTGAAACATAACATAAATAATAATGGAATCCAAGGAGAAAGTTTTGTCATCGGTATAAACCTAAATCTTAATCCTTTAATAACATAATTTAATTTCTTGGAATTTAGATTATAATGCAAAGATCCTAAACGACGTAAACCCTAACCAACAATATAAAATCCAAAAATTAATTTTGAAACTTTTGAACAATATTTCAGAAAATCATCTAAGATTTTAGAAACTTATATATTTTTATAAATTGAAAACGTTCACCTTGTATAAACATTATTCATCTTTCTTATTTAACTTGTTGTTTTTTTATATCTAAATTTTTTTTTAAAAACATTTAACTTATTCTTAAAATAGAGAAATCTTAACCCTAATAGCAATTTCCCAGAAACTAAACGTTATATCAAATATTAATAACGTTTATAAGCAAAAATTGTAATAGCCACATACGTCGTTCAAATGTGAACTACGTCATCAAAAACTTAACCAAAACCAAAGAATCGACAATGTTTAAATTTGATCGTACAAGTTTTTTCTCTAAAAAAGATCGAGCAAGTTTAATAAAACACAAATCAAAACTTTACGATGCATAAGTAATATTACATAAAATGTCCATTTAAATAAGTAAATTAAATAATTGTATAAGGAATTCAGTTATGCAACAAACAATGAAGTTTCATATATTTTTGGAGAACTTTTTATATTAGATGAACTGTGAAGTTTCATAATCGTGATAAAATTTAGAGATTAAAAACAAGGTGGAAATTTTAAATTTGAATGGAAACAATTGGTTGAATGATCTTTTTCTTTGCCAAATGATGGGTGGCGTGATATATGTGTGAATGAATTTATTAGTGACTTTCAAGACCACTAGCTTTTAATATCTCTGCAAACATTCTCGATGTTGAAAGAACTGCACCTAGTATTGATACTCTAAACCAAATTTTGCCAGTCTCCTTCAAAGACAACTGGAGCCAACCCATGAATACAAAGTTCGAACTGCTATTATTATTATTATTTTTTTTTGCTTCAGCTTCTAATGGGGAAAGTGCAATTCTTAAGTTTGCTGAATCCCAAAATCTAGCCATTGCCAAATATTCTTGTAATATTAATACTCATACTAGATCTTGACCCGCCCAATCGGGCGGGTATTTATTTTATGTTTTTAGCTTTTTTTTTATTTATAAATAATATATTTGTAATATTTAAACATAAATTTAGATTGAAAATTAACATTTGTAGTTATAATAAAAATTAAAAGTTTTAAAAAAATATTTTGATATAAATTTTAAATTCCTAATTAAAATAATATAGAGATGGGTCATAATTTGTTCCAATTCCAAAATCTTAGCATTCTTAATAACAAATAAAATAATTTATAAATACATAAAAATATATAAAAATATTTGAAATTAAAATAAATTTGTTAAAAAAAAAATCTTACGCCAGTGTTGTTTATATCTATAGTTTGACCCGTGGCCGTATAAATATTTGCTTCACTTCAATTTTTTTCTTTGTTCTAATGATAATATATATATATATATATATATATGTGTGTGTGTGTAAATTAATATGTATTACATAATTGTTAGTATAACATTTTAAAACAAAATTTTTATATATTACTTTAAATAATTATATTATGTGATTTTAATCGTCTATTATATCACAGTGTATCATATAAAAATCTAATTATATATATATATATATATATATATATATATATATATATATATATATATATATATATGTGTGTGTGTGTGTGTAAATTAATATGTATTACCTAATGTTAGTATAAACATTTTAAAACAAAATTTTTATATATTACTTTAAATAATTATATTATGTGATTTTAATCGTCTATTATATCACAGTGTATCATATAAAATCTAATATTTATAATTAATTGGACTTATATTATAAAAGTGTTATACTAACAATTTATAAATAAAATATTTTATATTTTATCTATATGATATATAAATTGATTTGATGTGTGATTTTTATTTTATTATTTTTATTAATAAATATTGAAAAATATTAAATGTTAACAAAAAATCTATTAGGAAATTTATTTTGGTTAAGATTCATTCTATTAAAAAATCTATTATTTAAATTAAGAGAAGACATTAAATACTTAAATCTATCATTTAAATAAGGAAAATACAAAATTCTCTACTATCTTTGTTACCAAACAAAATTTAATTTTTTTAAAGACTCCTATCCCTGTTACCAAACAAAAGCTTAAAGTACTTCTACTTTAATAAGATAGATTACAATTTTATTGGAGTTGTGGTATCACTACAAAAACATAGGAAGTTTCAACGAATATTTTTATGGAACTAATTGTGGGGAATTTCCGATGCATTTCCAATGAAATAAACTTTATTGAGAATTCGCCAGAAAATTCGATGGATTTTCAAAGAATTTACTTTTGTAAAAATATTTAGTTCCAACAGGATATCGTCATGAATTCAACCAAATTTATGTGAATTCTCATAGATATTTTTAGGCCTGGGCATTCGGGTCCTCGGGTCGGGTTCGGGTCGGGTCGGCTCAGGTTCGGGTCCTTCGGGTCATAGAGTTGAGGACCCGATAGGGTAATTTGAATATTTTGGTTTCGGATCGGTTCGGGTTGTCTCGGGTTCGGGTCGGATCGGGTAGAAGATATAGGAACCGGTAATACCCGAATATTTTCGGGTCATATAATTTTTCGGGTCATATAATTTTTCGGGTTTTCGGGTATTTTATTGATTTTCGGGTATTTTTAGTGGTTTTCGGGCCGGTTTTATTCAAAATCGGTTCGGGTATACAATATTCGGGTCAATAATACCCTATATACCCGAGATTTACCCTATATTCCTGTAAAAACCTGCAATGAATTGTTTAAAAACCTGCAATCTTTAAAACCTGCAATTTTTAAAACCAGCAATAACAATACCACAAGCAATCAAGAAGACAAGAAGTATTAAGTTCAAACTTCATTAAAAACAACTTAGTACCAGAATCACAATATAAAGTTTTACCATGATAATTGAGAGTGCAAATTCAAAAACAAAAACAACAACAAGAAACCAGCAACATTCAACAGCCTTAGTCTCGAACTTCTGACTCTTCTACCAGCAACATTCAACTTTGAAACACAGGTTCAAATTCTGTAACACAAAGATCAATGCAACAAATTCAATAATTCATAACAAAATTAACAATACAAAAATACAAAACATAAAGCCAAACGAATTAAAGAGTTTAAAAACCAGAATTATACCTCTCATAAGATCATCTTGCTCCTCTATCAGCTTAAGCATTTGTTCCTTTCCTGTGATTCCTTTTCCTTTATATCTGCACTCGCATTTGAGCCACTGCTCCGTGCACATTAGTACTTCAACCATAAAATGCGTCAAACAACTTCTGCTTGGCTCTAAAATTCGTCCACTGGTGCTGAAGGCAGATTCAGATGCAACTGAACTCACTTGCACTGCAAGTACATCCTTAGCTAATGTTGACAGAACCGGATACTTTCCACTATTAACCCTCCAGAAAGAGAGCACATCATACTCTGTACCGCTCATAAGATTTTGAATCTCCAGATTATCTTTCAAATACATATCCAACTCACTGGTGTCTTCTTGAAATCCTGTATCTTGAACAAGCTCTTTGTAGATGTCATTCATGCTCTCATAAGTAAGGCCGTTACCAAGAACTGTCCGCTGAGAAACTTCCTCTCCTAACTGATCCTGCGACTGAGAAGCTGATTGAGAAGACGGTCCATGAGACTGAGAAGCTGGTACTTGAGATTCACCAGCACTGCCACTACTGGGACTGTTGTAGTGATCAAATAAATTCTTCAGCAGCTCCTCGACTGCCTCTTTCAAACGAGTAGCCTGAATCGAGCCTTCTCCATAAAGCTTCTCAAATAACTTTGTGGTCACCTTCATCTTCTTCGTTGGGTCAAGAACACTTGCAACAATGACAAGCATATTCATCTTCTCAGGATTCAATCCAAATGGATTCCAATACTTGGCAAGTTTCTCTAACATGTTTCCTGCCTTAGACCGTAGAGTCTCATCAGGACCAGGAGTGATGCTTAAAGCAGTGTTGTTCTTTGTCACTGTGACGATTGCATGATACAACTTATGCGCAGTAACATGATTCGATGCGGACAGAACCAATGTAGCTTTGTAGAAAATAATTAAGAACTGGACTAACCTATCCACAGCTTCTCAATCCTCTTTACTTGGTGGTCCAACTCGTTTTTTCCCATCCACAATCTCACTGAAGTAGTCGTTGTAGGGCTTGTCCTCAGCTTCCATCTTCTCAAAAGCAACCTTGAACTTTAGTGCTTGCTCTAGCATCAAATAAGTCGCATTCCACCTTGTTCTCACTTCCAAAGGTAAGCTTCCTCTCTGAAGTCTTCCTGACTCTACATGTCGCTCAAAAGAAATCTGCCTCTGAGTTGAAGACCTCACAAAATAGATGCCATTACGAATGGCATTAACACTGCTCTCTATCTCCAGCAAACCTTCTTTAACAATCAGGTTGAGGATGTGAGTAGAACACCTAAAATGCAGAAACTTCCCATCTAGAACCAATGCATCAGCGCCATTTTTCTCAATAAAAGCTTCAGCAAACCTTCTCAATGCAGAAGTATTAGCTGTGGCATTATCTACGGTTATGCCATACACCCTTTTGATATCCCATTCCTTTAAAAAATCAAGAAGTACCTTATAATCCAGAAAAAAAACAAGAATCAAACTCGGGTTACTAACATGGACATTATCAACTATATAAAAAACAGAAACAAGACTACAAGAGATAAAATAAATTCAGTTAAAAACAGAAACAAGACTACAATGAGCAAGAGATAAGTACCTTAGATATTGTTGATCCTTTGTGATCATACACATTCTTGAATCCAATGATGAGCTTTCTCAACTGCCACAACTTATCTATAAAATGCGCCGTAATGACCATGTAACTGACACCGTATGAGGAGCATTCCATATATCAGTCGTCAGTGACAGCCGTTGATTGTTCTCCTTCAGGATCTTCTTCATTGCCTCTTTCTTTTGCACAAAAGTCTCAACAATATCTCGGGTTGCTGTTCTTCTAGAATGAGGCACGTACAGCTTAGTCTGGTTGCAAAAGTTCCTCCAAGCTACGCTCTCCACCCAACATAAAGGCAACTCTCCAACAACCATCATCTCATTTGTCGCGTGTCTGAAGACAGATTCAGATACTCTGCACACTCGGATGTTACCATCTTCTCCGACATCCAAAGCACGTTGCTTATTGTCTTTGTTCATAGACAGCCATGCTTGGTAAGCCTTGCACGCAAGATTCACATGTTTCTTCAAGCTTGTTGTTCCTGATTTTGTTGCACACGCCATCTCTTTCCCACAATAGTTGCAGATGGCTCTGTCATTGTCTTCTCTCTTTCTAGTAAAGTGCTCCCACACCTCTGACGTCCTCTTCTTTTCTGTCCTTGAGCCACTGCAGTCTTCTGTCTTCTTTCGTTTCCCTTTGTTACGAGAGATTGGAGTCTCAGCTTCATCTGCTGATTTATCTTTTTCTGGATCATCACAAGACGCCATCTGCATTATAGACAAAACAAGAATCAAACTCGGGTTACAAAACCATAAACATAAACAAGAATGAAACTCGGTTACTCGGGTTACAAGACAAAACAACAAGTCAACAATGTCATTATCTACTTGATAAAAAACAGAACACAAGACTATAAGAGAAACAAGAATGAAGAATCAAACATCAGAGGAAGATCAAGATCAGAGGAACACAAAATCGGATTAAACCAATACCATAAACAAGAATCCAACTCGGATTAAAAGCTTAAAACAAAAACCATAAACAAAATCGAGACTTACCCTAGTTTGATTTGTGGACAATGCTGTCGCTGATGAAGAAGAGGGTAGGGTTAGGGATTTTCGGTGGAGACGGAGAACTTCATTATGATGAGATTCCAGTTTGATAACTTTTGATTTCAGGTTTATATGTTGATAAATCGAAAAACTCTTCGATTGAATTGCTTTCTAGGGGAGTGGAAAAATTTAGAAAAGTAGGAGATCTATAGTTTTTCTGCATCGGGAGTGTATAGTGTATTAATGGTAATAGGGTTTGGGTAGTTTGATTCGGGTAGAAAATTACCCTATTGGGTATAGGGTACGGTTCGGGTCGGGTTGTCTACCCGCAGGTCCTCAGGGTCAAGACCCAATAGGGTAATTTCATCGGTTCGGTTCCTACCCGGACCGGGTTTTTTCGGGTTGGTTTCGGGTCGGGTTGTCGGGTCCGGATAAAATGCCCAGGCCTAGATATTTTGACAGATTCTCGATGGAACTGAACAAATATTCATTTTTATTAATTTATTCGGGAATTTGGTGGGAATTTAAGAAGAATTATCAAGAGAATTATATATATATATATATATTTGTATTAAATTTATAAGAATTCCAACCTAACATTCGGGAAATTTTATAAGTATCATCTAAGAGAGCATATATTAAACAATACATTAATTAACAAACCATCTATCAAACAATGTATCAATTAATTAATCATGTATCAAAAAAAGTGTATATCGATAACAAACAATGTTATTCTATAAGGGTAGTTTTTAATAAACAAGTTAACCAGTAAACATTATTTTAACCTTTAAAGAAAAACTTATAATGAATTGGGATTTTGAAGATATTGAGATATTGCGATCAATCTTAATCACTATTGTTAATCATATCAACTACTAAGTTATAAATTTATTTTATCTAATAAAGTATGTTTACAATGTGTCTTATAAAATATTGTAACTTTATAATAATTGAATTAGCATTTCAAAATGAAATAGTCTAGAATTAATCTTGTGTATCAATATTAACATTGACATTATATTTTAGTTGAAAAGTTATACAAGACTGAGTTCTTACAATGGAATGTGTGATGGATAACATAAATTACTTGGAGACGAGGTGGCGTAAGTGTAGGGCTATTGATCTCAATCAGTCACCTACTATTCTATACCTTGGGTGTGGTACATCAATAAATGTGGCATTAATAAGGATATCTTCATCCGTTAAGAAATAAAAAATTACAATACTGTTCATATGTGGTATAATGTCTACTTTTCTAGCTTTGGATGCAAACGCTGATATATAGCAAAAGCTCATGAACTTTTTTTGTTGATTTATCATTTTCTTAAGATTTGATTTGTTCTTTTTGAACATAGGTTTGGATAATTGTACTTTCTATGGAATTTAAGTTTTGAAGTAACCTTTTATTTTTTCGTAGAGTTCTTCAATACATGATTTTTACTTTGTATTTGGTGTTGGTTTCAATAATATTGGGGTGGTATTTTTTTTATATTGAATAATAAAATAAAATGTTATTATAAAAGATTTATAAAAGTTTCTGGTTATACTATGACTTCTGAGTCCTCCTTCAGCATCCGCTTGATATACCATGGATTTCACCCATTTTCTACCATGATATACTAGTAATTTATTATATAATTAATGTGTTTTCTAGCATGTTAGGTATGTTTTCAGGTTCAGGAGCGTTTCGTGATAAAGTGATATTTTTGGAGCATTTTGGAGTACAAGAGATAATACACTCGAGTTGACTATTCAAGACCAAGTCGGAAGTCAACATTGTGATAAGAATCGATCGATACTCATCCTGAGTTGTCGATCGATGTAGCTGAGAAGATCCGCGTACTAGAAGATTATAATCGATCGATACACATCTAGTGTTGTCGATCGATATCGAGGACGAAATGGTTTTAGCCGACTACTTCACCAAGACTTCACCAAATTATGAGATTGCCCCTGACGAGTTTTTAACCTAATGGAAATGCTTAAATATTCCTGCTAAGTGTTTTTGACGGCAAGCTTTGGAAGAATCTAAGAAAAGCAAGTCTTGAGAGGCAAAGCAGAGAGTGTGAGAGAGAGACTAGAGTTTTATATGTTTTGAGAGATTGGAGAGTTTTGTGAACTCCATTTGTTTTCTACTCCTTATCTATGCAATTCTTTTATCTATCTATTATCATGAATTGCTTAGCTATGTATGAGTAGTATACTTGTAAGATCTAGGGTTTAAATAGGTTTGTGGGATTAGCCCCAAACTATAATTGCTAAGTTGTGATATTCATCAAATAGATTGCACCCTAAGCTTGTTCTAGAGAAGCCGTCGATCGATATCCCGACAGGTGAATCGATCGCCGAGCGAAAGGTGTATCGCTCGATATCTCTAAAGGATATCGATCGACTCTTTTTCTGTGTCAACATACGACAGTTGAGGCCAAAGATTTAGATTATTTAACCAGTGAGACATCACTGAGAGTTAAGCGGCTGAGTTCTATAGTATCATGCAAGCAACTTGTTAGGCATTTATAGATATTATAATCTCCATTCCTGAATAAAAACCCTAAGTCTAGCACTCTTCATATTCATTTAAACACCCATCATATTGTTAGTTAGAGCAACTACCTTGCTCATTTTAGAAATTGTTATTTACATTTCGTCATTAAAACCAACTTCACCTAGGATTGATTAATTGATTAGATTTTATTGGTTCTCTAGCTCCTCGTGATTCGATCCCTAATTACTACAGCTGAACCTCTTATTTGAGAGAGTAAGCTCTACATGGTAATTTGAGCACTATCACCGCTCATGGGTTTTAAAAAAGTACATAAGCTGTCTTCTTCCACAACATGTCCACGCACTCATTTGAGCTCGTAATTGACTATGCGGCTTTGAACCATAAAGGCAAGCTTCCTTCATTTATCTACTCTTGTTTCGGACTAAAAACTGACTGAAGCATATATTTACTCAGGTTTTGGACAAAACAGAGGTACCCGATTTAATTGATCAAGATGCGAGATTGCCTACGTCTGAAGCATTTGCATAGACATATACGTGATAGTTAATAATCATATGCCTTAATTTCATTTATTTTCTTATCATTTATTAAATTATTTTACCATTTAAGGCAGCTGAAACACTTGATGTTGTGGCAAAAACAAGAAATAAAATTCCTATTTAACTTGTTTTCAAGTTTTATTTTAGTTTGGAGAGGAAGTTATGGTTTGTATACTTTTGTTGTTTATTAAAACTTAATCTTATGTTTTGGTTTTTACAAATATATATATATATATATATATATATATATATATATATGATTTATTGATACTCCGGAAACCGGCATATTACAATGTCAATTACAACATGCTCGAATCAACCAAAATTTTCCAGATCAAACCTCACAAGATTAGCTTCGCTCTCTCACTAAACCGACGCCATCCGCTAGACAATTTGGGGATCCTTAGAATATCAGTACCCGTTCTCAACAATTAAAATGAGCCACGAGAATGTAAGGTTTGCCATGGTTCTGTGGATGCCGGTCTTCCCGTGCCATTACCGCTGTAGCTGGTTTCGATGATCTCTTCAAGCTCGCAATTTAAACTGTACATGAAGCTCTTGACGCTAACGGTAAAAGAGGATATATAGCAAACCTAGAGGGAAGCATCCGAACCTCTGAAATTGTTGGGACTATGAAAGCTAAGAACCGCCAAGGACGTGAAGACAGACCCGACGACTCATCGCTTACTGAAAAGAAGGGCTGCAATGAAGGTGAATCCAGAGTCCTGCCAAAGAAGAAAGAGGTAAGCTTGCCAAGGGGCCAAACAGACGCCTTAGCACTAGGATATCTCATCTTAACCCAGGTCTCCTCGCCAAAACATACTCCGACTGACTCAATCAGGAGCAAAAATGACGCCCTGGTCCACATTAGAGAACTTAATGCGATCATCCAAACTCTGCGCAGTTACACTCCGCTGGAGACACAAAAGAGAAGCTAAATAGATAAACTGAAGGAAACATCCAGTGAGATGTCAAACACTTGCTCAGAACATGAGCGAGAACCAAAAAAAGTGAGCACTCTTGAGAGACAAAGAGGACCAAGCCATAGACGACAGAGCTTCTCTAACCACTCCAGAGCCGCAGACGCCAACCCCCACAGAATTAACCACCGCACGACAGTCAGAATCATGGGCACGAACCGACGGAACAACCACCGCCACCTTTGAGTCAAAGAAAATCCCGCCACCGTCACAAGACCCCAAGCGACAATGATAAAGAACCCTTTAGACACCACCCGTGAGGACACAACCTCGAGATACAAATCCAAGACAAAACAGAGGAGAGAGTGGTCCTCTATCCTCACGCACCTTCACCGCCGAAGCACTCTGAGAGATCTGCAAGAAAAAACGAAGACCATCGAAGCCAACACCCTAAAAGCTGGCTCTGTCTGCCTCCAATTCTCACAGCCTCGCTGAAGCTCCAGGAAGACGATCCCCAACCGCTGATTTGGGTTTCTTCGGACAAAACCTAAATGGAACTGCGACTGAGCCTCTCTCACAACCCCACAAATATCGACGGCAAGAGGAAAGAAGGGAAAAACAGAGCAAAGATAAGACATGAGATGGAGAGGAGACCGCCTCCGGTGACCAAGCGCGCCACCGGAAGCCACCGAAACAAAGAACACCACTGCTAAAAGAGGTTGCTTTTTAGAAAGAGGTTAGAGGTTTTTACGGGGGAAAATAAACCTTTCAATGTTTTGGTGTTTGTTGCAACTTAAACTTGTCTTTATTGCCGAAACTTAAAATATTGGTTTGGTTTTATGTGTTTATCATGTTATTTATTTGACTGAACTTTTTTTTATTATTATTGTGGCAGGTTATCAGCTTGATTGATGCAGGGAATATGTTGTTAATTGGTCTAACTCTTAGCGCATCAGGTGGGTAAATTGAAAAATTAACTCTAATCTGCTGCAGAGTAGGCTGGGCGGACAAATCCAACCACCTCCCGCGACTACCAGCGAGGACAGTCTTGTAACTTTTATAGCACATTGCATTTGTCACATAATTTGAAGATATTTAAAGGTATTTTTAGGCTTTTTGACTGAAATGCTGAATTTCTCTCACAACAAGCCCACTAAGTCAATAGTTGAATGCATACTCGGAGTTTCGATGACGTGGCAAGATCTAAACTGTTAATCTTCTTCCAATCGAAACCGTTGAATATCCCATTAGGAACCGATTCAGCGGTAGGCTAACTTGATCAAACGTATTATGCGTAGCGCGATCTTGCACATTGGTTTAACCCAACCAATATATGTTCTCAGAAGAAAAATCCAACCAATATCTTTAGTGAGTGGATTGAGACTTTGAGCATACCCACTTGAAGTTCTTTAGTGGGTAGTCCTGGGAATTTGACTTCTACGCAAATGGTGGATCATGTGATGAAAAAGCTGAAACTTTTTTTAAAACCTATTCTAAACCAGTTACATAAACTGTTCCATCAACCAAAGAACAAATCAGTGGCTGGGGTTGAATAATCTCAAACCTCTTCATATGATGTAAGTGTCTATTATTCCCTCAGCTTATATGTCGCTTAAGGTTTCTTCACACATGTTAAGAAAATCATTATGTTTTTTTTATTTTACCCCTAATTAATATACTATTTTATTTGGTTTTCCTAATTAGTGAGCTAAAATTATAAGGATAAAAATAGAAAAATTATCAAACATTTGCATTGAAAATATAAAACAACACTTATAATGAAACATATTTTGAAGCCTACAATGACATTTAAAATGAAACGGAGGGAGTATATATTAAGTTATCTTTGAAACTTAGTTTATTTTGTTCTTACACAGTATATTTCTTTGCTTCTTGTAAGACTTCTACAACTCTCATAAGAATAATGTGAATTCTAGTGAAAAATCTGCTTTGGATACGTACTTGGGAGAACCACCAGTGGACATGAAGGTGTTTATGTGTTTAAATGTTTTATCCCATAGGAAAGACGATTCTCATTGTTTTGAGGGTATTGGATACTATGGTTTCTGATCTTTTAAGCATTTCTATAACTATTGTGGCATATGAGTCCTCCTTCAGCATTGGTTCATGGGTTTTAAACAAGTACGGAAGTTGTCTTCTCCCACGACATGTTCAAGCACTAATTTTTGCTCGTAGTTGGCCTCACAGCTTTGAATCATATGATACTGTTAAGTTTCCTTCATTTATCTACTCATTTGGAGAATGGTTCTTAGGTGTCGGTTTACCTTCTTCCACTCTGGTCTTTTTGTTCCCCTCCCACAGTCATATGTCTGATGGTGTCTCCTCATCGGTATTGCGCATCACCTAGTGTTCAGATTCAAGTATGGGTTATGATTGGCGTGTTGGGCTCTGTTCTTCTGTTGGAGTCCTCGTATTTCTGCCTTTGAAAAAGTACGTACTAGTTCTTAGAGTAAGAATGCGTGTGGTTTCTGGTCTTCTTCGAAGGTCATCAGAGTGTTCAGTTCCGCAGTAGTGGTGTATTTAGGTGTTCATCCATCCCAGTGGCTCAGTGGTCTTTTGGTTGCTCGCTAGGATGTCTCTTTTTCTTTTATTGCAGGTACTCTTCCATCTAATTCAGGACAGCTTTTACAACAAACCTACTTTATGCGGGATTTAGTTTCTGGTATGATCTTTATCCCTCTCTCCATTCAGAGTTTCACATTGGCAATAAGCAACAAGAACAAGAGGTTGGTTGCGTGATTGCGAAGACTGAATTAACAAGTGGAAGTGGTGAAGTTGATTTCTGGTCCGGGGTTGCTAACCACAACCCGACTGTGTCGCCTTTCGGATTCGTAGCCACCAAGTATATGATTGTACCAATTTTACTGAAATTTGAGTTGTAATATTTGCTGTAAAAATACCTTTTTGGGAGATAATGAATAGAACATTATGTTTATTTTTTTTAAATGTTTTAATATTGTTTGTTGTTTGTTAAAATTTAAATTTATGTTTTGGTGCTTGTTGCAACTTAGAGGGTGTATTTAATTTAACATTTGATGTGATTTGATTTTTAATGGAGTTTTAGATGATTTTAATAAGTTGCAGAGATTTAGGTGATTTTTGTTAAACTACTCTAGAATATCACCTAAAACCATGAGATTTGAGTTTTAATTTTTTTTTAACTAAGAAACTCAACCCAAACACCTTAAAATCACCTCAAAACTTTAAAACTCCACAACTTAATTTTTTTTCAATAACAGTGGATTTCAGAGTACTTTACGAAATGTCAAGTTCAATAACAGTGGATTTTAAATGAGTTTTTAAAATTCATGTTTGAATAACAGTGGATTTGACATTTTAATACAAATCACCTGAAATTCTCGGTTGAATACACTCCCCTTAAAGTAGTCTTTATTACTTAAAATTTCGGTTTGGTTTTATGTGTTTATCATATTGTTTATGTGAGTGGACTTTTTTGATTATTGTAGATTATTGTGTCATTGAAAAAATAATTTCAATCCACTGTGGATGAGTGGGTTGGGCGGACGGATCTAACCACCTCCCAGGACTACTGCGGACGACAGTTCTGTAATTTGGATAGTTCATTGCATTTGTCACATTTTTTTTTTGAGCACCACATTGACAAATTATGTGCATTTGCTATATAATTTGAAGAATAGATTTTGACCCGCACACATGTGCGGATATTAATTCTTACATTTTTATATATTGATATGTATTTATCATAATTAGTTTTATATTTTTAAGATGTCATGTAACATAACTAATTATATTCAAACGACATGGACCAAATCGGGTAATATGGTTATTTTGATACACTATTCGAACCGTTTTAGACGTATTGGTTATTTAGATATTTTTAAGTTTTTATACATCAAAACCGAACTCATCCAGATCTGAAAGGATCCAACTCAAAACTCATACGTAAATTTATAATATTGAAATGGATTTAATTTTAATACAAAAAAACAATAACCGGAAAGAACAACTTGTACCTAAATAAATAACCAATGTTAATGTCTAACTGATTTTAATAAGAAAAACTTTTTCTATGTGTTTGGTTAAATTAAGTAAAATAAAAGTTTTTTATTTAGTAAATTATTATATGGAGTGAAAATTTAAGTGACAGTAAAAGTAACATATATTTATTATTTTAATTTAAATTTATTATTTTATTAACAAAAACATGTTTTTGAATTATGTTTTTGACTACGTAATTTTCTAACGAATTGAAACTAAAATAAAAAATGTTTTAGTAAATCAAACTAAACCGAACTTTTAACCATATATAAAATCTAATTATTTATATTTTTGATTTTATAATTGGCACAAGTTTATATTGATTAATTAATAAATAAAAATCTGCACTATTATGATGGTAATATAATTAATGATGTGAATTATTGTTTAGGTAATATAATTAATGAAATTGTTAAATTAAATAAAATATGAAAATGCAATTAATATAATATTGATACCTATGTTTCCAAACAATTTTAATTTTAATTACTATTCATGTTTCCAAACAATCTCAATGTGTATTTCAGTTTTAATAATATAGATATCTGAAAAATTTTCTCGAGCCTTTTTGACTAAAGTGTTGAATTTCTCACGAGAAGCCCACCAAGTCAATAGTTAAATGGCATACTCGGAGTTTCGATGACGTGGCAAGATCTAAACTGTTAATCCTCGTTAAATCGAAACCGTTGAATATCCCATTATGAACCGATTCTCTTATACCTTTCTTTCTTCCTTCCTCCTCTCGACAACTCGAAAAGGTCAGCAGTAATCGAGATCATCATCTCCCTTGAATCGTTTTTCTGGAAACGAAGCAGATATGGGTTTCGAAGATGATCCGTAAGATCTTCAGTTTTCAATTTAACCTTTTCGGAGCAAATGAAATTCACAAACCCCCTTCTTCCTTTGCCTAGGGTTACCTAGATCCACCTTTGATTTTTCCAAATCTCTCTTCTTTTGATTACAAAACTTTAAATCCTTTGATGGGTAGACGAAAGTTTCGATTTTGTTGAGAGATTCATATGTTTTTTGTTCTTTTGGTATTGGATTGTGCGTAATGGTTTTTGTGGCTTCAGGTACCGTGATGTAGATGGGGAGCCGCTGGTGGACTTGGATGATGACTTCGGAGACGATCGTGAGCCACTTGAGGATTTTGAAGATAACTTAGCCGATGATATGGGAGACTGGGAAGGTGAAGGTTCACAAACGCCTCTTTACGGCGACAACGATAAAGTGAAACCAAGGAAACGGTTGGTGAAGAAAGGGTCTAGTAGTGATAGGCAGACTATCAATGTTCCTGAACTTATTGATGAGGATGTGGAGGATGCTGTGTTTGATGAGTACATGGAAGGAAGAGGAGGAGGAGGAGGAGGTACAGAGTATGATGATAAGGTTGGTAGGAAGAGGAAGAAGGAGAAAGAGAGAAGTAGTAGTGGCGGTGGGAAGGAGAAGAGGTATAAGCTCCCAAGCCGCGGTGAGAGGAAGTCTGAAGAGATTGATGAGATGTGGAAATCTATTGCAGATAATAACCCTGAGGTGCTCCACCACATTTGTTAATCTTCTGAGACTGCGTTTACCAGATTTTGTTTTGTTTTAAATGTTGTTGTTCTGTTATAGAATGATGAAGAAGGTGTTAGGACTATGGATGACGATAATTTCATTGATGATACTGGTGTGGATCCTTCTGAGAGGTATGGAGGTGATGGGGGAGACCGCTCTCCAACTCACTATCCTCAGGTATGAGAGGTTTCATTCAATTTTTTTAAATCTCTGAATCTAGCGTGATATCTAATGCTTTTGGTTATGCAAAAAATCAGGCAGAGGAGGGTGAGGATGATGATGAGGTTAATAACCTTTTCAAAATGGGAAAGAAAAAGAAGAAGGCTGAAAGGAACCCTGCGGAGATCGCTCTCTTGGTTGAGAATGTTATGGCTGAGCTTGAGGTCACTGCTGAGGAAGATGCAGATCTTAACAGACAGGGGAAGCCTGCTATCAACAAGCTTAAGAAACTTTCCCTTCTTACCAATGTTCTTGGAAAGTAAGTTACTAAGTCATTGTTGTTACTAAGTCATTTTCTTACTGACAATTTGTTTTGTAATACTGCATGTTTCGTTTTTATCCAGGAAGCAGCTTCAAACAGAATTCTTGGACCATGGAGTTCTAACTCTGCTGAAGAATTGGCTTGAGCCTCTTCCTGATGGAAGCTTGCCAAATATAAACATTCGTGCAGCTATTCTGAGGGTTCTTACTGATGTATGCGTTCCTGTTTTCCTTTTTGCCTGATTTCACCAAATCTAGCTTATTCATCAATTCCTAATTGTATCTTGCAGTTTCCAATTGACCTGGAGCAGTTTGATCGGAGGGAGCAATTGAAAAAGAGTGGGCTTGGAAAGGTTAGGATACACCACTTGATGCATATTTGACGATTGGCTACTTATATTTGTTCTGGCGTTGGTAGGTCATTATGTTCTTATCAAAGTCGGACGAGGAGACTACTTCAAACAGAAGACTTGCTAAGGACTTGGTTGATAAATGGGTAAACAGCTTTTTCGACTGCTCCAGTCCTTTGAATCAAATTCCACGTCATTTACTTACTGTGTACTTGATGTTGTAGTCTCGTCCAATTTTCAACAAGAGCACAAGGTTTGAAGACATGAGAACTCTTGATGAAGATAGGGCTCCCTATAGAAGACCACCAGTGAAGAAGTGAATCTCAAACCTTTTATTTTTCAACTTCACTCATGATTCGTATATGTACTGACGCATTGTTTTTCTTCGGCTTGACTTAAGACCTGTCAACAAAGCTTCGACAATGGAGTCCAGAGATGGTGACTTTGACTTAGATATTCGGTATGGAAGAACCTTTTAGAATCTGAATATTTTGCATTTCGTATACTGAGTTTTTTTGTTGATAAAATGTGGCAGGCAACGAAAATCGGGTCTGACTTCGGGTCAGAGTTCGAGGGGAGATTCGTACAGGAACATGACCATGAGACCAGAAGCAACTCCAATGGACTTTGTGATTCGTCCTCAGTCCAAGATTGACCCAGATGAGGTCAGAGCCCGTGCTAAACAAGTTTCTCAGGACCAGCGCCGAGTGAAGGTAAAAAACCACTCTTTACCATTAATTATTTTTCTCAGTGATCGCTCAGGCTCTGCTCCTGGCTCATGCACAAGCTTTAAACAAATTCTGAGAGATTGCACTGGCTCAGAATCTGAGAGCTCATAGTCACATTTTGTAAACAGAACAACCATTGTCGTTCTTTTCCTATGAATCTCTCCTTGAGCTGCCCTTTTTGTGTTAAAATTGCAGATGAACAAGAAACTGCAGCAGCTAAAAGGACCAAAGAAGAAGCGTTTGCAAGCCACCACGGTGAGCGTGGAAGGTCGGGGTATGACCAAGTACCTGTAGAGAGGTTGCAACCAAGCCATGGAGTGGCGTTGGAAAGAGGAACTGGGCTCTTCCATCTTGTAATCTTCAACTTTGATTGGATCATTGTTTGAAGTTAAAAGACTTAAGGCATTGGGGGTATTACTTAATGCTCTCTACTATAAACTATTTGTTTCGAGTCTCTAATGTAATGGGAAGTGAAACAAACACTTAAGTTCCTTTTTGAGAGCACAAGATACCATACCATAAAATCAGTTTTCAGTCGCTTACACAATAAAGGTTCGGTTTTGCTTTATTTTTCTATAAATCAGCTGAGCTCTAAGAGCAGCATCAACGCGAGAGCTTAAGTAGGTGCTTAGGTTTTTTTATAATTAAAAAAAAGAAAAATTACAATTTTTTTTTGATCAAAAAAAAAAAAAAAAATTGTAATTACAATTATTTTAAGCTTCGGAGCTTAATTAAGCAACAGAAACAAATGGTGCTGGGAGACACGTGTTACAATTAGACAGAATCTGGGGTTCTTTCTTTTCTCTTTCTCCACAGATCAATTTGACGATTCATCACCTCACCCTCTGTTGATTTCCTCCACGCTTCATCACTCTACCTTGGTTCTCCTCCACGATCCAACGGATAAAGAGAAGAAGACGACGAAGAAGGTATCGGCCAGTGAGAGAGGATGAGCCTGAGAGGCGTTGAAGGGGAAGAAGAAAGTTCGGTCTCGGTTTCCTCCTTCTCATCTCCACGTTGATTTCTTCTGGGTTTTATGATTCTTGTTCAAGTCTTTGATTAGATTCTTTAATCGCATCAAAGACCCAATTTTTTATTTGTCTGCGTGATCAGATTCTTTAACCGAAACACTAATCTTTTGGTTTGGTTCTATTTTTGATCCTCCACGTTGAAACACTAATCTTTTGGTTTGGTTCTATTTTTGATTGACTTGTTGTTAATGAAGGTGGTTTACGTGGTTCTATTTGTGCATCAGTGGGCACTCCTTTGGATGGTGATACTTGTACTTGTCTCAGGGCTGTTCTGAGGAACTGTGCGAGTGTTCGTGCATTAGAGGTTGAAGATGAACAAGTTATTATCATGGCAAATATGCTCATCACCATCGCAGGCTCATCATCATCATATCCAAAAAAAAACAATGTTTTTTTTCTTTAAGCACCCCAAAATAAGCAATCTCCATTGGAGAACAACAATTTATAGGTTTCTTAGATTAAGTGCTTAACACATTTTTATTATTAAAAATTGATTAAGCACTCCATTTAGGAAGCTTGGGTTAATGGTGCTCTAAGGTCTCCTCAAAATTATCATAACTCAGGTGTTAACAACATATTTTGTATAACATAAAAAGACATGTAGCAAATACTTGGTAAAAGAAAAAAAAGGAGAACCTAGTTTCTACTTCCTAAAAATCTCTCATTTACTTACTCCAAATCTTGAAGCTACAAAAACATAAGAACCCACAACGCAGACAAGAACAGCAAGAACCAAAGAGAAGAGCTGAAAATTAGCCAGAAACTCTCCAGAGACTACAGAATCAACTGATCTGCAGACGACAGAGTTTCCTTTTAAACCGCAGCCTTGAGGCATCATAGGGCCATAGAGAGTGAAAGCTGTTTGATAGAACCAGAGGCCCTGAAGAGTCATTGCAATGCCATTGCATAGATCAACTGGGAAGCTTGTAGGGCAGATAGATCCTGCGACTGAGGAGATGACGCAGAGACCGATGAGAAAGACGAGGAGGAGATGGTAATAACCTTCAAGACCTTTGTGGCTTGTGGAGTGGAAGAAGAAGAGAAGTCCTTCTGCTGTAAAAGCTGTTGCAGCGATTAGACACAGAACTTCTTGTGGCAGAGGAAGCAACCTATGAAACATGAAAACAGAAGTAAAAAATAATCACCACAGAACTTCAAAGCTACATACCAATCTTGATGATCCAAGCTATAACTAGTACCTGGTTTTCTCGGAGAGCAAAGTGATGAAACCGAGGATGAAGAACATGAGAAGCATCCCAGAGTGCTCAAAGTCGTTCATGTGGGAAGGATTCAAGACACCATTGACAAAGAACTTGAGATGAGTAGAGTAGAAGAACTCGATGCACAAGTCGATGAATGAGCCAATGGTGACAACGTAAAGCTCCAAGTACTTGATCCTACCGTTGAAACCAGGGACAGGGTGCCAAACTCGGACACGAAATGAGTTGGGGTTGGATAGGAATCGAACCACGGAGCTCCAGATGTGCCAGAGTCCAACCACAAAGAACAATGTACCTGGCAAAGCATGGCCTTTGAAAGAACCCATCTTTCTGGAGAGAGAAAGCAATTATTATTAGATCAAGTTCAGATTCTAAAACAAAGAATCAAAAGAGAGGAATATAATAATACCCTGTAAGAGATTGCAGATCAGAGTTCTTCTTGTGGAGATTTCGATCAGAGATAATCTTGCAAAGTCAGAGTCGTCGTCGTTGAAAACGAGGGAGAGAGAGAGAGAACAAAGGAACAAGCTTGGTCAACTTTTGAAGCTATTGGGAAGAAGCTAGACACTTCTCACACGTAGGGGAAGGGAGAAAACTACAAAACCCAGATAATAAAAATCAAAACTTTGGATCAGATTATCAGGAAAAAAGAACATAAACTTTTCCCCCAAGAAGAGAAGTTTTAGAGAAAGTGAAAAAGGGTGAGCAATAATAAGACAATCATAGAAGAAAGATTATTAATAAAAAAACATCTATTATTTCTCACATGTCACATGGGAGCTTTTGAGAATCTCAATTTGTTTTCAATGGAATCATCATAACTCCAAAAGAACTCAGAGAGGATGATTAATCAAGAATTAGAGAAGAGGATTAATCTCACTTTTTAATAATCTTATTTTTCCTTTTTCTTAATTGTAGTATTAGATTCATAAAACACTAAGGGTGTAAGTGATGACCAAGGAATCAAGGGAATATTGCATTATTTGTTATTCCTAATTTGTTTTACCGTTTATAAAGACTGATTTTTCATTTATATTATTTCTCGTTCCTTTTATTTTAAAAAAAAATATATATAAAATTTTATTTTTCACCAAATTTGACAAAAAAAAAATATTTTTTTCCCATTTCTATAATTTCATTCATCTGTGTTTTTTCTCTATTAATTCGTAATGTTTCTATGATGGTCATATGTTACATCCTAAATTTGTTTTCTAACAAATATAGATTCCATAGATAAAATGACCAAAATATTTTATCAAAAAGGTAAATATATAATTATATCATTTGGGTTAAGTAATTTAAATCTTAGAGTTTAGAGTTAATGGGTGGAAATTTAGGATTGATGTTTAAAATTTTATAAAATAAAAAAAATATTAAAATTTTGAAATGAAAAATTTAAAAATAGTTTCAAAAAGTATTGTCGAATTTCAAAAAGAAAATTTGAAAGGAAGATTCGGAAAAAAAAATTTCAAAAAAAATTATATAAAAGTTGAATTTGAAAACATATAGATGACAAAAAACATATAATCTGAAATTATAAAAAGTTATTTTTATTTATTTATTGTATTTATATATATAGGGTATAAGGATCTTTTCTCCTATTATTGAACACTTTGGTCTTTTTTTCCATATGATTTTTTGTGACAAAAACTTAAAATAGTTTATTTTAGAAAATTGCCCTATTAGATTTGTGCAAATATATTAAAAATATATTAGATTTGTGCAAATATATAAAACTATATTTAATTGTATATTTAAAAATCACCATTATCGATATATTTAACTATATATCAATCAATAAAAAATAAACTGAAAATATCATTACCAACTTTTGCTTAACGAGAATTTTACTCGACGATTAAATTGAAACAGAAGAAATATATTTTTGTTAGTTTATTAGTTCATCTCTAGATCTCCGTTCCTCGCCCGAGGTCAACAATACCAAAAATCAAACTCAATTTTTGAACCAATCTCTTGTGGTGAAACATCTTATTAATCGTTGATCTTTCCTCGAATGTGAATTTGTTAAATGCATATATTCATCCAGATGATGTGAGAATCATCAAAGGTTTGGCAGTAAGTCGAACTCAGAGATCGGATACATATGGTTGGATATATACATACTCATGTAGATATTCGCTCAAATCAGGTTTTAGAACATAAATTTTATATCCATATAAAGGCCCGAGAATGATTATTTATGTACCAAATATCACACCTCTGTTGGCGATTTCATGGAAATTCAAGTGTTCTCCGAAATTGAAACATTTTGTTTGGCTGGTATTATCTAGTATGTTACCAGTGTTGACGAATTTGAAGACACGTAGGATTGATTGTGATTTACGGTATAGTATCTGTGGGGCAGAGAAAGAAACAACTAACCATATTCTCTTCGAATGCCCACCATCTTTACAAACTTGGGTTTTATTTTGGATTCCATCTCCTCTGGAAATTTTCTCATCTTCTTCGGTATACACTAGTATGAATTATCTTTTTTGAAGGCTTTCGGATAATGATTATTTTAGTTATTTTCCCTATTATATGGTATATATGGAAGAATATAAACGACAAGGTCTATAAGAATAAGAATGAGGTTCCATAGGAAATCTTACGTATATCTGAAGTGGAAGAGGCCTTTTGGGCTGAAGCGCAGTTATCGGTGAGAGCTTAATACATGAGTGTCCAGGTGGTTATTGA
The DNA here is from genome assembly GCA_019706035.1 of Raphanus raphanistrum subsp. raphanistrum. NCBI lineage: Eukaryota > Viridiplantae > Streptophyta > Magnoliopsida > Brassicales > Brassicaceae > Raphanus > Raphanus raphanistrum. The sequence goes on along the minus strand of CM033988.1, from coordinate 17,973,093 downwards.
TTGGCAATCAATGGGGCATAACAGAGTTTGCTATGTCGATGGGGTCTGGAGGAAACAATATGTTTTTACGGGTCAAGGATAATTCCATCAAAGGACCAATTTGGATGATGTGATGATAGGAGCGATGAATCTCCGATGAAGCCTAATATCTTTGCATGTTGAATGTGAAGCTTTGATATGGAAAATGAAATGCATGAAAACCCTACAGTTCTCTGATGTAGTTTTTGAGATGAACTGTTCTCAATTGGTGAAAATGATGTCGACACCTGAAGAATGACCAGCTCTCTCTACACATATAGAAAAATTCAGACGCAATAAGATTTTTTTCCTAATTTCCAGATAAGACATATTTCAAAAGCACAAAACATAATAGTAGACAAACTTGCATGAGATGCGAAGAATTCTATTTTGGCTATGCTATAGAATTGGAAGGCCCTACTTCATAGTTTATAGTTTAGTGTCTTTTGTTGTCAAAAATTTTTTTTTTCTCTTTTTTATAGCTAAACAAAAGATCATCAAACAGATTTATGGAAATGACAGTAGTAGTGGGTATAGTATAAAATGGCAACTGAGACTTAACACCAGTCTACATCTGAATATGAGAGAGAAATATTATTATTGCACACTAAGTCATGGAAGCTAAGCGTTCTTCTAAGTTGTAAACTCTCAATATATGTAATTTCTTGTCTGAAACGTGATCAGAATCAGTACTTTTACATGGTGTATAATGTTTATGCATTGATGAAAATAGCTCACAAACAAGCCAACACTGTTACTGATGATTACATGAATGGTTTATGACACAGGAGTATGATCACAAGTTTGATTATTTTTTTGTTGATGCAGTGCGCAAATTATTGTGGGGAAAAAGATCAGCACATCTTTGATAAGTGGATTAGATCAGTCTTCTAAACATAGGTCTTTATATACGTCAAGTAAGAAACTAAATGTCTTTTGTTGTTGTAGTGTAGACTCGGTCAGTCATATATAGCTATTCATCATCGTCTTGTATGTTCAACGCGGATTTAATAGAGTGCAGATCATGTAGAACATCTTGGACTCCTTGGCTTAGATCCTCAAACTGTTGTTTTGGTATATGATATGTCACTTCCCCTTCTTCACCAACGTGTTCCCGCAGTGTCACAATCTCCTCCAAAAACTTCACATTAGTAGCCTTGAGTTCCTGAGCTTTCCTAGGTGATTCTTGTTCGGTGCTTACGTCAGTATTTCTCTTGAGAGCGGAACTGCCTCCAAATGATGAGTTACCACTTTCTGAGGATCTTGGTGGCTTCTTCCTCGCCAAAGAAAGAGAGCCAAGAGAAGATGGTGATGACTTGTTCAGTTCTTGAGATCTTGGTAAGTTCTTCCTTGTTAAAGAAGAAGAACCAGAAACAGATGGTGACTTGGGAGATTCTTTTGAACCTTGCTGCGGGCTTAGAGAACTTTTCTGACCAGGCGAGTTGACAATATCAAGAGATCTTGGTGACTTCTTTCTCTTTGAAGGAGGATAGCCAGACAAAGATGGCACCTTGTATGGTTCTTTTGAAGCTCGCCGACTTGAGGAATCGTTATAGTTATCTCGCCTATGAGGATGTGGAACCTGAGAAGACGAGCTCGGTCTTTTGGCTAAGTCTGCTACCCGAGGTATCATTCTTGGCTTCTTGACATGAGAATCTGCCAAAAAAAGAGTCAATTCAGAAACAACAATGAGACATGAAGATGAGAAGGAATCATTAAATACCGTTTTGCTTTTCCAAAGGAGTATTTGTCTTGTTGGATGGAGGAGAGCTTTTGGGTGATGGACTAGGAAGCTGAAATGTGACATGGCCCTGACCCTTAGTCCTCCCTAAGCCCCTGAGAACTCCTTTAAGATCCTTAGCACCACCACCACCTAGAGCACTGCTCGAGCTTCTATCAGGACTCTTTTTCCACCCGGGTGGCGATCTCTGGACCCATTCAGGCCTTTTTAAAGGATGCTTATCACCTTTCTCTGATCCTATGAGGCTCCCCGAAGAGCTACTACGGCCAAGACTCCCTTTCTTTGTTTTTGTTTCTCTATATGTTGTTACCTTGGTCGCAGCAGCTGTTGTCGTAGTTGATGGTTTTTGCCTCGGGGGTGAAGCCAGAAGCTTGTGGGAAAGTTTCTTAGCTTCGGACTGCAACATTGCAAACGAAAGCTTCCACCACCGAATGTACCTAACGGTAACCTCACCATCACTGACCCGAGAAGGAATGTACATCATATCACCAGCAATGGGACGGATATAGTCTTTCCAAGCCAGTTCCGGAGTCTCATTCCTAGCCGAAACCACACCGGGAACATCCTGGTCATAACCAAACTGCAATGCCACACGATGAGGGTAATAAGGCTCAATGCAATGCACACCAACCAGTTTACAGAACCTCAAACACCGACCAAAGGCTACAATGTTCTTGTCATCAGAGTGCAGATGCACCCAACAGTTATCTTCCATGTAAAACTTTGGGAACTTGAAGTTGCTCAGAGGCTTTGTGTAAGGACGGAAGTCAAAACTCTCTTTGGTCGAGTCCAAAACCGCTCTAACATTCTCAGGGTAGCCATACAGATCCTGACCGCCACCGTGTTGGTGCCACCGGGCCATCCGCGGCTCACCGGGGTTTAACTCACCCGGCTGACCCGGTGGCTGCAACTCCATGATCCTCTCATAAGCCCAAACCTGCACAAACTGTAACGGAGACTTCACCACAACCGTCTCTTTCTCACCGTAACCAGCAAGAACCTCCTTCAAAAGACCGAGATCACGGTAAATCCCCGCTAAAACCGCCGGAGCCAGAGCCAATGTAACCCCTCTAGCAAGCTGAACCGCAGCCGGAAACAACATATCATTAACCAAATCACCCGAGCTAGGAAACACAAAACGTGACAGCCATGTAACCAAGAACCCCTCATGCTCAATCTCACTCCCTGAATTCATCATCTCCTTCATCCACAACCCAACACTACACTTCTTCCCCCCAACCAACTCACCCTCAATCTCACGTTTCGCCTTCTTCATCTTCTCCTCAACCTCCTTCATCTCCTCTCTCTTAACCGGAGCCATGGCGTTGTTCCCAATCACAGAGAACCCACCGAGAACAACCATATCCTCAAGCGTCAACGTGGCTTCACCCCAAGGGAACACAAACGTGTTCGTCTCGACACACCATTTCTCCACCAAACCCATCATCAACTCGTCTTGTTTCTTGATCTCATACCGAGACGCCAAGATCGCATCGTACACACCTGCTTTCCTCCACACGGTGGCGGCGTGCGTCTCCGCCATGGCGTTCACCCATTCGACCCAGTTCGGAGACGGAGAGGACCAGCCCGGAAACGAAATCGGGTTAACCGACTCGGGTCGGAATATAAAGGCGTCGAGAGGGAGGTCGAAAACGTCGTCGTCGATAGACATGGTGGTGTGTTTAAGGAACCTCGCGGTTCGTAAACCCTCGAATCTTTTGCCGCTGAGACACATTAAAGCTTCTCGGACTTGAACAATCTGTTCGTCTTCTCCATCGGAAGATTCTCGAGACTCCATTTGACTCAAAAAAGGCTATGTATGCCTTTGGGGTCAAAAAAGGAGAGAACTTTCCTTAAATCTTTACCTCCGCCGCGTCTATTCCGGTGGTATTAGCCGGAAACATATCCATCTTAAAATGTCGCTTTTTCAAATGGCTAAATTAGAAAATAATACAAAATTCTATTTATATTACCACAATTTCTAAAATTACATGTTTTCTCTCTTTTTAACAGCGGTTGCCAGCCTTGAATTATTGTCAAGAGAGGAACACTGGAATTAGAAAAGTTTTATCTTTTTTTTTTCAAGTTAACTCGATGTTAAGCCCTCACGTGAGGGGTATATAAATAATTTATTATCAATTCAAATACATATTAAATTAATATATATATAATTCAATATATAAAACAAATTGAGAAAGTTATTTGAAAATATCTACGTCGGATTGAAAAACTATCCAATCAGAGAGTTTAAAATCGTCATCAAACGGTTACTTTTTCAATCAATAACGATATTAAAGTTATTTTTGAATGTTTTGAACTTTTGTTTCATCTCCGCTCGACTATTTTTCTGTATAAAGCTTTATCTCAAAATTTAAATCTATCTTAAATAAAAAAATATTTTCTACAGAAGCTACATCCATGACTATTAAATACCATTGGAAAGTTGTGTTTGACCGCCGAGATATTGTATTGTTCAATTTTTTTTTGTGATACACAACAAAAAAATAAGTAAAATTATAAGTAAATATTAGCAAAATATAAGCAATATACGTAATAAAATATAAATTATGGATTTGTAATTTAAAAATAATATATATATATACAAAATTCTAGGTTTTAACTAAATATCAAATTATACAAAATTAAAATTCACTAAAACTTTTTCGGTTTAATTGTCGTTTTCATATAAACATTCTAATTATAGGCAAAGTATTTTCTTTGAGTTTAATATTTTAATCTAGGAATTTTCTGACGATAGATAAATTTATTCATTTTATTTTAAAATATATCATATACATAATTCAATTGATTACCTTAAAAATCTAAACTAAATTTCTTTGACATGTTGGACAATTGTTTGCATTTCACGTAAGTAAATAACGTATTTGAGAATGGATGCTTACAACTTATTTGCTAATATGACATTACATGAAAATTCTTCTAAGAAAATAATACACTTGATTTCTCCTTGCATAAATAAGAAATTTTCTCTCATTACATAAACTAACTGTACTTATTGATGTTCATTGTCGATGGCATCATCAGTACTCTTAACTATATTTTTCATTACTCACATTTGGTACTGGAGATTGAGTAATATTACTATACATATTTATTTATTTGGTTACGCTGTAAAATAACACACCTGCGCCAATACTTATATCACATACCTTGGCACCAGAAAGAACTGGTTTCAAATGATAAGAACCATTATCATCAGGTGAATACATCTACAAAAGAACTTAAGAAGAATATAAGATGCACTACAAAAAAATGATTGTATTACATCACTTAACTAGTATCACAAAATTAAGTGATATTAGTTTAAATCATTTATTGGTAAATGATGTATTTCAGAATCGGTTATGTTAAATGATGTCCTTATTAACTTATTTAACATCATTTCAATGAAATTGACACAAAACTATATTAGTTTACATCATTTCAAAAAACGTGATACAAAATACAAGTTTACATCAATTAAATAATTGACACACTTATCTATATGTAGTAACATCACTTATAAAATGATACAAAATTAGTATCATTTCAATAAAAGATGTAAAGTTTTGAATCAAGTAATAAAATGACACTAAATCTTATATTTTCTAAATTTAAAATATTTAATATTCATTATATAAATAAAATCAGTATATTTACTTACTACCTTTAAAACTGTATTACAGTCAAAATTTATCTATATGGGGTTTGAACATATTGAATATTATATATATATATATATATATATATATATTGTAATTTTGATAAATTGCCATTTTCATCACTAAAAATATAACTGACAGTAAGTAGTGTTTTAATAGTTAAAATAAAAAATCTCTTATTTAAAATATGTGCACACATATATAAAATATCTAATTAATTAAAATAGATTATAAGCTAATTAAAAGAAAAAAAATTACAATGACTATGCCAAATTCTCGCCTTAAATGCTAGTGTTAATTTCAAATTTGTTGCTTTAATTTCTTTAGTTTTTTAGACGCTTTAATTTGTTTTGTAAATTTATTTTATACGCTTAAACACAGTATTTGTTATAAGAAATATACTAATATCTCCTAATTTATCTCCTATTTTATCTCACCCACAAACTCACCTCTTTTAGAACGTCCAAAATCTTCTTCTTCTCCTACCTTTACAATTCTTTGTTAAACTCTCTCAACACAGTTTCTAAGAAGTTTTCAAATCTGACCCGTGATCATCTCTTATCCTTTTTTCTTTAATCTTCTGCATTAAGTTTTCAATGTTGTCATATATTTATTTTTCTGTGTTATTTGACATGTCATTTTGTAGTTAAAAAAAAACATGAAGACTTGGTGAACTTCAAGATCAATGGAGGTATGTAACTAATCATTATAAATGTACATTTTCTCGGCCAGTTTTGAGAAAAACAGAAAATTAAGATGCTTTAAACTGCTATGCCAATGTTACTTATAAGCGATTACCTTCACTCAACGATCGAATAATCAAGAGTTCTAAATTAATTATACTTTTCTATTTTATATTTTGTAGGATAAAAATATGTTCAAGTATCGAGATCCATCTCCATCCTTGGACAACTTGCTATTCTTATTCTACAAGGAGAAGAAGAAAGAGTATACAAAGAATATTGGAGTTTAAGAGATGGAATGAAGAAATTTGAAACAAAAGCAAGAATGATGGCTGAAATCTATGTCGATTGTGTTTGATATGTTGTTTTCTCCCATTTTTGTAAATCGTTTTTAACTGTGATGTATAATAGAAAAGTATAATGAAATATTTTAATTTTAGTTATGCTCCTGAAATCTTAACTGATATTGGAAAATATTTTTTTTTGTTATATAAAATATAATTAATTAATAAAATAATAATTACAGTAATTATTTAACAAAATATTTTTTTTGTTAATCAGATATTTTCTTCTCTTCACGTAATTATTAAAATTAATTATTTTAATTGATATAAAATGACATCATTTAACATTATTGATGTAAAAACTATACATCATTTATTATAAATGACACATATTAACATCATGCATGTAAATGATGTAAATAATTTATATTTTTACATCAGTTATTAAATGAATTGATGTAAATTATTTGCATCACCACTTTTAGAGTCATTTTTAAGTGATGTAAAACTCTTTTACATCATTTATAAATAATGAAAATATTGAAAATAAATGATGTTAAACCATCATTTTTTTGTAGTGATGTAAGTAAAAAAATTCAATCGGTTAAAGAAAATTTTGAAACAAACCAAATTAAAAATGATTATTCTGATGATCAAAAGATAACAGAGAGAAAGAAAATTATCACGAAACGAGAGAGAGCGAACTAAAAAAAAAAGAAAATGACTATATTATATTTGTTTTTATAATTTGTATGTGAGTTATGAATAGAAGACAGAGAACAAGGAAGATAATGATTTTGGATGTGATTGGTAGTGGCTGTGGGTGCTCTCCACAGCCCCATTTATTTCTAAAGCACTAAAATTAAAGCAATCAATCTTTAATTTATTTTTTAAAACTACAGCATTTGAAATAAACTACAGCTGTAGAAGTGCTCTGCAGAGCCAAATATCCAAAGCAATTTTTTGGTGCTTTCATAAAATTCTACCGCAACAAAATCTAAAGGTACAGCAAAAAGTCTACAGATTATTCCTACAGCAATAATTTCGAAACTACATCTATTACCAATCGGACCCTTTGTCTTTGCATTATAAATAGTGAAGACACAGGTGCTCTAAATCATACTTCCCAAAATGAGAAAAGTTAAAAGAAAAGGAAATATAATACAAACATAGTACTATATCAGGTAATTATGGGCCAATTGTACAATATACAATTATATCTTTGATGGTATCAGCACCTGTGCACTAATTTGTATAATTTTTTTTTTGAAAAAACACTAATTTGTATACTTATACGAATACTTGGTACTAATTCTTCTATCCTTGGTACTAATACATGTATATCATTTATATAGGTTTGTATATAGATATATTATCAATTCAAATACCATTAAAATAAGTTATTGTTCATATGTACAAAATATTTAAAATTAATAAAATAAAAAATATTATTTATATACATTTTTATCATAACATAAATAATTTAGTACATAAACTACACTTGAAAACCACTCATGCGTTTGAAATAATTAGTAATAAATTAAATATCAATTCTTGACATATGACGAAGTTTTTAGTATAATGAAATTATCTTTTACTGCATAACATAAATCTGAAAACATTCATATAGACACAAAATTATAATATATATATATATACAGATTTATCTAGCTTTTAAAAATTTATGATGTAAATAATATTTTTAGATAATACAATATAAACTAAATTTATTTTTGATTTATGTTTAATCATATATAAACAAATTTAATTATTCATTAAAAGGTAGTAAAATCACCTTTGCAATAGTAGTATAAATAGTAAAAATTTATCTGGAGGACAATATTATTTTGTTACAGGTACCACATATATATTTAATATCTTTTTCATTAACGAAAACTGGTGAATGTCATTTTATGAACTCATGAATGGAAAGTTACATTACATGGCTTATGCGTGAGCTAAAATCCGTAATTATAATTTTATATAAATATAATAAAGTTTAAAAAGGGTATTTCTATAAGTATATTTTAAAATAGTTTGTTCGAACTGGACTAATATAATTAATAATAAATATAAGAATACAAAACACATGATAATACAATTTAAATATTTAGTACTCACGTATTGTGTTGCTCCGGAGATTTTGACATGTTGTGTAAGCGTATAACTGCCTATGTTACATGGAAACGGAAGCAGATACGCGGAAGCGAAATCGTGTGGAAGCGTAGAAGCGAGAATTTTTTTAAAAATAGAAAGCGGAAACGTGTCGGAAGCGTAAATTTATATATATATATATATATATATCAAAATATATAGATTACAAATGTGACTAACAATTATATGATTCAAATTAAAATAAAAAAATTGTTCATTTATAATAATTTTAAATGATTTTATGTTAAAACCGTGAAACTATACATAAACTAAGTTTATAAGATATTATTAAACTAATTATTTTTTAATATTTCATAAATAATTTTGAATATAGACAATATATCTCTAATAAACCCTCAATGAATAAAGGCAATATATAGTATTAGTTTTAATGCTTGTGTATATATATTCTCTATTTCACTATTATATGAAAACAATGTTTCTTATATTTTTATTTATTTATGATATTGTATTTTTTTTAAAACGGGAGCGTGATTTCAAAATGGAATCGTAAGCTTCCAAAGTGTTTTTAAAGAAGTATTTTTGGAAACGCATTGGAAACGAGATTCTGAGAGCTTCCATAAGCTTCCAATTCCGATTCCGATTCCGAAGCGGGAAGCGGACGTCCGACAAAGCTTCCATGCAACCTAGATAACTGCTAGGTGAATGTATCTTAGTTGTTATCTCTAGATTCAGAGCTCGTTACCTTGAAGTGTGAAGTATAGCCATTTGGATCAGAATAGTTCGTTTTCATTGATAGATCATGGGCTCATTACCAGTTTAGCCCATTTTGATTGAGTTTTTACTTGGTCAATGCTAAATCCTACTCCAACGTTCTCATACTACTCGAAACCTGTTGAAATACATTAGGTTGGTATTGATTGCAAGGTGTAAGACCTCACGTTGTGTAGTGTCATTAGTTTTTTTTTTTTTTTGAAGAACACGCTTTCATATTTAAATGCAGAAGAAAAGAAAAACCAAACAGATCCTAGCCAGAGTAATATGGGCTAAACCCAGAGTTAAATTTAAGACACACATATCATTGGAATTCATTAGGCCCATTAGTAAAAAATGCAGTGGAAAGGCAGAAAGTCTCTTGTCGGTTTTAGTAGAATCGTGATCACATCGGTCTCTCCGTCTCTTGCTTATGATCGGAGAACCCACTTACCCACAGTTACATCAATTTAGAACATTTCCAATAGCTCTCTATTTTTTTCCTCTATAATTTACACTATAATAGTGTAACTTATTATAGATTAACTTTTACTCCAATGGTATACTCTATAATAGAATTACTCTATTATAGAGTGAGATATAAAAGAAAAATACTTTTTCACTCTATATTTGGAGTAGAAGAATGATATTTCTCTATATCTTACTCTATAATAGAGTAACTCTATTATAGAGTATACTATTGGAGTAAAAATTACTCTATAATAGAATTACACTATTATAGTATAAATTATAAAGGAAAAAAATAGAGAGCCATTGAAAATGTTCTTGGTTATTATGAATTCGTGTGCAATTGATTAAGGTTCCCAATCTCAGTCTCTCTTTCAACGCAATAACCGAGTGTCTAGATTAGAGCAATTATTTCCCCTAAGTTTGCTATCTTTGAGTGTATTCTCGATGTGTTATTTGAAGATGTTAGATCTTATTAGTGTGGTTTTTTGCTAAAATTTGGAGATCTTATTAGTGTGTTTGTAAACAAACTAATAATCTGATGTGAGAAAATGAGCATACCTCCTAACATTAAGACAATTTAAGACTAAGAACAATCTACACTTTTTGCTATATTTAACATCCTTTTTTTTTATATTTAACATCCTTGGACCAAAAACATCTATCTTATTAAAACAGAAACATTCTGTTGGACCTAACATTTATTTTGTAAGTTTTTAAATTAAATATACCTTTATACTTTATAGTTAAACCTACATTAAATCACTAATGTTTCTTTCTTTATACTATTATCCATGTTTCCAAACAATATACTTATTTCTTTATACTACTATCAATGTTTCCAAACAATATATTTTTATACTACTATCAATGTTTCCAAACAATACAATAATTAATCTTAAATATTTTATATCTATCATTTTCTCTTTAAAGTTTTGTAGAAACATCATAATTTCATAAATTGCAAAATAATGAACTTTAAAATTTGGATTTTAAGATTACAAATTATGAAACTATTACAATTTAAATCAAATTAGATTACATATTGGTCATCCATCAGTTCAATCGGTTAGTCTCGGATTTTAGTGATTTTTGTTAATATGAATATTCTAAAAACCTAAATTGAATTTTCAGATCTCCGGATTAACTGGTATAATCACAATCGGGTTGAATTTAAAAACACTGATTTAAATACAAAAATATTTTAAATACACTCTTTAAAAGTTACCAAAATATTTGTTAAGTTATTAGTTAAATTTTTTATCGTAAAATATTCCGCGCTTCCAAAGCGCGGATCATAATCTAGTAACAATTAAAACATGTGCGGATCTTTAACACAGTCGTACATGCAAACAACTAAATAACCCAACAAAATAATTTAAAGATCAAACTTCAGACACAAAAGTAAAGATACAAACTTTAGATATGCTTTTAAATTAGAGACTGAAATTAAGAGAATGAAAATTGAGATTCACCTTGCTGTGAATTGTTCTTGAATCATCTACTCCAAAACACTGAAACCTTTGGCGACATGTCGACGCCACAGCCTCTTTCATTGACTCCGGTCCACACACCAACACTCCTATACTTGACCATCCTCTCAAGCTCGTCTCAAACTCCGACAATATCTCTGTGAGGAGAAAGAAAAATGCCATACATGATTTAACATTTCAACCACAAAAAATGCCATACAGACTAAAGAGACATTATAAATCAAAAATGTAAACGCAAATCCACTAGTACCTTCGATTTTTGGCCTTTCTCCGATATGTATCCCATGCTCCTCGATAGGAACATTTGGTGTTGACTCAGTAAAGTTACTTCCCTGTGGGTTTACTTCCTCTTTAGTCATTCTTTTTGTTTCTCTATGTAGTCGTCTCCATTGTAGAATAATTGCAGTTAAACCGCCGATTGTCATGGCTATAACGTAAGCGACAATGATAACCAAATCGGGAACCCATGAAGGAACCTTTTCTTTAGCTGTCGTCATTGCTCCTGCAGCAGCTAATTTCATAGAGTTGGAATGCTTCTTGTGTTCATTCGGTATAAAGAAATGGCTTAGACCGATGAGTAATCCGAGAAAAGTCAGGACGGTTATAAGAACTAATGTTGCAAGGCGTCCGAAACTTTCATGTCCAAGAATTTGGAATCTTGAAAAGTCCTCGTCCGTTCCAACGTGAATTGTCTGAACTTGTGACTGTGCCAAGTACTCTTTTAGTGTTGTTGGTCCATTCGAATGCTTTTTTTCTTGAGTGACAAAAACTTTAATCGTAAGATTTAAGTTGTGGATCGGGTGAAAGAGTATATGGGATACTGGAAGCAACATGTTAATGTCTTGGAATGTCCTAACCGAAAACACGAGCTGCACGGTTCTCGGAGATTTGAGGCGGTTTTCGCAAGCCAGTTCCTGCAAAATGTTTAGAAATGGCGTAATCCCTATTCCCCCCGCCACAAGGAAAAGAGTGTCGTACCTGCGAAGCACACGTCAATACTTTAGGTTTAAGCAATATATTAAACCTGAGCTGACGGAAATTTTTCAGCAACCTGAGGAAATCTACCGAGGAAGGTCCATAGGGACCTTCTACTCTTATGGTAATGTTGTCAATCTTCGTATCCGAAATTGCAGCTTCTTCTACTTTCTTGTAAACAGAATCTGTCCATTTTCCTTCACATTTCATCATAACAGACATTGTGTGTTTGTCTACACTAGAGCTCGATATTATACTAAAAGGATGCCATTGAAACTGCGAGATTGACGGAATGTTCACGAATATAAAACTCGAGGGAAGATAGTTAAGCCCTGCAAAAATACCAAGAATTCTCATTAAAAAAACAAACTTTTCATATATGTAACTCTTGAATTAAAAATGGCCAAATCTCTCAAAACTCAAAAGACCTTTTTTTTTGTAACACTAACTCAAAAGACCTTGAAATGGGATTTTTAGACCAAAAGAACACATAAAAGGAAAAATAACCAAATCACAAAAGTGGTAAAAAAAAACTGATCATGAATCTTCCTTTATTGATATAGAAATATAAATAAATTAAAAAAATTCCGAGAAAATCTTTTTTTTTTCAATTCGAACTTTTTATGATTTTTAGAAACTTTTTTACAATTTTTTTAATTTTGAAATCCATTTTTGAAAATACTCTTAAAAATATTTCATGTAAATATTCTTTTTTAGAAAAAATCTTAAACACCACCACTCACCAAAATCTATTTTTTTTTTTACAAAATTAATAAAACCTTTTTGGCGTTATATTTGTGGTAAAAACATTTTAGTACTATCATAGAAAATTCATTAAAAAATTAGTTTCTTTAAAAAAAAAAAAAACTAGTTTCTTTTTTTTTTCTTTAAAAAAAAAAGAAAACTAGTTTTTTTTTTTGTAACTTGGCTTAAAAAAAACTAGTTTTTTACTTGGGTCCTTTGGCAAAACAAGCTCAACAGCTTTGCATGAGTAGAGACGAGCAGAAATAACGCAGCTTTCGGATCGTGATTGAACGATCCGAAGTGTCTTGTCAAGTCCAAAGAGAAACACTCCAGGGAGAATCCAGTAGAAGTGACGATCACCAGCATGAAACAAGAAGGATACAAGAAAAACAATATACAAATGGTGTGTGTAATAAAATGTTTCAAAACATTTCCTACGAATTTGAGGAAGTGATGTGATCCACATCAGTAATCCTGTTACAAGACTGATCACTCCAGCCACATAAACTCGACCCGTTCTCTGCCATTTCCAAATCTGTTTTTTTTTTTACCACAAGAAAGAGTCAGGAACATTAATTCAAGACTGTTATTAGGAATATTAAGATTACCTCTTCTTCGATGTGATGACTAATACTCCATATGAACAGAGTGCTTCCACCATGAACCAAAGAAAAGAAGATTAAACCGGTGCCGAGCCAGACATGATATTTTACAGAAGCTGCAAACTGAATGTTGAGTAACCGGAACATCGAGAGTCCTCTCAAGACAGGAAAGAGAAGCAGAGAGAGACATGCTTCGGCTAATAGACCAAACCTTGTGGCAACTCTGTAGTACTTAAGCTGCCATCTGAAAATACAACAAACTCAACAAAGTTAAGGAATTCTGTATTAAAGAGCTGAAATATAATGGAACTGGAGAGAGGTTTTACAAGTCAAGATTCATGGTTTTGAGAGGCATCAGCTTCTTGAGATCATTATTAACGCGAATATAAAAGGTCCAAGCTAAAAAGACTAGGAACAAAATAACAGCAATGATCTCGAAACAAGACACAATCCCAATGAAGCTATTGATGATGGCTGGCCTTGAAACTGTAATAATAGCTGCGCTCCTCCCTCCTCTACGAGTAGACAAATTACAACATCAGTTTGTGTAAACTCAAGTTGGCAGGTCTTGATCTTTACTTATATTTAATTGTCCTAAAGACAAAAAAATATTAATTACCCTGTTAGACGATGATGTTGCGGCAGTAAACTCAAGTAAATGAGTCCAATTATAGAAAGAACAATAGGAGGGAGTGAGAACACAGCAAAGCTGAGGCCTGATGACATATGAGTTATAGTTGGGGAAATGAAAGATAAATAGAAGTGAAATAAGAAAAGATTGGTGGTTTATTTGAGGATTAGTTACCGTAATAGCCGAAGAAAGTATGTTTGAAGGTATCTTCAGCTTGACGCCAAGATTGTATCCACAGAACGGTAGGTTTTATGATCCAGAGAGAAATCCAACTGATAAGTAATAGATTCATGAGTAGCCGGAGCACTAGTAGTGTCAACTTTTTGCCCATTTTTCTAATTACTATTTAGTTAGTTCCAATGTATGAGGGTGGTTTGGTTTTGTAACATCTTCCAATTTCTCTTTATATGGTATCACAAGAACGAAGACCCAATAACAGGGCACCACGACTATATCACAACTTGATTTTCACATAATGTGCTTATCCTACTCCTTTCATTCTCAAGAGGTAGATTTCAGAGTAATGGAATTTAAAGTAAAAGAAAAATAAAAGAAAGAGTTGAAAAACTGAAAATGATTGAAAAGTCGATATATATTTAGTGGGTGGCTATATTTCTGTAGAACTAAAGAGGACCTAACACTAACTGAGACTGAGAAAAACCAAAAAAAAGAGTAAAAAGTAAAAAGATCCAAACAGAACAAGACAAAAGAATCCAGCGAAAAATTGCAGGAATTATTTTTTTCTTAAATCATTTCATAAAACATTTATCTACTTTTTCTTTTGTTATTGGTCTGAGTAAAAGAAAATTTTCTTGTCAATTAATTTTGTAAACACTAACTACATGATCATATATCTCTGTGATAATATTTTTATCTATTCTATTAAAATTGAAGTACATAAAAACTTACTTATTTTTAAACATTCTACTATAATATTTACTTTCCTTTTTATACTCATTCTAACTACTTCATTAATTTTACATTCATAACTTTCAACATTTATTATATTTTAGTTACTTAAAATAACCATAAAACATATCTAAATTGATTTTTAAATTATTATTTTTTGTCATCATTGATTTTTAAATTAATTTATGTTAAAACAACTAATTAATAAATATTAAAAAACAATTAATGCGGATCAGCATTTATTTTTGTCATGTTAAACATGAATTAACTAATTAACTCGGCGGTGTTTATCATCTATCTTATTAAATCTAAAGTAGAAAAAGAAAATGACCATTTCTTCAAGTTAGAAATTACAAATTCTTCCATTATTATTCTAACTATTCCTAGATTTTAGCATTAAAATATTCTAACTAAAATATTTATCATTAGTTAAAACAGTGTTTACTTATAAAAAGTTAAAACAAATACCCGCTCGCTCGGCGAACGGATCAAGCTCTAGTTATCATTAATGATGATAAATTTGCTGGATCAATTTAAGGCCATTGTGCTTTTGCTAAAATATGAAAAAATAACTTTAGGTCGAAATGCTATAAAAGCCAAAAGCAATTAAAATGTGGGAGTCTCATGTAAGACCATGAGTAATAGGACTCCTATTATAGGAGTGTTGAATTTGTTTCTCAACAGTTTAAACCCCATAGTGGAGCTCTTGAATTTTATTAAAAAACACAGATGGATTACATTGAGTTGAATATTTTCAACGGTTGAAAGACTGAAATGAGTCCAAAATTACAACATGTCAAAATTTGAGAGGAAATGAAGTTGAATATAACCGACATGTTGCATCTCTATGTTTCTATTGGCTGATAAAACTTATGCAATTTTTATTTCTTTCAAAATTATTCAAGTTTAGCTATTTTGTAATAAATTAGTTTCAGAAAAATAAAAATTATATTAAAATTATATATTTTATAATCAATAAATAGAGAGTACTCTCATTTTATTTGGATAGATAAAATAAAATATCATTTAATATATTTATTAGCCTCTAATCAATTTATTTTAAGTATTTTAATTTATTTTATGTTAAATAGATCGTAGTAATAATCTTTTTAACATACAAAGTTTTTTTCTAGTTTTCATTTTAATTACCCAAATATTTTTAATAAAATGTTACTTGACTACCCAAATCTTTTAATAAAATGTCATTTTAATATATTTTGTTAGCCTCTAATCAATTCTTTTTATGTATTTTATTTCTTTTTGTTAAATAGATCATACTAATAAGCTTTTTAAGATACAAAAATTCTTCTAGTTTTCATTTTAACTACACAAATCTTACTAATTATCAATCTTAAAACTAATTTTTAACTAATAATCGATTTCAAAAACATCAATTTCAAAATCAATTCATATTTTAAACTATAACTATTTTGAATTTATTTCAGTTTAGATATTTTAATTTATGATATATTTTTATAGATTTTCACAATATAAAAATATAAGAGAATAAAATATGAGACAAACTAATGGGATAGGATGTTAAATTGTATAAAATAAAACTACTATAGAAGTTAAAACTGAAGTGATTATTGAATAATTAGGTGAAATACTTAGTAGAATATAATGTGAAGTGTTAAAAAGAAAAGAAAAAGGGAGGATGTTGAATTTACAAACATTGTACATGGTCTAAAAGAAAGTTGAAACTCATGAGTGTAGTTGAAAATATCTTTGAAGAATTTGTTGGATATGATCATATAACTGAGAAAAAATATCTTTTGAAGAATTTGTTGGATATGATCATATAACTGAGAAGTGGCAGTCGCAATCGTATTTCTTCACGTGAGGAAAGTTGCTCCCTCAGCTCTGTAGTGGATTCATATGGTCCATCTGTGGATGAATCTCATCACTTCGGTTCTGAATTAACCTATAGAAACCAGTTAAATATATATATATATATATATATATATATATATATATATATATATATATATATAATTAAGAACAGCCATTATTTGAAAAATGATTTACTGTATATCATCACTATATTGATTTTAAAATAAAGGGGAAGCGCTCTACTACATGCCGCCGATCTCAACATCAAACATATCTGGCTTCGATCAGATTCACAAGTGCTCATCGGAGCTTTAGCATCGGGACGACGATCGATTGAGCTCTACGGAGTGCTCTCGGACATCGCCACGATTTCTTCTTCATCTTTTTGTTTCTTGTCGTTTCAATTTCATCAGGAGAGATCAAAATGGGCTTGCGGATTTACATGCTAAGGCATGCTTGTATTCGGGCCCAAGCCCAATGACCTCCTAAACTCTTTGTTTGATTTCAGCCCTTTAATCAAATGCATGTGTTTCAAAAAAAAAAAAAATAAAGGGGAATTTGCAAAAATATTACTCAAAACTTGATTGTAAATGCAAAACTATATCCAAACTTGAATCAAATGCAAAACCAACCTAAAAGTATTGTGAAATTACAGTCAATCTCTTGTGATCAAACAAAAAAAACAGAACTCACTTTTACGAATATAGCCCCGGAAAGTTTTATGCGTCTTCTGAGATACTGTAAGTCGTCTAGACGACGTCCAAGGAAGCCTTCTGGTATAGTTGATCTTAAAAATAATTTATAAATTTTGTAAAAAAAATTTTGATAAGTGAAAAATTTAAATCATGTAGTTATAAACAGTTTTTAAAAAATATAGATAAAGATATAATAAAATTAAATTGTTTTCAACATAGATGAGTGAAAGTAGTGAATCATGATATTGTATGTATTCTTAAGGTTAGATTTTGGAAATATTATTTTTTTTTTGAAAAATATTTTTTAACCTATATGTGTTTATTTCTATGTATAATAAACGCTTTTTAAGTTTAGTTTGATTTTATGAATTGTTTAGTTAGTTAAATTGGTTTAGGGGTTATGTTTAAGATCTAGACGACTTACAGTCTAGAAGACTTTTCTGAAATTTTTCTAACTCCCGTTAAAAATAATTTAGTTTCCCGCTAAAAACATTTTAGTTTCCGGCTAAAAATATTGAAGTCTTCTCAGCAACTTACAAGTAAGTCGTCTAGGAAGTCTTCTGAATCAAAAATATTTAACCTAATTGGATTTTTTGTGTCCCTATGTAAAGAAAAAATTACACATTCTCTCTCCTCCTCTCAAATGATTGCAACAAAAATGTAATGTTCCGCATTTTAAAACTCTCCAACCTCTCTCTAATCTTTTGAACTATAAACACCAAATTTTATATCAATTTATTGTTTTTGTCTCATGTCTTTCTCACTAATTTGTCTTGTTTTTGCAGGTTTTTCATCAAATAGTTCTCATCTTCCACTCATTTAAATGTATATCTATTAATTTTAGTGACTTTTTAATAACAATAATATGTTTTCTTAAATAAATTTTGATTGGTATTTCTATTTCAATAATCATGGTGTTTTAAATAGCATATTGATATTTTTATTTTAAATATATACATCACTTTTAATTATTTTTCAAAATAATATTAGTTATAGTTAATTGAAACGTATAGAACTGTGAATTCTCTATATCGTTTATTTTGTGCAAGACAAATTAAAAACAACACAATTTAAAATATTAATGTCACACAACACCAATCAATATGTTGTATTGATAGTCAGCTAAATATTGAATATATTGCTGGATAAAACATCAAATTCGTTTACCTTAGCATTCATTGTGTGACTTTAACCACTTTTTCTATATATAATATTTTGTAAAACACTATTGTCGCTATGTTTTAAAAATCTGAAGCTCTCCAGTTGCAGTGACTTTTGATAGTGCGACGTATAATTGTAAGACTCGATTTGGCAAATAGACCAACCTTTTAACCTTTGACCTTAACTCTTGTTGATAGTCATTGCATAGCAAACTCTTATAGAAAAATGAAATCTTTTCAGTTTGAATAATCATTTTGCATCTGTTGGTATGAGACTGGAATAAAAATCTGTTTTTCCAAATAACTTCCGGTTAGGATTTCGGCTTCAATAATCCATTATTAATAACATTGTTCTATTGCAAAGTCTTTCTCTTTGATTTAAATTCGTTTAATAAATCAAAAAGAGCAGCTAGTTTATCAGAATTAAACGAAAACCCTGAAAATTCATTTTTCTTTCGAATCTTTTTTTATAGCATGACTTACAACATTCCATTGCAAAATAGTTCTCTTTGATTTATTCCATAGTAGTATGATCTACAACAGCATAACCAATTTTATATGTCTATAAAAACAAACACAAATAATCATAATCACACATAAGCACAATAGTCACATTAACTTAGTCACAACAACATAACATCTATATAAGGTTGGACATAATATCCGTAAATTTTGATTCGATTCATTATCCGTTTCGATTTAAACACGAAATTCTGAATATCCGTAACTCTACGAAGCAAAACAAATACTTATATGCAACATCTGAAAGAAAGAAAACAAATCACAAATACTTATATTTTTAAGAATGGATATCTGATCCAATATGTTATATGCATATCTATAAGTTATATAAATATTATATTGTATATAAGTTTTATAGTATTTTTATTTACTAAATTTATTAAGTTATTTATAGAATTTTAAAAAGTAATTAATTTTTATTTTTGTGATAAAATATTATTATTATTAATTTTTCTACGGATCAAATCGAATATCCGGTAAAAATCTAAAATTTTCTGGATATAACCGGAACACAGAATATCCGGGTGGCTACGGATTGAATTGGATCGAAAAATTGATTGTTCTGACAAAATGGATCGGATCAAAATATCTCCAAAAACCCGGATATCTAATTCATGTTCACTCTTACATCTATATGTACAAACGCCTAAGTATAACTGTAACAATAACTAATGTCCGGCAGCATGACAATTTTTTTTAAAAAAATTCAACAGTTTAAAAGGATAACACGCAAAAATGTGAAAGAACATGCAAAAAAAAAACTCACCTGATATTTTTCTTGTGTCTGTCGACAATATATGAGAGAGCTTAATCACATATATACATGTGAATAATTATAATTTTTTTGGTTTATGATTTTTAAAAATAAAATTAGAGAGTTTGATCATATATATAGATGTGAATAATTATAGTTCTTTTTGGTTTATTATTTTTAAATAGGAAACCAAAATTAATTATTAATAAAAATATTTGAAAGCATTATTCTACAAATATTTTTGATTAGAATTTGAAGAAAGGAAAATTACTATTAAACAGTCTCTTGCAATTTTCTTTCTTATATTTAAGATTTTAGAAGACGACAATTACGATCAAATAATTAATATCAATTTTTTCAATATATTTTCTTTATAAATTTAGAAAACGAAAAATTAGTGTTAAATAAACTATTTGACAATTTTGTTTAAAAAAATAAAAACAAAGTAGAAGATTACCAATAAAATAATTCTAAATTTACTTTTTGAAAAATTTCATATCAAATAATATTTTACAATTATCTTTTGTTTTGGATTTTAGAAAAGGAAAATTAGTATTAAATAAGTTATTTTACACATCTTTTATTCTTTAGGATTTTTAAAAAGGAAAATTTCTAGAAAATTACTATTAATTATTTTTTGAATTAAATTTTATTAAACAGTTTTGAAAATTATTTTTGAAATTATTTATTATTTTCTTAGTATAATATTTTGAATCATGAGATATTGTAACACATGTCACAATATTAAAAAGCAAATTACTATCAAATAATATTTTGCAATTATATTTTGTTTAAGATTTTTAAAATGGACAGTTTTACACATAATATATTTAACTTTTAACAAAAATAGTTTGTTATTATCTTAATATATTTATTTTAAATTATGAGACAGTTTTACACATATCACAATTTGAATTATATAACTCTCATGTGTCACAATCATGTTAGTTAACAACTTTGAAAACTAAGTTTAATATAGTCTCTTACAAATTATTTTTCAAAATTTCTTTTGTTTAGGATTTTAAAGGAAAATTTATAAAGAATATTATTAAATAATTTTTAAATTTTCTTTTTTACTATTAAATAAATTTCAAAATTTATTTATTTCAAATTTTATTTTTTGTTTTCTTAGTATATATATTTAATATCATTATAATTTTAACCTATTTCACAATATTAAAAGGAAAATTACTATGAGATAATCATTTGCAATTATCTTTTGTTTAGGATTTTAAAATGGAAAATTACTATTAGATAATATTTACAATTACGTTTTAACAAAATTTGTTTTTATTATTATCTTAGTATATATATTTTTAATCATGAGATAAATTAACACATATCACAATCCTAAAAACTTTTATCAACACATGTCACAATTATGTTAATAAATAACTTTGAAAAACCAAGATTTATATTTTGTTTAAGATTCTAAAATTGAAAATTACTATATATTTAATTTTTAACAAAAATCATTTTTATTATCTTAGTATATTTATTTTTAACTATGAGATAGTTTTACACATATCAAATTTTTTAACATATAACTGACATGTGTCACAATCATGTTAATTAACAACTTTCAAGAACAAAACTTAATATATTATTTTACTAATTTGTTTCAAATTATTATTTTTTGTTTAGGATTTGAAAGGTAAATTTATAAAAGAATATTATTAAATAATTTTTAACATTTCCTTTTTACTATTAAATAAATTTTAAAATAGTTTGTAAAATTTCCTTTTTACTATTAAATATTTCAAAATTTATTTATTTCAAAATTCTTTTTTTGTTATCTTAGTATATATATTTTATATCATTATAATTTTTAACCTATTTCAAAATATTAAAAGGAAAATTACTACCAAATAAATAAATTTTAAAGTTTCCTTTTTACTATTAAATAAATTTCAAAATTAATTTATTTCAAATTTTTTTTTTGTTATCTTAGTATATATTTTTATATCATTATAATTTTTAACCTATTTCACAATATTAAAAGGAAAATTATTACCAAATAATATTTTGCCAATATCTTTTGTTTAGGATTTTAAAATAAAAAATTACTATTAGATAATACTTACAATTATGTTTTAACAAAATTTGTTTTTTGTTATTATTTTAGTACATATATTTTTAGTTATCAGATAAATTAACACTTGTTGCAATCTTAAAAATTTATCAACACATGTTATGATTATATTAATTAGTAATTTTGAAAAACCAAACTTTATATAATAAGATAAAATAATTTTATCAATGAAAAGATAAAAAAGTACGCGAAAATGTCAAGTTTCTAGAAGTCCGTTATTTAATTAGTTACTTAGACATTCTAGAAGTAAAAAAGCGTAGACATTGCAAATTTTGGAATAATCAGTAAAATGTTTTGGAATAATCTTCAGCTAACAATTCGGGTCAATAAAATCAACTGACTAGTCTCGTGGATACATGCAATCTATGTCTTTTTGAACTTATTTAAAAGAAAACTTCAAGGTCAAAAAGTTTATAACAATATATTTTAATAATAAGAGTTTGTTTTAGAAAAAAAAACTGATAATTAGATTGTATTAATAGTGTTAGAGATGTGTTTTACCCCACTTCAAACCTCGGTCTAAAATCCAACCTGACAGTTCAGAAGTCCATTAAAAAAATTTAAAGCAATACACTCGTGAAGAACAGTTCCGGGAGATACACTAGATAATAAAAAATTATGCTATTATTAGTAACTAGTTGGCCGGTCCCGCCAACCTGCAGGTCACCTAGTTTTTTACTCATAATTTCGATCCGCATGACCCGCAATGAAAGATTCAAAATACATGCACCCGCCCCGCCCAAATTTGCAGGTAATTCGTGGGACCCGCGGGTTAAATATTACGGAATATTTTGTATCTATTTAAGAGAGAGAGAGAGAGAGATAGAAAGATTTAAAAATATAAAAATATAAACATTCTTTTAATTCACCGATTATTTTTTTAACTACCACAATTTTGATTTATATAGGAATGTTTCCTAGTTTAATATTTTATCATGAATTTTTCTTGGGTGAATTACCAACTAATCATAGTTTGTCAAATAATGTACAACATTTTTTAAAGATAATAAATAAAATAATAATAATTTGTGTTAAGTTTTTAAAATAAATGAAAATATTATTAGCTGCCAAAAGATGAATTTTTTTAACAATTTTAAAACCGTCACAAAAGAGTAAATCATAAACACTAAACATTATACCCTAAACCCTTGGACAAATCTTAAACCCTTGAGTAAAAATTCAAACACTAAACTCTAAAATCTTGGATATACCCTAAACCCTTAGATAAATCCTATACACTAAACTGTAAACCTTTGGGTATACCCAAAACACTATCTCTCTCTCTCTCTCTCAAATTTGTGTTACTTTCCTATTTGTAATTTGTTAATTTTTTTATTAATAACTTACCTTATTTTCATTGTGTATTATTTACGCAACTTGGTATCATATTTATTACTTTGTTTAAATAATTTACCTTTAGTTAATTTGGTTTTAAATTTTTAATAACTTACCTTATATTAAATACGGATTGCTTTGACAAGTTGATATCATATTTACTGCAGATCAATTTATGATAATATAATAGGTATCTTAATGTTCTAAGATCACCTTTCCTAGAAATCAAACAGATAAATGTTGTAATAACATGTCAAACAGATTAATGTTGTAATTCTTGGGTGAATTACCAACTAATCATAGTTTGCCAATTAATGTACATCTTATTTTAAAGATAATAAATAAAATAATTATTATTTGTGTTAAGTTTTTAAAATAAATGAAAAATATTAGTAGCTGCGAAAAGAAGAATTTTTTTTAACAATTTTAAAATCGTCACAAAAAAGTAAATCATAAACAATAAACACTATACCCTAAACCCTTGGACAAAGCTTAAACCCTTGGTTAAAAAACCAAAAACACTAAAGCCTAAATTCTTGGATATACCCTAAACCCTTGGATAAATCCTAAACACTAAACTGTAAATCATTGGGTATACCCAAAACACTAAATCTCCCTCTCTCTCTCCCCCTCATCGTAAACCTTTTTTTTTCGAAAAATACAAAAATGTAAACATTCTTTTAACAGTAATTTGAATCCCAAGAGTATTTCCTTCACGATTTTAAATGTAATTTACCATGTTTATAAATTGTTAATTTTTATTAATAACTTACTTTATTTTCAATGCGGATTACTTGTGCAACTTGGTATCATATTTATTACTGTGTTTAAATATGATTGCACGACAAGTTAGTATCAAATAATATATTCATACAATTTATTAATGGAATTGTGTTGAATGATATATTTCGTTGGGAACTCCACCAACGAAATATTAGTCATAAGGGTCTCTATCTTGTTTAGGAGACCGAAATTTCCAAGATAGATATCATGCAAAGCATCTACACAAATATTAGTCTTTTTGTGCAAGTTAAATTTATTCAAAATAAGACAACAAGATTAAAAACGACTTTAAAAATTTAGAAAGATTTAAAAGTCGAATTAATGTGATACCCCATTGTGCAAGAATAACAGATTCTCAATAAATATCAATAAATGTGATTAAAACTTTCGCAAGAATTATTCAAATAAATAAGGTAACTTACATTTATAATAGATTCATAAGAGATCATATTAATTGCGCAAGAAAAAATAATAATAATCGATGCATGATCTATCAAAAATGTGCAGATATGTGTTCCCAACTTTCTCTTACTCCATTTAGTTTTGTTTTAGTATAAAGTGAAATCGAGAAGAAGAAAGAGAAGGAGATGAGAGAAATAGATGGCGTAGGATAGGTTTTTAGAAAAATAAAAAAATTAAAAAATAAATCAGCCAATCAAATTATAAGGAAACAAGATTAAAATGACTTTGAAAATTTATAAAGATTTAAAAGTCCAATTAATGTGATATCACATTGCGCAAGAATAAATAAAATTATTAAATATACAATATCATAAACTGATTTGAATTAAATATTAGTATTCTTGCGCAAGTTAGATTTATTTAAAATAAGGCAACAAGATTAAAAACGACTTTGAAAATTTAGAAAGATTTAAAAGTCGAATTAATGTGATACCCCATTGTACAAGAATAACAGATTCTCAATAAATATCAATAAATGTGATAAAACTTTCGCAAGAATTATAAAAATAAACCAGCCAATCAAATTATAATATAGTTGACATAGAACTATATAGTTTATGATGATAAAAAATGACAAAAAGAACTATATAGTTTATATATATGAATTTATAAGATATACATTTTATAATATGATAAATTGTATAAAATCATATTTGAGTACAAAGTTGATAATATGTATAAAAAGTTATACTAACTTTTATAATAAAATATTGATTAAAGATTTTGTTCTTTGATGTATAAGCAAATAATTATCTGAAAAACATAGAAAAAGTAACAAAGTATGAAACTTACATTGTAGTTTACGTGTTTTGGATGATATGATCATTTAAGTACACATGGATCCACATGAGGAAACGTCATAATCGTTGGTCTGCGCATATATAAACTAAAATTGTAAATTAAAAAACCAATAGAAAATACATATGAAAATATTTTAATTCTGAATTTGTAAAAAGGAAACTTATTAAAACACGTATTTATTGTAATTCTTGCGCAAATTATGATTAATGAGAGCAATTAATGTAATATTCCGATTAGCAAATTATGATTAATGAGAGCAATTGGTTAAAAGAAATATATTAAATTTGTAAGGTATAAGTAAGGTATGTTCATAATAATAAGTTTCCTAATTAGATATAAATCATATTATGCCATTAAGACATTAATAAATGGTCGACATTTAATAATATTTTTGCGCAAGTTTTGATTTATGAGATTAGAAATTAATATAAATGGTCGACATTTATTAAAATTCTTGAGCAAGTTATGAGTAATGAGATTAGCAATTAATGTAAATGATCGATATTTATTAATATTCTTGCGCAAGTTATGATTAATGAAATTAGCAATTCATAGTTCATACAGTCCAAGCTTCTCAGGCTTTCACTTTCCGAGAGACCACCAAGTTAACGTTTCTACTCGTTTTTAAAATTCGATCATAAATATGAAAGCACAACAGCAACTATTGAAAAGCCAAATAAAACAAGGCTATAAAATCCCTCGCCACAAAAAGAAAATTTAAAAGGCAAAAAGAAAAAAGAACAGACTTGTTGCTGATTTTAAAATTGAAAAAAACAAGGCTATAACATTATCGATAGCTTTTATGGTTCATCATGTAAATAACAGAACATACACTCTTTTTACTCATTGCGGATTGTCTGATACTTCCCCCACAATGATTCAGACCTCTTCATCTCAGCCATTAAGCTCTTGAACTTGTGGCTGTAATCCACTCCACTGTTTATTTAATTAAATGAGAAAAAAAAAGAACAGATTAGTTTGAATGTTAACGCAAAAGAGAGGAAAAATCATAAAATGGAAAGAGAACCTGATCCGATCCAACGATGAGATAGCACGAAGAGCACTTCTGATCATGTCTTCATTACGGTCATGATCTTGCTTCAAATAAATCTACGATTAATCAAATCATATAGAGAGATAAAAAAATTAACCTGCATCGTGGTGAAATCGTTATAATAGGACATCTGCATATAAACCAAAAGAAAAGTCAGCTATGATGAAATATGTATATATAAAAGTTTAATGATGTAAAATAACAAAAACAATATCAACATTAAAAAGTTCAGATAAAAAGTCAGTTGCTTCGTTTCTTCTAGTGTGAATGTCTTATATATAGTAAATTGGTGGACGTTTCTCAATGATTTAGCTTGTATGATAAGCTAAAATATCATAATATTTTAACAGATAAACATAATAAATTTGTAAAATTAATCACGAATATGCATTTTATACGATGCGAAACTTGCGCAAGTAGTAAATATAAATAAGGTATGTTGATAATAATTAGTTTCCTAATAAAAATATAAATAAGGTATGTTGATAATAATTAGTTTCCTAATAAAATATAAAACGTATTTCCCATTAAGACATTTAATGATTAGTCGACATTTATTAAAATTCTTCTGCAAGCTATGATTAATGGTCGACATTGATTACGATTCTTGCGCAAGAAATAATTAGTGCATTTGACAATTAATGTCACTTTCCAATTAAAAGGTCGATGAAAAAAATAAATCAAAAAGAATAATTAGAAAAATTCGACCAATAGAAACGCGAGAATTTTCGTGAGAAGAACTGTGTGAGTGCCACGTGGCGTTTGTACTTCTCTTTTAATATATAGGAGGATTTTTGCGCAAGTTTTGATTTATGAGATTAGGAATTAATATAAATGGTCGACATTTATTAAAATTCTTGAGCAAGTTATGAGTAATGAGATTAGCAATTAATGTAAATGATCGACATTTATTAATATTCTTGCGCAAGTTATGATTAATGAAATTAGCAATTCATAGTTCATACAGTCCAAGCTTCTCAGGCTTTCACTTTCCGAGAGACCACCAAGTTAACGTTTCTACTCGTTTTTAAAATTCGATCATAAGTATGAAAGCACAACAGCAACTATTGAAAAGCCAAATAAAACAAGGCTATAAAATCTCTCGCCACAAAAAGAAAATTTAAAAGGCAAAAAGAAAAAAGAACAGACTTGTTGCTGATTTTAATATTGAAAAAAACAAGGCTATAACATTATCGATAGCTTTTATGGTTCATCATGTAAATAACAGAACATACACTCTTTTTACTCATTGTGGATTGTCTGATACTTCTCCCACAATGATTCAGACCTCTTCATCTCAGCCATTAAGCTCTTGAACTTGTGGCTGTAATCCACTCCACTGTTCATTTAATTAAATGAGAAAAAAGAACAGATTAGTTTGAATGTTAACGCAAAAGAGAGGAAAAATCATAAAATGGAAAGAGAACCTGATCCGATCCAATGATGAGGTAGCACGAAGAGCACTTCTGATCATGTCTTCATTACGGTCATGATCTTGCTTCAAATAAATCTACGATTAATCAAATCATATAGAGAGATTAAAAAATTAATCTGCATCGTCGTGAAATCGTTATAATAGGACATCTGCATATAAACCAAAAGAAAAGTCAGCTATGATGAAATATGTATATATAAAAGTTTAATGATGTAAAATAACAAAAACAATATCAACATAAAAAAGTTCAGAATAAAAAGTCAGTTGCTTCGTTCCTTCTAGTGTGAATGTCTTATATATAGTAAATTGGTGGACGTTTCTCAATGATTTAGCTTGTATGATAAGCTAAAATATCATAATATTTTAACAGATAAACATAATAAATTTGTAAAATTAATCACGAATATGCATTTTATACGATGCGAAACTTGCGCAAGTAGTAAATATAAATAAGGTATGTTGATAATAATTAGTTTTCTAATAAAAATATAAATAAGGTATGTTGATAATAATTAGTTTCCTAATAAAATATAAAACGTATTTCCCATTAAGACATTTAATGATTAGTCGACATTTATTAAAATTCTTCTGCAAGCTATGATTAATGGTCGACATTGATTACGATTCTTGCGCAAGAAATAATTAGTGCGTTTGACAATTAATGTCACTTTCCAATTAAAAGGTCGATGAAAAAAATAAATCAAAAAGAATAATTAGAAAAATTCGACCAATAGAAATGCGAGAATTTTCGTGAAAAGAACTGTGTGAGTGTCACGTGGCGTTTGTACTTCTCTTTTAATATATAGGAGGATAACAAAATTTTAATTTTTATTTTTATTGGAAACATTGTTATTTTGGTTAAATAACACCACCATATTATCAAGTCATGAGCGGACTTTGTGGTCTAGTGATAGTAGATAAGTATTAGATACAAATACATTCTAGGTTCGATATATCTGCTGCAGAAATTATAAATTACATTGTCCTGTTTATCATGGCTGCTGCACTTTTCGCCGGAAAGTTAGATATGTGTATTTTTAATATACCTAGGTTTAATCTTTTTTCAAAAAATATTATCATATTTCTAAGTTCCAACCAGCATATAGTTCATGATGAAAATAAATTTGAAGCAAAAAAGAAAGAAAATATCAGTTCGGAAAATGCTTTTCGTGGTGTGTGGGTCATAGCATCGACTCTTCAACTCAGTTTTCCTTTACCTTATACAGTATTTAGAGATATAGAATTTTATACATCTTTGGATATAATTTAATAATCATACTATTTTTTTTTTTGATAATCAATCATATTTTACGGCCACATAGTTTTACCGTCAATTTCAACGGTAGCAAATATCAAATGTTCAGGATTTGATACCGTCAATTTCAACGGTAGCAAATATCAAATGTTCAGGATTTGATACAAACAACTTTACGTGTATACAATTAATGAAGACGATTAGGGGGAATTCTTTGTGGCCGTTGAAATTGACTTTCGAAACCATGATGTAATGGGTTGAATACATTTAAATCAAATTTCAAACAAATGATGTAATTAATGCATGTAAGCTCCCAAAAATAATTTCTTAATCCTTTCAGTGGAGAGAAAAATCTGCACATGTTTCTATCTTTAAGGTTCATAAAGCTTAACATTCTAAACTTTGATAAAAAAAAAGCTTCACATTCTAAGCAAATTTTTGCCGAATATATTTCCTTAAGACAGTATAAAACTGCTATCTTGAGAAAACAATATAACTAGGATAAATATAATGTCGAATACATTTTGAACAACAAATTTTAATGCTTTATGTAACTCATAATGTCAACCCTCTATATCAACCTTTTATGTAACAAATTTTATGGACCATATCAACCCTCTAGAGCTTTGCCTACAATGCACACAACAATTTATTAGATATAGGAGTATTCAATCCGGATAACGGTTCGGTTTTTTGAATTTTTCGGTATTTCGGTTAGTAAAATACAACTACCATTTTAAATTCATATTTATTTTGGTTCAATACTTCAGTTCGGTTTATATACCGTTGGTTTTCGGTCTATTCGGTTTTATACCAAAAACATGATTATTTTGTTTGGGATTATATTATATGAATTTTAGAGTCATGTTGTCAACGCAGTCGTTTATTAAAAAAATATTATATGTTTAAATAAAAGAAAAAAAAATAAAATAAAAAAGCTTCTACCCGAACTAAAATAAAGCTCTGAATTTTGAGAAAGAAAAAACAAAAGAAAAACAAAACAGAAGCACAAAATAATTTTTTTTTCTATTCTTCCAGTTTTCATCAAAATCATGTTTCTTTGATTGATCACAAAACTCTATTCGTTTATAGATAAAAAAAAAGTTGTGAAAATTTCCACTAGTTATTGTCCATCAAATTATTATATTTACTTTAGTTTAGTCAATTCTAAAATAAAACAAAAAGATCAAAAAGAAGATTAAAAAAATAAGAAATCTCGGTTACGATGAGTTGTTACTTAATTATTGTTCAAGTGTTTTACAAATTAGAGCTTTTTATTAATGCAAAAAATATTGTAATAGTTATTAGCAAAAGATTAACTTATATAGCAAAAAGATTTTCATGCATCGTTATAATATATACATGTATTTATTTTGGATCGTTTTTGTTCGGTTTATTCGGTTTAATCAGTTATAAACCAAACCATATCCAAATTCTGTGGTTTTTATAAAATCACATCCATTCGATTTGTTTGGAATATACCAAAACCAAACCATATTATCTATTTCGGTTTTACCATATTGAACCTATATTATATATTGAAAAAGGTACAGCTTTGTAATTCACATATCACTACTATGTTGTTAAAAAAAACATATCACTACTATATTTGAAATTGAAATATTGTGTCACTAATTGCGGATTACATAACGACGTCAATTCATTGAAAGGAAACAAATATATGTTTCTTACATATTATTCATTTAAAAATATCGGCTAAAAAGGTATTATTTTATTATATAGTATAGGCATCATATAAACCTTCAGTAGCTGTTGACAAAAAAAAAAAACCTTCAGTAGCTTTACAATGCATACAATAATACATTAGGTGTACACACACACATACATATATGTGCAGATGTACATGTTTCGACCCCTATATACATAAGAAGCGAGACACTTCTAAGAAGCACATAGATCGAGAGAAAAATGGGCGAGATCAAAAGCGGCGAGAAAACGCGAGTTTTGGTGGTGGGAGCGACGGGTTACTTAGGGAAGAGAATCGTAAGGGCGTTTTTGGCTGAAGGTCACGAGACCTACGTTTTGCAGCGGCCAGAGACTGGTCTCGACATCGAGAAAGTCCAACTCCTTCTCTCCTTCAAGAAACTAGGCGCTCGTCTCGTGGAAGCTTCTTTCTCCGATCACCAAAGCCTCGTATCAGCCGTGAAACTCGTAGACGTCGTTGTCTCCAACATGTCTGGTGTTCACTTCCGTAGCCATAACATCCTTGTCCAGCTCAAGCTTGTTGAAGCCATCAAAGAAGCCGGTAATGTCAAGGTATGACAGTAACGATTAAGAATGATAGGTAGAGAAACTAGTTTGTCAATCTGTAAATCTTAAAAGTCAAAAACCAAACGAAGCGGAGAAATTAAAAGAATGCTAAAATGTTTTTCTGTTTCTTTTTTTTCACTTTAAGCAATTGTAAAAAAATACATTTCTATATATATATATGCATGTTATATATTGTCAGCTAATATTTGGAACATAATCAAGGGAACTTTAATAAAGATATTCATTTTAGTAATTTGGATGGCTGTGGATTAATCTAAAATGAAAATCTACAAATTAACTATTTCAGCGCTTTTTACCATCTGAATTTGGTATGGATCCACCACGTATGAAACATGCATTACCGCCCGGAAGAGAAACGTTCGACCAAAAAATGGAAGTTCGTCAGGCTATTGAAGCTGCCGGAATACCTTACACTTACGTTGTTGGCGCTTGCTTCGCCGCATATTTTGCCGGGAACCTATCTCAGATGGAAACGTTACTCCCTCCCAAAAAAAAAGTTAATATATACGGAGATGGTAATGTAAAAGGTAAAAACATTACTCCCTCGTAAAAAAATCTTTACTCTTCTCATTATGATATTTACTAGTTAGATTTTAGAGATGAACCCCTCATAAGTTTTCAAACTTTAACGGTTTTATCTTCGTAGTGGTGTTTGCGGATGAAGATGATATTGCGAAATACACTTCCAAAACTCTAAACGACCCACGAACTTTGAACAAAACCGTGTATATCAGGCCTCCGGACAACGTTCTCACGCATATCGAATTGGTTCAGATTTGGGAAAAGCTAACCGGAAATGAATTGGAGAAAACTAATATTACTGCAAAAGATTTCCTTTCCAACATTGAACGTAAGTAGGCCCTTTCTCGAAAATAGAAACACTGAACGTAAGTCTAATCATAATGTGACATCATGTAATATTTTTTTAGTTAGACGTGTTTAATGACCAAGGCTTTATGCCGATTTAATAATCAACCCCATAAATGGTATTTGACATTTTTTGGTAAAAAATGGTATTTGATTTTCTTATATATATATATATATATATATATGTAGACATGGAGATTCCACAGCAAGCGGGAATAGGACATATTTATCATATTTTCTATGAAGGATGTCTGACTGATCATGATGTGGGAGAAGATGAAGAAGCGTCAAGTCTCTATCCAGACGTGAAGTACAAACGCATGGATGATTACTTAAGAATGTTCCTTTGAAGACATTTTGGTTAAATCAGCACATATATGATAATATATGCATATCATGTTTGAAATTATAATTCACATTCATGTTTTTTGGTGTTTCTCAAGTATTAAAATATACTCATTATGATATATATATATTCTTTTTCAAACATCTTTAAAGAATAACAACAATATGTCGACAAAACAAAGCAAACTGAAAAAAATAATGAATATATGAGATACATATTTTTCTCTTACAGAATGAGAAAACAGTAGGAAAAAATAAAAATAATTCACAACTTTCAATTTTGAGCCAAAAATCACCAGCCCACAAACACACAATTTCAATCCTCAACTTTTAGTTATATACAAATGAATCTCATATTTTCATTGACCAAAAACTTTTAGTTCCCTAGAAAAAGAGTCGTTTAGTTTCGTTAATTATGTTTAACATGGACTGAAATGATTTGGTTAATACAAATATAAGACTTTTTGGTTCCAGTTGAAAAGTTAAAGATTAAAGTGGCTTACTTAAAGAGTATACATTTTCATCTTGATTAAAATAGCTTACTTAAGTATATATGTTATAAACAAACTTAAAATCATCTTTAAAGGAAGTAAAAACTAAAAATTGTCCAACATAAAACATAATTTAAACACAAAAATTTAAAGTAATTTCAAACATAACATAAAATAATTAAATGTCTAAAATTAAACATAAACATAAAAATAACAGCCAGAACAACTCTTGAAAAAAAAACATAAAAGTAATAGTTGTTTTAGTTATGCTTGTGATTGTTATTGAGAAAATCTTTGTAATGATTCTGTTTAATAAAATTGGTGATTAAAATTATATATATAATTAAAGTAAAGTTGAACACATATACAATATGTGTTTGTTATACAAAAGCAAATAAATACAACAAAATAATATCATATATGTCTTCTTAAATTTACATATTATTGAAATTCAAAACATTTCTTCCTATGTAAATATATATGTGTGAAAGACCTTCCTAAAAATATGAATACATATATATATATATATATATATATATATATATATATATATATATATATATATATATTATGCTTTTTTGTATTTATTTGAATTGTATGATTCATTTCTTAAAAGTATCATTTATTATGTTCACTTAAAACATATATACTAATTTAATCTGTTTTAATCAAAATGAAAACTTTACAATTTTTAAGTAAGCCATTTTACGGAAACTATTTTAATCTTTAATTTTTAAAATGGGACAAAAAAATTCATAACTGTATTGACCAAAGCTATCTCGATCCGTAAAAAGTTAGCCATTAAATACAATTAACAAAATTTATCGATTGACCTTTGATAGGAATAAAATTATTTGGTCGAAGTTAATATGAGTTTTATTGAGATACTAAGAAAATAATTAAAGAAGGTGAAATTTTTTCTTGTGTTATATTCTATTATCGATATATAGAATAGATATGTAAAATGATATGTAACATGATTGTTGGTATTCCATCTGTAATATTGTCACTACCATCAGTTGTTACCTCGCCGACATTGTCTTCTCCTCCATCACCGTCGCCATCCATCGTTTTATAACCTTTTTTACTGTCTCTTCTTCTCCTCTCCTAGGGTGATGATTTATTTTTCTCCTCCATCAACTCTACCAAATCTTTTGTAAATCTTATCTTATCACTCACCTCCTAATTTTTATCTTTTGTTATTCCACTAGCTCCACCTCCGTTTACTAAATGTAAATCATATCTTATCACTCGTCTCCTAATTTTTCTATTTCACTATTCTATCAGCTCCACTTCCGATTACTCCATAATATGCAAATTGTTTTGTTATAGTCTATTTTCTAAACATAGAATAAAAATGTTATTTTCAAACTTTAACACTACTTTTCTATCAAATTTTGTTAATTTCACATTATTTTCATATAATGTTCAGTTTTATTAATTTATGAATGTAAAAAGAAGAACCTAATATTATATCCTATTTTTTGTGTGTATGTATTAGCTAAATAAGTTCATGTCAAGTATGAGAAACTTGACGAATCTGTTATGCATGTCATTTTTAGTGTCCACGTGCATTACAAGTTTGGTCTCTTTAAGCAATACCATTAAGCCATGACATATTTCTATCACCGAGCATATATATATGCAAACATGAAATATCTTTTCTGGAGAAATAATAGTATCATTGAACCAGAATTAGACAGAGATTCTTGTATTTGGATAATATGGTATATTTGGAAACCCTAAAATGACAAACTATTTCGGAGAATAGACAGAGATCCATTGAAACTAGTTCGACATGCAGAAAACGAGTGTCATGCCTGGTTCAACGCTAACGAAACTGTAACACTACTTCCACAAGAATATAGTATTGAGGAGCCCCGAAATTTAATCTTGGGTAATATTTGTATGATGGATGGATCATGGACTTCCACATCTCCGTTCAGTGGCTGATGATGAGTTTGGATGGACAGCTTGGGAAAAGTACAACTAATAGGGATGAAGAACTATAGACGGCAAGAGTCAGCGTTGCATTCAGGGAAGCACTACCTTGGACACTGGAGAACATGCTCCAGCATTCGACATGTCAGAACTTTGGTACGGACTGCAAGGATATTTGATCGCGATGATCAAGGAACCTTATGTCTAGTCAAGTTTTGCAACTGAACTGGAGAAGATAAAGACTTTGCTGATAAGCTTTCTAGATATCAACATCATTTATTTTCTACGAGCGCAAAATGGATTTTCTGATTCTTTAGTTAGGATCACGAGGTCTTTTCATAGAGCACTTTGTTATATTAATTGTTCTATATGATCTAATTATCTAGACCACTTTAAACTTGAATAATAGAATAGTCGTTCATTGTCAAAGAAAAGTGCACGTCATCGGCCTCCTTGTATGATTTGATAGTAATGGATGATGTTTTAGAAGATATTTTTGTTAATATTATTGTTTAGTTCAAAAAAAGATATTGTTATTTCAAAATTTATGATATTTGATTTTAATTTTTTTTTAGTTTTACAGAAATTAAGTTACCAATTAGATTTTGCATTCATTTTTATAATTACTGGAATTTTTTTTAAATATCTTTTAAGTAAAATTTTTGTGCATCAAAGCAAAACATAATATATTGAGAAACAAAGAGAGTATAATCTATATTATTAAAGTTGAAGTACATTTAGGAGATGTTTGGAAACAAGTATAATATTCTAAATGAAAGTTGTTTGGAAACATGAATAGTAGTATTACATTAATTGTATTTCCATATTTCATTAGTTTAATAATTTTGTTAATTATATTACCTTAACGTTAATACACATCATTAATTATATTACCATAATAATAATAGTGTAGATTTTTATTTATTAGTTAATCAATATAGATTTTGTGCCAATTATAAAATCAAAAATGTAAATAACTAAGTTTTATATATGATTAAATGTTCGATTTAGTAAAAAAACTATTTTAGTTTCAAGGGTGGAAAATAACGTAATCAAAAACATTATTCAAAGCCATGTTTTATGAATAAAATAATAATTTAAATTAAAAAAATAAAAATGTGTTGCATTTATTATCACTTAATTTTTCATTTAGTATAATTATTTTACTAAATAAACAGTCTTTTATCAGTTTATAAATCATTTAGGCATGAACATATATACTATTAAAGCATAACACTTCTTATGAATATGGTCCTGACTTTTCCAATTAATTACAAATATTGTATGTATCTTTTTGCCGGCAGTATTTGCAACCAATAAAAAGTCATTATTTTGCAATTACATTAAAGAGTATTTAATAATTCAGTTCTTACCATTTTTTAAAATTTTGTTTCTTAAATATTTACGCCATATCTTTCCAAAAATATTTCACGTTATTAATTATTTGAAAGCATTTATTAAATGAAACCTCAAAATAAAATCAAGTTAAAATAACAAATGATTAAATCAACAAAATCATAATACGGGTCTGAATTATCTCAACTTCTTTAAAAATAGTTAATTTAAAATAAAAACTAAAACACATAAACTAAATTTAATAAAATTATAGAAAATGTTTTGAAACGCACAAATATTTTTTTTCAATACAGAGAGTGTTGAAGATATAAAATATTTTATTTAAATTAAAAAAAAATCAGTGTAAAATAAGTTTAACTTCGGGTTCAATAAATAAAATTATTTTAGTTTCAACCGGTGGAAAATAACATAATCAAAAACATTATTCAAAGCCATCTTTTTATGAATAAAATAATAACTTAAATAAAAATAGAAATGTGTTACATTTATTGTGACTTAATTTTTATTTAATATAATTATTTTACTAAATAAAATATATAAAATCAGTTAGGCTTGAACATCTATACTATTAAAGCATAATACTTCTTATGAATATGGTCCTAACTTTTCGAATTAATTACAAATATTGTATGTACCTTTTTGCCGTCAGTATTTGCAACCAATAAAAAGTTATTATTTTGCAATTACATTAAATAGTATTTTAATAATTCAGTTCTTACCATTTTTAAAAATTTTGTTTCTTAAACATTTACGCCATATCTTTCTAAAAAATCTTTCATGTTATTAATTATTTAAAAGCATTTATTAAATGAAACTTCAAAATAAAATCAAGTTGAAATAACAAATGATTAAATCAACAAAATCATAATACGGGTCTGAATTATCTCAACTTCTTAAAAAATAGTTTCATTGAAAATAAAAACTAAATCACATAAACTAAATTTAATAAAATTATAGAAAATATTTTGAAACGCACAAATAAATTTTTCAATACAGAGAGGGTTGAAGATATAAAATATTTTATGTAAATTAAAAAAATCAGTGTAAAATAGGTTGAACTTCGGATTCAATAAATAAAATCATATTACGGATTAGAATTATCTAGAGTCTTCAAAAATTTAGTCATATTTAAAATAACAAAAATATGTCATAAAATTTTAAAATATATAATTTATCAAAAATCATTATTTTACTACATAAATTATTTTTCCAACAAAAAACATACCCGCCCTTTTTAAGGGCGGGTCAAAATCTAGTTATAAAATTAAAGGGGATAACCAGATTAATCTTGGACTAAATATTATTAATTTATAATAAATCAATGTTATATCTTTTATTTCGTTTTCAAAACTGTTTACATACTGTATTAAACTGTTTAATATATTATTAATTAACTAAAATAGAGAACCCGGAAAAAAAAAACTCAGTACAAGTGGGAGAAGAGACAAAAGTCGCTCATCTCTTTACTGATAGAACCTTGTCTCTTGTCCATACAAAGTCTCGTAATCCAATTCGCTTCATTAGACGAAGATGAATAAGACTATGATGTGTTGTCCCGCAGAATCACAGCCACGTCGTCTCCACCTCCATGGCTACTCCTTTAGTCACCCCTCTCTTCTCTCCTTTAGCTCTTTCTTCATCAAGAAACCGACATCCTTGTCCCAAGATCCTATTCCAATCGAAAAATGAGAAGAATTCCAATTCTAATGCAACCCAGAAGCTAAATCTATCAAGAATACGTAAAACCGATGGACAGAGTACGAGGTTTATGCAAATGGGTTCT
The DNA here is from genome assembly GCA_019706035.1 of Raphanus raphanistrum subsp. raphanistrum. NCBI lineage: Eukaryota > Viridiplantae > Streptophyta > Magnoliopsida > Brassicales > Brassicaceae > Raphanus > Raphanus raphanistrum. The sequence continues at coordinate 17,934,759 of CM033988.1, read as the reverse complement.
CGAGAGATGAGCTTTGGGAGAAAACTTTCAACTCAAGCAATGGATGGTGCAGGAACAGGAAACACGTCAACAACGATCTCTCGTAAGGTGTTTGAGACAACGCACTTGTTGGTGTCGCTTGGGATCATCCTTGCGGCAGACCAGTTCTTGAAACAGGCTTTTGTAGCAGCGTCCATCAAGTTCCCCAGCGCTCTGTTCGGGATGTTCTGTATTTTCTCTGTTCTCATGATATTGGATTCCGTTGTCCCCGCTGCTGCGACCGGTATGATGAACTTCTTCGAGCCAGCGTTTCTGTTCATCCAGAGATGGCTTCCTTTGTTCTACGTCCCTTCTCTTGTGGTTCTCCCTCTCTCCGTCAGAGATATTCCTGCGGCTTCAGGCGTTAAAATCTGCTACATTGTAGGTATATAACCAATCATTCTCTTGTTCTTCTTGTAGTTTTCACAGTAATGTATTTGTAACAAAGAATATCCTGCCCCATAACCCCTAATATGTGAACCCTCACTAACTCTCCAGATATATTATTGGTGCGTTTGGCTTTACTCGAAGACCTCACCCTTTAACAACCTACTCACAGGACAAATTATCACCAATTAATCTGCAATTGGTGACAGGTTATCCTGTGGAAGAGTTGTTAAAATGTGAAGTTTAGGGTTCGAGTAACGCCAAGACTCACAGGTGAGGAATTAGGGTTGTCACAGTTTTGTTCATTCTATTATGTTTTGTTTTATTAGTGTTATGAACCTCTAGAGTCTAGTTGTATATGCGGGGGGCCTAAAGTGTATCTAATGTTTTTTATCAAATACGTGTACAGCTGGTGGATGGTTGGCGTCTCTTTGTGTAGCAGGTTTCACAGCTATAGCAGTAAGAAAAATGGTGAAAACCGAGATGACGGAAGCTGAGCCTATGTCGAAACCTTCACCATTTTCAACACTTGAGCTATGGACTTGGAGTGGGATCTTTGTTGTATCCTTTGTTGGTGCTCTGTTTTACCCTACTTCGTTGGGGACAAGTGCAAGAACTTGTCTCCCTTTCCTTCTTTCTTCTACTGTTCTAGGTTACATTGTGGGATCAGGGTAATAATATTCGAATCCCATTGTCAAGTATCTCTCTCTCTTGATGTTATATTCTCATTGTCTTGTCTTTCTTTTCTTCAAGGTTGCCATCTTCTGTCAAGAAAGTTTTCCATCCGATAATCTGCTGCGCGCTATCTTCAGTACTCGCTGCTCTAGCTTTTGGGTATGCCTCAGGGTCTGGACTTGATCCTGTTTTAGGTAAAGTCACACAAGCCATAGAGAAACCCTTAAAAGAATCTAAAGCAGAAATGTAAAAATACTCTTTAAATGGATGCAGGAAACTACCTAACCAATGTAGCATCGGATCCTGGTGCTGGTGACATACTAATGGGTTTTCTTGGCTCTGTCATTCTCTCTTTCGCTTTCTCCATGTTTAAACAAAGAAAGGTAAAAAAAAAAAAAACATGTTATATTTTGCATTAGTAATCTGGTAACAATTTTTTTTTTATATATGTCTTCAGCTCGTGAAGAGGCATGCAGCTGAGATTTTCACATCTGTGATTGTTTCAACGGTATTCTCGCTCTACTCCACTGCTCTTGTCGGACGTTTAGTCGGTTTAGAACCATCTTTAACGGTGTCAATATTACCACGCTGCATCACGGTTGCATTGGCCCTTAGCATTGTATCACTCTTTGAAGGTATAAAAATTAAATATTATTCCATCTTATTCTTCTCCTGCGCAGAGTACATTAAAGAACATTTACTAACGACTTTCTTGGACATTTCAGGAACCAATTCGTCTCTTACAGCGGCTGTAGTCGTTGTGACTGGTCTTATTGGAGCTAACTTCGTACAAGTTGTTCTTGACAAACTGCGTTTACGCGATCCAATTGCTCGGGGAATCGCAACTGCTTCTAGGTGATTCCTTTACAGATTCTCCTTCACGTTTTGAATCAAAGTTAGGCAAAACCTGAACGTTATTGTTTTTTTCTTATGGACAGTGCTCATGGGCTTGGAACAGCAGCTTTGTCCGCTAAGGAGCCAGAGGCTCTTCCCTTTTGTGCGATTGCTTATGCTCTCACTGGAATCTTCGGATCCTTACTCTGTTCTGTTCCTGCGGTCAGGCAAAGTTTGCTGGCTGTCGTAGGCTGAGGGGGTTGATGATGTTGCGACACACTGGGGGTCTCAGAATCCGGCAAGTTACTTTTGTAAATGTTAGTGACTTTGTAATGGAAACCAAATATATGTAAAGTTTTTTTTTTCCAACTAAGTCATACAAATATTCCTCAAATTTGCAAATATCGGCCATGGTTAGGACCGAGCATATTTATAGCTGAACCGTAAAACGACTTCTATCAATTATCCTATCGGATTTTTAAATCTCTAAAAATCAAAAACTAAAAAAGAAAAAATCAGAACTGAACTGAAAATCAAATAGATACATAAAATTCTAAAAATATAGTTTATGCACTTATAAAAATTAAATTTATTTATTTTTAATAATTCTAGTAATTTTAAAATTTTATTTATGAAAAAATACCTAAAAACTGAATTATCTGAATACTTTTTTCAAAATATTTAAAATTATTCTAATTTTTTTATCTAAACCCGAAAACTGAAATTTTATCTAAAAAACAAAATTTTCTGATTTTCTAATCCTAACTAACCGAAAAACTAAAACTGAAACTGAAATGAAACAAAATGGATCGACGGTTACTTCGGATGTTAGCCGGTTCTCATTTTTGTAACCAGAACTGAAAACTAATATAATCAAACAAAAATTTGTAAACACTAGTGCGGATGTTAGCCGGTTCTCAACTTTGGTCAACTGCAAAAACTATCATGTACATTGACTGCAGATTGTCTACCTAATTGTAAACATGTAAATAAGTCTGCTATCATAGGTAAGTCTGAAAATCCCAGACAAAACTTTCTTTAGAAATCTTCTCTTATTTTTTTTTTTTGTCATCAAACACACAGATTCATAAAGATTCTGTGGACCAAACTGAGAATTCTGCATCCATGTGAACGACGAAAGACGATTGTTGTCTGGCACTGCGCGCTAGACGATCCGCCTTTAAATTCTCCGTTCGTGGTACATGGATAATTTGTGAGCTCGAGAAACTGTCTTGTAATCTCTTAATATCCTCCAGATAACTTGCAAAGGCTGGCCACTCTTCTGGTTCCGAAACCATCTTCACCAACTGAGAGCAATCTGTTGCAAACGAAACCTGATACTGTCGTAAGTTCTTCATACATTCCATTGCCCAAATTAAAGCCTCTACCTCCGCGTGTAGTGGAGATAGAGTAGCCCGAACATTTCGAGCCTCCATCAAACCCGTAAATCCTTCGAGCGTACTAAACCACCCTTGTCCCGAGAACGAATCGTTTTCCTTCCAGGATCCATCCGTAAAACACCATCGCCCTGGGATTATGGGAATTTGGTGTACGTGTGGTACTATAGATCTCCTTATATTTGCCTCTTGTGCCGCAGCCCACATACTAGATTCAGATTCAGCCAGCGTTAGTGTATCCCTTGCATCAACATCCAAATTACTAAATACCTTATTGTTCCTTACTTTCCAAATATACCATAAAATTCATGCGAATTGATGATCTTTCAGTGTCGGTAATACTCGCCAAAATAAGTAATCCATATTTGTGAATAGAGAGTTCGATGGAAAAGTTTCTGGATTAGTCGGAATCGTTGATAGCGCCCAGACTTGCCGTGCTGGAGGGCAGTCGAAGAACACATGATTCAAAGACTCCTCATCATGTCCACATCTATCACAACCAATATCTCCTTTAAATCCCCTTGCTTTGAGATTCCTTTTTACCGCAACGCAACCTGAAATAATCTGCCATAAGAAATGTTTTATCTTCGGTGGACATTTCACCTGCCAACAATAAGCTTTCAAGGCATCTACTGTTGGTCCATAGAATGGCGATTTTAACCCATTGTCGGGATAGACCCTTTCCACTTCGTAGCCCGATTTGACCGTGTATTTTCCATTTTTAGTAAAATGCCAACCTTCCTTATCTTCGATAGTCATCCGACTAATGGGGATACTTTCAATTATTTTCGCATCCAAGGGGTCTACCAAATCCCTGATTGCCTGTGAATTCCAAATCCTAGTACCTGGAATAATGAGAGAGTCCACTGTAAGGTCCGGTAACAAGTTATGATGATTTTTTTTTGCTGGTCTCGGGCGAGTGGTTGGGAGCCAAGGGTCATTCCATACTGAGATAGAAGACCCTGTTCCCACCCTTTTAATTAGTCCTTTGCTAACCAGAGATCTAGCTGATATAATACTCCTCCAGGCATATGATGGGGAGTATGAACGGATCGGTTCCAGAGGTGAGGCGTTTCTGAAGTACCGTCCTTTGAATACTCTAGAAAAGAGAGTATTCGGTTTAGTCATTAGGCGCCAAAGTTGCTTTCCTAGCATCGCCGTATTGAAATCCATAACATCTTTGAACCCCAATCCCCCTTCATTTTTGGGGATACACACTTTATCCCATGATTTCCAGTGCATGCCCGTAGTACTTCCCCCCGGACTCCACCAAAACTTTGCAACTGTGCTCGTCAATTTCTTTACTGTTGTTTTTGGCAAACGGTAGCAGGACATTACATGGTTTGGTAATGCCGTTACCACTGACTTAATAACCACTTCTTTTCCTCCTTTAGTAAAGAACCTAAAAGTCCACCCATTGATTCTGGAATCTACCCGATCCTGAACAAAACCAAATACTTGTACCTTCTCTTATAAACATGTTAGTTTTGCAGTTGACTAAAATTTACAGATATTTGACTTTTTCTTAGAAGACTTGTAGAGAAGTATTTCTTCTCTAGAAGTCCTTTATCTCAATTTTTATTAAATTTCAATCTTCTCTCTACTTTTAAAATTTTCTTGTTAGTTCACATGTATTAGTCAATATTAAAGTTCTTAAGTGAAATTTATAACTCAAACGATGATAATTATGAGGTTATACATTCATGTTGATATAGCTAATCCGAAAAAAACATTTAAGAATTCTTCTACGTTTGATTTTGTAAAATTTGTATTTTCAAAAGTGTTAAGTAATTTTAAGATATGTTTTTCATCTTTCAAATGTGTTAAGTAACTTCAAGTATATCAAGCCATGTAGTTTAATGTTTCTTCTTAGATCAAAAGATTCCTAACTTTCATGAAATTTAAAATTTCAACTTCCATTAAAATTTAATCTTCTTACTGAGACTTATGTATTGTTTGATCTTTTGTGAATTTGACTATGTTTTCTCTCTTGGTTTATGTAAATTCGAGTAAATTTTTGTGTTGTCCTATTTTCCTATGAGTGGGTAGAATGGCTAAAAACTTTATTTTGCTATGTAGTATTAATAAATTCAATAATCTCAAGTACTTTAGGTAAAATAATATTGTACACATCAAAATATTTGCCAAATTGTTTTTATTAACGTCTTTTCAAGTTTACAAAAGAATTCACGTAAAAATCATAAAACAAACTATAAACAAAACTATTACAAGTGAAGCTTGAGACCATTTTTGACATAGATAATCTCAGACTCTACTTAAGTGAGATATTTTTCGATTTAGAGGGAAGTCTTCCAAAGAAGTCTTTTAACATAAAATGCATTAGACTTCATGGGAAGTCTTCCAAATAAGTGTTCTATCATAAAATGCACTAGAATACTTCGAGGAAATCTTCCAAAGTTGACTCTGATCTGAAAACATGCATATCGAAAAACGTTCAAATGACATCAAAACAAAAAAAATTCAAAATATTTTTATGCTTAAATAATAAATAAAACAGTCACTTAGCACGAATTTACAATTTTTAGAATCTAACAATCAAAACCCACAAAAATATATTTTAAAATGTATAAATCTACCTTTAAAGGTGTGAAATAGTGAGAAACTTGTAATAAAAAACCTGCAAAAACAAGATAAATTAGTTAAAAAGACATAAGAAAAAATGAGAAATAGATATAAATTTGGTGTTTTCATGTTCTAAGTGATTAAAGAGAGGCTGGAGAGTTTAAGAGTGAGAAATACTACATTTTTGTTGCAGCCAATTCAAAAATAAAAAAAATGTGTAAATTTTCTTTATATAAAGACGCAAATTCCAATTAAGTGAGAAATTTTCAATTTAGAAAACTTTCAGGAAAATCTTCCAACATAAAATGCATTAGAAGACTTCTAGAGAATTATTTCCTGGAAATATTCCGTGGAAGTCTCCTAGCATAAACTAGATTCGAAGACTTCCAAGGAAATCTTCTAGTATAAAATCCATTAGAAGACTTCCAGAGAAGTCTTTAAAAAAAATATTCTAGTATAAAATGCATTAGAAAATTTTCTAAGAATTTTTCAGGGAAATCCTCTAGTATAAAATATTTCAGAAGATTTCCGAAGAAGTCTTCCAGAAGTAAGTATTCTAGTATAAAATGCATTAGAAAACTTTCTGAGAATTCTTCCAAGGAAATCCTATAGTATAAAATATATTAGAAAATTTCTGAGGAAGTCTTCGATAAGTCTTCTGAGAAGTCTTATTCAGATCAGAGAAAATCTGCATATCCAAAAACGGTAAATGACATTAAAACAAAGAAAAACTTCAAAATATTTTTTATGCTTACTAACAAATAAAACAATTACATTAGTTTGAAAATATAACTTTTTAGAATCTAACATATAAAATACACAAAAATAAATATTTAAATTTTATAGATCTACCTTTAAAGAAAAGAAAGATGAGAACCGTGTAATGAAAAATCTGCAAAAACAAAAAAAAAATACTGAGAAGACATAAAAAAAGACTTGATATAGAGTTTGGTGTTTAATGAGATTAGAGAGAGGTTGGAGAGTTTTAGAGTGAAATATTAAATTTATATATAGAGACAAAAGTTTCAACTAGGTTAAATATTTTTCGATAAAGAATACTTTCCAAAAAGTTTTATAGTTCATAGAATCATATAACTAACTTGGGGGGGGGGGGGGGGTTATTGGAATGAATTCTCATTAACTTTGTAAATTTTTAGATTCCATTGTTATTGGTTTGTTGATTTTAACAATCTTTATAAAATCTATTGTTATTGATTTGAGAATTTTCAAAATCCATTAAAATCTCTTGTTATTCAAAAAGTTTAGTAATTGTTGATTCTATAATTCTAAATAAGTCTATTGTTACTGGAACATGAGATTTATAAATACTATTAAAAACTATATGAGATTTATAAAAACTATATGATAGAAAAGTTTAGAAAACAAAATAATAATTCTTGCCAAGTATCTTTTGCACTTTCAACCCACATTATAACTCATTATATATAATTACTTTTTGAATGTAAAATTATATTTTATTTTTTATCATTAAATAAAAAAATATTCTATATTTTTGAATTATACGTTTTTGAATTCAAACTTTTTTGAAATTCTTTTTATTGTTTTTCATTTTATACAATTTTGTTTTCAATTTTTACATTTTTTCAAATTTTTATTTGAAATTCTAAAACTATTATTGAAACTACTTTTAAAATTTTTATTTTTAAATTTTAAGTATTTATTTATTTAAATTCTAGAATTTCTTAACTATATATAAATTTTACAAAATGAATGATAGAAAAATAACATAAATTCATGAAATAGCGATTTATAAAAGTCATGATCAAATTTTGTAACTTTACAAAAATCAATGTATATATATTTTCTTAATTCACATAACTTTAAAAATCTATCAACTTGTAAAATTCACACTCTACCTAAACTTATCTCCCAATAACCCTCCTTCATAGCAAAAAATACTTCATTGAACTTAAAATCAACTTTTAAAGTGTTTAATATAACACAAAACATAACACACAGATGTCAAATTTAATTGTTTTTAAGTTTTAGATTTCAATCTAACCCTAAAATACCTAAAATACTATAACATATGTTACCAAACCTTAAACCAAAGACTATCATGACTCAATTTACATTCACTCATCTATGTTAAAATAATTCAATTTTAGTAAAATTAAATTTACATCATTTAGAAATATTTATGTTTACATGATTTGGATTTTTCCCTGTCAAAATATATTTTCTAAATTACTTTTAAGATCTAATACATGAGAAAACTTCTGAAAGGCTTCTGAAGAATTCGGGAAGGCTTCTGAAAACTTCGAGAAGACATCGCTTTTGGCGGGAAACCTCAATTCTATTAAAATTTAGGTGGAAAATCTATATTCTACTAAAATTTAGTTGGAAACATGTCAGGAGACTTCCAAATCATATCCTACTCAAATAACTAACTAAACAGAAAAAGGAAATTCATTTAAGTTAAATCAACTTATAAAATGTTTAGTATACACAAAACTAAACATATGTAGGTCAAATTTATTTATTTTTAAGTTAAGATTCCAAAATCTAATCCTATATACAAATAATATTGTAACATATTTTACCAAATCTGAAACCAAAAACTATCATGACGCAATCTACATTTAGTTATCTATGTTGAAAACAATTCAATTTAATTAAATATAAATTTGCATCAAAATATTTTTTATAAAAAAATTTAAATTATTTTATAAATCTACTGTACGAGAAGACTTATCTTCTCACGTAGAGGGTTATGATAGTAAACTAAATACAATTTTTTTGTATGGTCATAAAGAAATTGTTGTAATTTGACTAGTTTTTGGTTACTTCTGCATTTGATTGAATTTGAAGTACACTTTGTATTTAAAATCAAGTTTTGAGTCATTTTTGAAAAAAATTCCTAGTATTTTTGTAAATATTAGAAATTGTTAAGAATTATTTTGAAAATTTTAGCAAAATAATGTTTAAAAAATTGTATTTACATTTAGGTTATTTTTGCAAATCCCTCCCCCCTACATTCCCCATTTTTCATACAGTTGTGAATTTCTATTTCACAAGGCATCAAAGACAAGTTTTTACCACTGCATTTTTATAACTCGAAATCAACATGTAATATATGTTAGATACATTCATGAGTATGAATGTATGATCAATGGGAAGAGACCATTCATTCTTTTGCTTAAAGGTTGATTTTGGGGGTTTAAATCTATTTTTATCAGTAGAAACACTGAGGTTTATTAGTCAAGATTTAAAGGTTTATATATCAAGTATGGGGATTCGATTTTCAGAAGAATCATAATTTCTTGCAGTTTATAGGATGGAAGTTTTTCTGAGGTTTTAACGTCTTGTAAGAAATGTCATTCGTTGTGGTCGTGTGTTGTAGAGAAAGCATGTCTATTAAAGATGTCATACATGCAAACCCGTTCATTGATCCAAGTGTTATGAGAAAAATTACATCTTGGAATTGGTTTTATATTCGTTTTGCTCACAAATAATTCAGATAGTTGATCATCTTATAATAGAATACAGTATATATTATAAGATGATACATTCGTTAACTTTGACCAGTGTCAGAAAAAAAAAACTTTTGCTCTGCTAATAAATTCTCTACATTACAGGCTTTTCTTTTATATCTCCACACAAATTACAAAACAAGCAACACCGTCCTTTTCGCCATGAAAATCCGCGGGAAACAAGGCTTAAAGAAAGAAAGAGAGAAAGAAAGAGAGAAAGAAGAAACAACCAATGGGTTTATCGACGCGTTCTGTTTTGCTTCTATTTGTTTTAGGCTTTTGCAGCTTCTGAAGGAGCAGTGGCTTTATTGGCAATGAGCTGCTCATAGAGATCTCTGATCTTCAATCCAACAATGGTCTGGAAAAGACCAGTTCCATTGTTGCTACCAGGGAAGTCAGCATGTTTGAGCATTTGTTGAGTCACTTCACCGTAGAATTTGGTCGAGAGGTTGCTCAGATGGCTCTCCACGTAAATTAGCTCGTCAAGTCTATCGAATTGCCCATCCATCTCCACAACCGAAACCTAAAACAGAGAGAGATCATATGCTCAAACCAAGAGGCAAAGATAATTAAACTCATTCTGCAACCTAAAGAGACAAATGAACGCACCTCATTGTCGAAGTAGGAATCAGGTTGGTAGTTGAACTTGATGCCAGGATACGAGCAGGTGAGTTTGCGACCACAAGGGATCCACGAGATGGTAGAACCTTCATCGAATAGGTAAACCGGGCTGAAGTACTTAACACCTTCCTTCATTATCAGCCTCACTCTCAACACTTTGCCTTCATTGTCATCTGGAATCAACTGCGTTGGAAGAACTTCTATTACCGCATCCGCGTACTGCTTTTGCGGGTCTGTAATATGTCATTCATAGATTGCTAAACCATACCAATAAATATTCTAGGAAATTGAAAAACCAAAACTGTAATTATACCGATGAATGCATCGAAATCGGGCTTTCGTGCTTCGATACTTGCTTTGATGCTCTCTAAACTGTGACCTCTCTCAGCCATGTCCCTCTATTATCATCAAACCGTTACAAATGACGGTCGAGTGAAATTGTGTATATGAATATGAAATAGATAGAGAGACACACCTGGATTTTCCAAGCAAATTTGACCTCATTGCTAATGTCTAGGTAGATACTGAAGTCCAACAGGTCCCGTACTCTCTCATCAAACCTTCACAAGTAGGTAAAACATTATTATAAAAATATTGGAATGAGTAATGACCGTAACTAATAGACTTAAATATTCGAATAACATTATTAATTTCTGTCAAAATACAAGACTTTCATGCAAAGGTTAAAAGATCCATTTCTGATACTGATTCGTATATTATATATATCTAATAAGTCTAAGATTCCTAATTATCCAAATTCCGACAATAAAAAGAGACTTCTAAACTCGAAACTGATGCAGTTTGTCTGAGAGACAAAACAGAGAGTAAGAGTAAAACTTACATTGGATGAAGACCTTCGATGACGAGAATCTTGGGAGGCTGAATAAGCTCAGGTGCGTCAAGAAGTCCAGTGACGTGATTATAAATAGGTTTCTCGACGGCGATACCACTCTTAAGAGCTTTGACTTGCTCATACATGAGATCAAAGTCATTGGCGCGTGGGTCCAAAGCAGTGACTCCTTTCTCTTTGCGACCGGTTCTGTCCAAAGAATGGTAATCATCGAGACAGATCACGGTGGTCATGTCACTGATGAGTGTGTTGGAGTCAGGGTTCCCTCCTTTCGGTGGCTCGGCGGCTCCACCGAAGACACTTGTCAGCCTCCGCATGAAAGTACTTTTGCCGCATCCGGAGTCGGCAGCGAGTCCGATCACGACGGTTTGTTGTGCGGCGCAAGTGATGATAGTGTTGAATCTACGGTTGGTTTGACGACGGTAGAAGAAGACTTGTTTTGAGGAGGAGGAGGAGGAAGAAGGGGAAGAGGTTAAGAAATGAGTTGAGTTAAGAGCTTGTGTTGAGTAGATTGTTGAGACAGCCATTGTTGTTTGATGTTTGGTTCCTCTTCCTCTTCTTCTCCGCCTAAGCACTCTTTTTTGAGTGATGAGGATTAGGATAGGATGAGAGAATGTGGGTAACGATTTTTTATTTTATGGGTTATTGTGTGGTGACATAAAGATGTTATTTTCTTGAAATAAAAATAAAATGAGGAATGAGAGGAGGAAAATGGGTCTATAGGAAACAAATGACAATTTGTAAAGAAGAAAATGAGTTTTGTTGTGACTGGATGTGGTTGTGTAATGAGTGGCTCATGTTTTGATTTTCTGAATTAAACTATACTTTGTGATGTTGTTTTAGATAAGTCTTTAGATTATTTGCTAAGATAATTATTGATAAGTAAACCATTTCTAGCCTCAGGAAACAAGCATCATCTATCTTTACTTCATGGTTTCTTTTGGTATGTCTTAAGTTTAGATTTGCATAATGGTATTTGTTTTTGATTAAATGATTAAAAGATTATTGGATATTTGAAGTTTCGGAGAGTGGAGTTGTGATGAAGTGATAAAACTAGAACGAGAGACACATGGTGGTTATTTGCTTGTTTTTTGGGTTTCGGATATTTGTATTGACACGTGAGAAACTCTAATTGGACGAATACGGATTAGGTGTTTATGGTCTGAAGTTGAATGAGAGAATGTATTTTGAGGGTCCATTGACACGTCCCCTATATGGCTATATTCCATTAAGCTTCGACTCTGAATGGTCTTACGTTTTTTCATTTAGCATTAGTCCAAGATTTTCTCATCGAGACTGTTAACAAAGGTCTTTGAAGCATTGAACCACCATTTAGCAAAGACCATTATATGACGAGAATTGAAACCACCACATGTTTGATATGCATGCATTTCACCGTGCCTTGTAATTTCAAATACGAACATTATAAAGGGTCAACGAAATTAAAAGAATAGGAGAATTAAGCAAGTGTAACTACCATTCAACCATGTGGTTTCTTTTGCAAATAACATTCAGACTGAAACGAGTGTCAAGCAGTAGTTTATGGTGCTATGGTTTTGTCTTAATGATTCACTTCGTCTAGAAAATATAACAATATAAACACATTAGAAAGAGCTTCTAAAAACCAACTAAAGTTATACTATAATGACTAAAAAGTCAACATTCACGTTCACAATCAATAATTACATGACATTTGAGAAGTTTTCATTTATAGTTCTTGCTGATTTACAAAAACTACGCCAAAAAGTTAAAAATTTGCTTTAAAACGAACTATCTAAACAAAAAAGTCGATATAAAAAATGATTTGAACGTATCTCTTACCAAATGTATTAGTCCATGGCAACAGTTTTAAATTCATGGTTGAATGTAATTGTTAAAAGTAGATAGAAAATGATACAAGGTGTTCAAAAAAAAAGAAAAGCTACAATGTTGGACTCGTTGAGGCCCTACTATGTTAAAGAGGTTGATTACGTATCCACCTTTGAAACATCATGAAGCTTTCATATGGTTTATACTCTGCAGTGTGCCCTCCTCCCTGCAAAATTAAACCAATTACAAAAACTTTATCAATTCTAACGTGCAATACCAAAAAAAACATGTGATCAAAAACCAAAAAAAAAAGAACACTTGCTTTGATAGTGGCAAATGTCATGTTGTTGACGTAAGTCCTTGTGTATCCAATAACTTGATTGTTAACAAACCATGGCCTCCACTGATCAATGATTGAATAGTTTAGAGATCTAATCCAAGCTACGGTTCCAACATAAGGCACCATCAAATCATGATCGCCACTGTAAACCAGTGACCTATATAACCCTTTTCTGCTATTGTTCGTATGGTACGGTACGCTACTCTGTATATCTTTCTCATAAGCCATATCCCAATCGCATCTCATCCATTTCCCTATACTTCCCTGAAAAATTTACATACATTCATTGATTAATAAAATACTAACAACGATAACATGCATGTATATATGAATGGAAAATGACATACTTTCTCCACATGAAGCGCTCTGCGTACATCTTCATCATTAGCCCAATATGTAGCTAGAACATAACGGTACATCTGCACAATTCATCTCAGTGGTTTATAACAACATGATTTCCATTGCATAACTAAACCAACCTTTTCTTTATTTTTTCTTGGCTTACATAGCAATCAGGAGTTGGAAGATAAAGATCTGATGGAACAAGTCTTTCGAGACTTCTTCTTCCAGGATTCTCTATTGAAAATGGATTTGGTGAAGCCAAATCACACATTGATATCAGAATAGAACCTTCATTTATCCTTGATACACACTGTCATCAATCATCATAATCAGCAATGCAAAAAGAATTAAACTAGTCTTGGTTATTCACATTTTTATACTTTTTTACCTTATCGTAGTCTTCCACCAATTTCAAGCATTGTGTATTAGTGGGTTCTATGTTTGCATAGTTTCCTTTGCAGCTTATCTTAAGCGACTGAAAACAAGAGTTAAAAGAAACTAGTTTAATGAAAGTACTTACATTAGGGTATACAAGAGACTAGGTAAGACTTCAATATATTATATACCTCAAAGAGTTCATCAGAGATCAGTCCCATTCCGTGTGCATATGGAATCCTGGAGTTATGATCTTTATCAAGTTCCGTTGATGGATTCCCAAGAACATAGCCCTGTTGGTAAAAATGATACTTTCAAACAAGTTTCATATATCTATTATATGAATCATAATTTATAATGAAAATATAGTGAAGAGACTTATCATGAACCTTAAGATTCATGGGTTTGTTGCTATGTTCATTTCCTGCTTAACCGTAATGTGTAAGAACGTAATAAGTGGATCATATCCAAAGAAGACCAGAAGATGGATAATGGAAAGAAAAACGAAATCAAACCTATTGAGATCTGTTGAACGATGGCTGGCACAACTATACCAGCGTAAGAATCTCCACCTACATAGAGAGGATTTGAGACAAACTCTGGATGCTCCTCTAACCACTACAACAACAACAACAATTGAAAAGATTATGATATGTTTAGACTCAAGAAACACATGTTTTTGCAATATTGTAACCTTCTGTAGAAACTCATAGGTCTGTTTTACTTCTCCTGTGTCACTAGGTATACTAGCAGGAGGGACTGTGGAGTAAGAGAAGCCAGTCCCAACAGGTTGGTCCAAGAATAGTATGCTTGCTACCTAAAATATATTCACCAAATCAAAAATACCACAAAACCAGGAAAAAAAAACAAGAATCCTGAACTCTAATCTGTGATAGTCAATAGGTGATGGATTTACCTTTGTCCAGGAATAAGAAGTAGAGACAAGAGAAGGCAAACCTCCATTATAATCTTCAGTCTTGAAAGTCAGCGGCCCTGCACTTAAACCAATAGGGAAACAAGAGTATCAATTAAAAGTCAACTCTTTAAAGTTTGTTTTCCCTCTTTAAATTACCAATCTCGAAAGCAAGAGCAGAGAGAGCAGTGCAAGCAGGTCCTCCAGTTAACCAAATCAGAAGAGGATCTTCTTCAGGCTTGTCCTCTGATTTGATGAAGTAGTAGAAAAGTTTTACTTTCTCTTCTTCACCAACACCAATATAGCTTTTCATAAGAAAGATGCAAATATTTTAACTCAGCTGGGTTGTTTTGTTGTTAGTCATGAATATTGAAAAGCAGAGGAACAAGAAGAGAAAGCACACCCAGTTTCAAGGTGGAAAGGAAGAGGACCTTCGAAACCGGGAAGATGGCTAATAACATAGGCTGTATCAACACCATGTTGAGTTATGAGGAGGAGTTGAATGAGGAGAAGCAACTTCATTTTCAATGCTTTAGACATTCTTGATTTCATTTTATGAAACAAAACAGACTAAAGAAGGATGGTTTCGCATGCGTGCGGACAATATAACCGAACCCAAGAGATCAACCTAAACTAATGTTTTCCGGTTTGGTGTCGATTAAACCGATATTTTGGTTCAGCTAAGACACATGAAAACTGAAAAGATTGGTTCCCCCTAATGCATTGTATACCACAAGTTCATGTGATGAAAAATAAAATACACGAGACACTAAATTCATCGTTTTCGGGTTTAGCCAGAAACCAATTCTCCTCTCTCCTCTTTCGAACTACTATTATTTTGTATCACTCTTTCAGATTCATGGGGACTTAATTACGCTTACAATATATTAACATATACTTCAACTTGTCGTTAGATTTCCAAAAAAAGACGTTGTGATATAGTCCACGTCTTGGTCTTCAAGACTAACAAAATAAAATAGTCTACTCTCTTGGACGAGTGGATCAGTTCAGTGTTTTAAACATTGATCACCTAATCAAACTTTTTCTACACTGAATTCCTTCTTAATATAAAAGTAAAAAATAGCATTCATTTATAATATGGGGGAAAAATTATAATATATCCCACCTCTTGGTCTTGGTCTTTAAGACTACCAAAATAAAATAGTCTACTCTCTTGGACGAGTGGATAATTAAGAACACCTTCATTGTAGAGTTTGCATACAAAAACTTCAAAGAATGAAATTGAGTTATCATGAACAAACTAAAAAGAAATTATTTGGAACCTCATATGAGTTTATAAATTGATTCAGTCCTAGTACTGAAGCGAACTTAAATTATTTAACTAATTTTTACTAAAATCTTAGTAATAATTTTGCTTGTCCGAGAAACTTATGGAATTCTCATCAATGAGGTTAAGTGCACTAATACAAACATCGAGATCTTAAACCGGCGATGACTGAGGGGAACAGGCGCCAGATTTGTGTTGCTTCGAGTAAATAATAAATTCATCTAAAATGCTGTAAGAGATGGCTGAGAGCCAGAGAAACCACATAAGAAGAAGGACAAGAGCAAACGTCGCGCAAACCAATGAGATCAGCATGAGAGCGGCTAGACCGCCGAAGAGATGGCTCGTATGTCCGGCGAGCCTCGGGACTATCCCGGGCCGTAGCCCCACGTCTATGGCTTCACGGACGCGAAGAACCGCGTAGAACAAAACGAATACACAATAACTCAAGAATGTTGCTTTATGTGTTTTCAAAACAGAGGACTGTTGGTTTATTAGTTGGAGTAGTCCTATAAGTCCAGCGTTGACCATTACGACGACTTTGTGTACAACGGTGGAGTATTTGGTGAACTTTACCGCTTCATCATCGGAGATCGGGAGGGTTTGGTCAAAGGCGGAGACAGCATTCATAGTTTGTATCTTCTCTGTGTTTATTCCTTATTCTTTTATTGATCTTTGAACTTTCTATCTATGTGATGATTTTATAAGAGGAAGAATCTGAGAGCTGATCAGATGATCATTTGTTTGCATGGAAGGATGACCGTCCGATGAGCTACGTGCGCAGCGATCATTATATTTCTCCGACCAGCATACACATTTCTTGGTGTTTTTTTTTTTGCAACTACATTTCTTGGTGTTTTCCTCAACACATGATGTAAAAAAGAGTTAGTTACCAAATTAGACACTTTTGTCTTTCTTACTACACAATTGGATACATTCTACTTGCAAGACACAATTCATGAAACTAAAGCATGTTTATGACATATTTGCTCTTCATGGGACGTTTGACATGTAGTTTGAAAATGAATAAAATACTTAGTTGGTTTTTGTTGGTTTAGTTTGGTAAATAGTTAGATTATTTTTTTTTTTTGTCATTGAGGGTAAACCAAATAATGTATTGCAAGTACAAGACTTGAGGATAAAGAAACAAATTGGAAACCAATAGGTCCCAAAAAGAACAAACCCAAACAGTTGGGATAACCAAACAAGGCAACTTAAATTGGTGCAGGAAATCCAAAAGCGCCAGAATGAGAGGAGAAGATCACGTGGACCTAGTTGCTTCCATCATATAATGCGAGAGTTAAGCCACGGCGGGCCAGACCTTGCCACATATGACTGAAGACGATGATCCCTTGTCACACTGTACGCAATTTCATAGAATTGTATGTTGTATTAAGCCACATGATTTGTGAGTTACTTTTGAATCGCAGGATTGTTATTTTATAATTTTAGTTTGAATAAAGGAGACAAGTGTGAAGAGTTAATGTTTTTTTTTTAATTTTGTTAAATTTCCAAATTAATTTGTTTGAATCGGTTAAGTGTGATAACCGATTTTAAAGTTTTGTTAGGTTTCCAAACTAATTGATTTTAGTTTTTGGAAAAATATCTTGCGAGTGGATGGGACACATAACTAAACTGATTGCAAAATACATGTTGATAATTATACACTAGAGTCTATGAATAATTGTGCCTAGCAAAAGCCGGTTGATATGGAGATGGAGGTTATGGTGGTTATGGATACGGAGGTGGTGGATACGGAAGTTGTTACGGAGGTTGTGGATATGGAAGTTGATACTGAGATGAAGGTTATGGTGATTATAGATACGGTGGTGGATACAGTGGTGGATACAAGTGGTGGTGGAGATGGTTACTTGAGAAGATGGTGGATACAGAGAAAATGTAAATGGTGGATACGAAGTGAAAGTTATGGTAAAAAAGAAGAAAGAAAAAATTGATAAAAATAAAAATTTAAGAAAATAATAAAGTTCTACATTTTCAAAGTACAATCGCATTAAGTTAGTAAATGGCAATTTAGTATAAAACGCACCTCGGTTTCCCAAATTGTGTCCACCAAGTGGAATGTGTCTAATTGTGAAGTAAAAGAGACAAAAGTGTAAAGGGTAAATTGGTATAAAACGCACCTCGATCTCTGTTCCTCTGTGACATACCCTTCAACCATCATGAAAATGAACATTTGTATAATTTGATTTTAACCCCAATACTATTTAGAAATGCAGATTAACCCCAATAATTTTTGCATGAATCCCAAAGGACTCACTTGTGATTATGCTAGACGATTTAAGTTGAGGTTGAAGACTTAGTGTTAAGGCCAGTTTTGTTTTATTTTACTTAGTTTGGTGGAGAACATCTTCCAAAGTTGTGGTCCTCCAAAGATGTGGGCTTGTTAGGCAAGACTTCTTCACGTAAGTTTGACTCATGCCATAGGGCATTTCGTAAAGCAGATAGTCATCCACCGTCACTCATAACGATGTTGGAGAGAACGGTTTTGAACCTGCCGATGAAGGTGCTAAGTGACTCGTGTTCCTTATGAGACATGTGTAGAAGCCGTAAAACCGAATCGAATAAACGATATAATAAAAGCGAGATGTTAAGGAAAGAAACGATTGAATAGACGAAATGAAACCAAAATGGAAAACGTTTTCATAAACGTTCATGGAGTCGAGATATGATATCTCTTTCCTTTACTCTTTATATTCGCTCCGTAGTGAGACGGGACTGTACGAATATAGAGTCCCAGGATAAAACCATGGCGACGATTCACGCTTCACTCGTGAATGCCCTATAGAACTATAAATGCTACGAAACACTCTCGAAACTAAAGACTTACGCTAAGGGATTTTTGCTGTGATATCGATGTGAAAAAGTAAGTGAAAAATGAGAGAGAAGGAGACCACTATTTAAAGAGACGGAAGCGAGCCACTTTCCGCAACAGTCTCTGCACGTGGACGGAAATCTCGCGGAGATCGAGAGAAGTTGAGTTTCGAAAACTTATTCCCCAAGACTCGTTCTTCCCAATCTTATCTCGTTTAAATATCTCGAGAGGATAAACTGCATGTCGTTTTTATTTTCTAGACAAACTACTTGTCTTTTCAAAATAAAATGCATGTTGTTTTTTTTAGAATTAAATGGGTCAAACGTTGGGCTTAACTTGGTCCAAAAAGAATAATCTTATCGGGCCGTAGGCCCCCCACCAAAACCCAAGACCCAAGATCCAAGACCCACGACCGAGCCGGACGGCGGCAACGGCGGCACGCGCGTGGGGAGCCTTCCTCTCTCTCCAAGCTGTTTAAGCTCTCATAGTAAGAGAACATATATATGTTGCTCTTCTCTCCCATGTTTCCCCGATGTGGGACAACTTTCACATACATAATTAACTTATCTTGTGGGCTAAATGACATCTAGCCCAAGTCATTATTTATTCACATTTATATATAAAGCCATTGGGCTTTTATGTGATCCAACAACATGGTCCACAGGTCTGTGTCCTTTCTCTATGAAAATATAGTAGTGTTTCATGAACACATTTGATAGTTGGTTAAAAATATTGATGGTGTTGGCCTCCAGCCGAGAGAACCAATTAAGAGCGGCTGTGAGGTTTGGTCAAGCCCATCGGACTTGTTCATCGGCTGGGCCGAGTTGCACAGGTTACGCGTGGACAACCTATGGGCCTAATCGATAAAGCCCATTAGGTTAAGTGCTGACAATACAAAGAAGGAGAGATCACGACAGGGATCTCTAAGCTAAGCTTCTAGGAGGCAGCAGCCTCAAGCATCCAGAGAGAGCTTCCATGGCGTCTGTTAGAGAGATAGAGTAAGCTAGAGATGATTTGTTGTTCTAGGCTTAGCTCTTAGCCATGTACTCTTGTATTATCTCTTTATACTCTCTAGGGTTTGCATACCCAGGAACAGAGAGAGTCTATGATCTTGTAAACCATATTGGAGGTGTTTTCCGATACTTCATAGTGGATGTTGTGGATCCTGGATCCACCCCAGATGTAGCGTGTTGCGGCCGTGAACTGGGTGAAAAATTCTTGAGTCATGAACAAGGATTGAATCAATGGGAAAGATCAAGGGACCAGGAGATGTTACGAATCCCCAAAGAAGTCTTGTTAGAGTTTAGATTGACTCTACAAATGGTATAAGAACCAAGTAATTTCGCAACAAGTGGTATCAGAGCACATGCTCATTGATTCATGGAGTCCACGTCTCGAGGAGGAGAGACATATGAAGAAGCTTCCAAGCGAGACATAAGAAACTCGCAAGGTTTAATGGAAGTTGGTGGTCACGTGGTTTTATCCTAATCAGAGTAATACACCGAGATCAGATCAGGTGAAAGAGATTTTTCGGTTTACAAGAGAAGAAGGAAAACTGTTCGACGTTCTTTGCTGTAGTTGCACAAGTTTACGGAGGAAGGATTCACAAGTCAGTTGAATCGGTTGAGATGATTTCGAGTTTATGAGATCAGGGTTTCTCTACAATTCTCCAGGGGTGCAAGAATCTGCTACTATGTGATAAGAGTTTCAGGTTACTCACAAGTCGAGATGGTGGCATGCTGTTAGCATAAGAAACAGAGGTTTCAGAGTTGTCTTCTATCTGCAGTCACAAGGAGTGTGTGACAGTCACAAGGCGTGTGTGACTATATGCATTGGAGTTTCGGATTTCTTTATATTCTGCAAGTTATTGGAGTTGAGAGCATAGTGGAGCACAAGGGGTTTTCGCACTGGTGTTTTGTAAGGGATTGTCTGAAGATTTAGTGAGGGATTTCACGGTATTCTTGGGTTATCTCTACATGGTATATCAGTCGCAGGTGGTGTGCTAATCTATGGGGTTATTTCAGCTCGGTATCTCATGGAATTCTTGGAACTAGGGGACGCCTTAGAACCTTGAATGATATGAGTGTTTCATGGCTGTTCAGATGGTATTCTTTAGTCAGCGTGAAGGGTGTTGCAGAAGGGTTTGAAGGAGATCGACTCATGCAGGGTTCGTCTATGTGTGATTATGAGAGTCTACAGTTGGGTAGAGGTTCAGAGAACATGATACTACAAGGCTGCTATTTTCAGAGGGAATGCAGTGTGGTTTTTTCTAAGCAGATATGTGTTTGGCATAACACATAGTTTTCTGCTGGGATGGATCTGCAAGAACGAGGAGTTAATTGCTCAAGGCAGAGTTCGGTTGAACAGGTGGCGATGTCAAATCGAGATTGATTTAGGATGGAAACAAGTATGTTTCGGGTTTTCTGTATGGAATTCAGTAGTAGTTTGTTTTGGCTTCTCAGGCATATGGGGGGAAACAAATGGGTCTACAAGGTTTCACGGTTGCAGAGGTAATGATTTGTTTGAGCAGAGGTTGAGCAGAGATTCTTTGCGTCGAAAGTCTTCTTAGCAGGTTGAGCTAAGCGGCGGGTTCTGTTGACAACAGCAGCGGTTTAGAGAGATGTTCAAGGAAAGGTGTTCATTCAGGTTGTTACAAAAGAAATTCTCAAGATGGAGAGTTTGGTGTCTACAGGCTATTGAGGTTGGTTAGGATTGAGTCAAAGAGCTTCTGGTTTGAGGCAATGGTGATTCAGGTCCTGCAAGAGCTTCAAGTTAGCATCGACATCAGCTGGAAAATCTGGAGAAGAAGAATCAGTAGATTTGTAGTCACAATCACATGATTATTTCAGGGGTGATGAACCAAAGATGATGCTGAAGGATAAGGAGTATCAGGGAAGAAGCAGATGGTATTTGTTTTGTGGTAGACAAAAACGATGTCAGGGACAGGAAAAGAAACGTTCACAGGGGACTATCTCAATGCACGTGATGGTTTCAGGTCTATGAAATCATGATGAGAGACTTGCATGGGATGCAGCGGTTGTTTGCAAGAAAGGAAATACACGCGCAAGATGCAGCAGAACAGCTGCACAGGTGGGCGTGTTCGTGATTAGAGTGTTGGAGATTGATTTGAGTCGTTTGGCATGGATGATATCTCAAGGGCACACAGACTCATCTTAAGTCAAAGCTAGGTTTAAGGAGAAGGAATCAAAAGTCGTCAATCTCCCATGGACTGAAGGTTTTCAGAGATCACAAGGAATACAGGTTATCTTTGCGAAAGATAATCAACGGATCTTGCAGCTGCACAGGTTGGTTGCGTGTGATAACAATATGACGAAACATAGGTGATTTGTTTTGGGTCAGTTCAAGTCAGTCTCGTGGGTGCATGAGAGGCAAGGTTCCTGACTGGTAGAAGAAAGCCAGATCAGTCACCAAGCCAGTGTGGCAGGAATATGTTGTACCTCCATGGAAAAGCAACTAAAGCGAAGGCACAAAGTGTGTAAAGTCTACAAGGAGTATGTTGGAGCAAATGGCTATTTGTGGTAACAACATGTAGAAGCTTTAGTAAGATCGTGTGAGTGATAGGAAAACTTAAAGGGAAAAGGCGATTCAAGGTTAGACTTAGCTTGAAGATTCTGATCAAAGGCAGAGAAAAATGCGCAGGCGGAATCGGGTTGAACATGTTGTTACGACTGGTTGTAATCCTGAGGATAAAAGGTATGAGACAACAGTCATCAACACTTGTTCAAGAAGCAGAAAGTCGCTACCACAGCTAGGAGAAGCGTGTGTGAGTTATACCTTAGAGGAATCGTCATAGATGTCTGAGTCGGCAATTCCAGATAAATAGACTCAGAGGAGAAGTAAAGGACACCAGTTTTGGTGTCACGACCACAATGGTCAAGGTGGAGCTCTCGGATAAGAATTGAAGCTCAAAGGCAAAAAGAGAAATTTGCAGACTTGACCAGGTCAGAACTTCATGCTTGAACATGTTATGGTTCAAGTATCATAACAGCTGGAGAAACTCTTCATGAGTTTAAGTTTGACACAGGAAGAGCTGTAAGGGAATATCTCAGGAGCATCACAGGTGTGGATGATGTGAGATATGTTCAAAGGCCGACAGGAACATTGAACAGTTGCAAAAACTTAGTTAGAGAGACATGGTACTTCTAAAGGGTTATTTGATTGAGGTGGAGCCACTGAGATTATATAAGGATTGATGCATCAGGGATATATATAATCTGATTCCAGGTGGAGTGAGTCACTGGTTTAGAAGATGTCTTGATTGATTCAGCTGAAAGGTAAAAGTTTCGGGTTAGCAACTTGGTCAGCTCAAGAGAGTAAGAGCTGAAAAGAAAGGTTATCCATGATAAGAGGCTCGTGGATATGTTCAAAGTGTCAAGGTCAGGAGTGTCAGGATCAGTTAACAAGTACAAGGCGCATCAGAAGGAGATTTGTAAAAGGAGTCTTACATAAGTAACTTGTAGGCGAGACAAGTGAAATCGGCATATGTATCAGGAATACACTGCAGTGAGGTTGATACAGAGGACCACGAAATCTGAGCCGAGTATGATGCAGGATAACACGTGGTGAGGTACTTGGTTAAACTGAAGGGAAGTAAGTATCAAGAGATACTGAAATATTGAGCAGTGAAGATGAAGTATGGTGAGATGAAACAAAGTAAGAAACTGTTAGAAGACATTGCATGGATTGCAGGGAATTGTCTTACAGTGTGTTCATCTCAGGAAGGGTAAGACTTGTTCTCCAGAAGCAGACTCATCTTAAGCTCAAGTAATGAAACTGAAATAAGCTTCATGAAGATATAAGTGCTGGAAAAGCCAATTGCACTTATGGATCAGAACAGGTGGAGTTCTGGAATATGTTTACATCATAGAAAAGAGGAAGTTTCCTCAAGGAAGTCCATTAGCTAATGGCCACATACTCATCGATGGCTAGGTACTCATCAGGCTACGGCATGTTCAATGACTAACAGGCGTGTTCAAGTCGTTGATGGTGATGCACATGTTTCAGTATTGGAGACATCTCAGTACAAGAAGGGTATTGAGGAAAGGAATTCACAGCTGAGTAAAGAAGAGATATCATGCATTCTAGATAAGATATCACAGGCAGCTAGTGAGGAGAGCCAAGGCGTATCATGGTGAAGATGGTATGAGGCTCCGTTCATTTAACTAGCAGTGGGGTCTAAATCTGTTAGTGGGGTTTTGTTGTTACAGAACAGGTTGATCAGATGGTGGAGCAAAGATATTTGTGTCGAAACTCTTCCTATTCAGGTGGTGTTAGGTGGCGTGTCCTGCTTGTGCAGCGGTACAAAGTGATACTCAAGTGCAGTATGTTCAAGAACATCAAGGGTAAGTCAAAGACTGTTTCAGAGATATGGAGCATGAGTGACTTCAAGGGTTTGCGGTTGATTCAAGGAGAATTATGTGGTAGCAATTTCTGTTAACAGCATGAAGGGTGAACCAAGGTTGTGTCGAAAGTCTGTCCAGCAGTGATGGTTGGATGGCGGGTCGTGTTCAGAGTAGCAGCGGTACAAAACGTGTTCAAGACTGGAGTGTTCAAACAGGTAGAGATTCATAGGTTGTTTCAGATCTGAAGCATATATGGTTCGAAGGTAGCTGCACATAATTCCTGTAATTTGGTTCAAGGCTCAGTGCACATGAGTGGAATCGAAAGGCCAAGGGGGAAATTACCTTGCAGAAAGATGTTCAGGCTGTTCATTCACTTGAACAAGTTCGTGGGTTTTGACAGCAAGGCTTTGTTGTTAATAAGTTCACGAGGGAAATAAGATATGAAGTAGCACGACGTCAGTAAGGAGTTGAGCTTGACACTTGGAGTGTAGCAGCTGGGTTAGCAACTCAAGACAATGGATGAAGGTGATGGAAATTCAGAATGACAATGGGATTGTCACATACCTTTCATCAAGCATGATGTCTATTTTCGTTGATGGGGCTAAGTGGATTTAAGTGTTTAATCTACTTAAGCAGTTGTGGTGTATAAGTGGAAGCTTATGCAGGTTTCAAGAAGATCATGAGAGGACTTCAAGCTAGCTAAGCTCAAGATGGAGCTGAGAGAAGTGAGAAGAGATAAGAGAAGACAAGGAGATGCAGAAGATGAGCAGGCTTGCTCAAGTATCAGGAGGTGTCGAGCACAAAGGAAGGGTTATGGACTTGGACCAAACAGGTGGAGATTTGTGAGGTTTGGTCAAGCCCTTCGGACTTGTTCATCGGCTGGGCCGAGTTGCACAAGTTACGCGTGGACAACCTATGGGCCTAATCGATAAAGCCCATTAGGTTAAGTGCTGACAATACAAAGAAGGAGAGATCACGACAGGGATCTCTAAGCTAAGCTTCTGGGAGGCAGCAGCCTCAAGCATCCAGAGAGAGCTTCCATGGCGTCTCTTAGAGAGATAGAGTAAGCTAGAGATGATTTGTTGTTCTAGGCTTAGCTCTTAGCCATGTACTCTTGTATTATCTCTTTATACGCTCTAGGGTTTGCATATCCAAGAACAGAGAGAATCTATGATCTTGTAAACCACATCGGAGGTGTTTTCCGATACTTCATAGTGGATGTTGTGGATCCTGGATCCACCCCAGATGTAGTGTGCTGCGGCCGTGAACTGGGTGAAAAATTCTTGAGTCATGAACAAAGATTGAATCAATGGAAAAGATCAAGGGACCAGGGGATGTTACGAATCCCCAAAAAAATCTTGTTAGAGTTTAGATTGACTCTACAAATGGTATAAAAACCAAGTAATTTCGCAACAGCGGCTTCTGCAGATTTTCAATGATAAAATGGCAGTAACCAGCTTCCTGTTTGCCATCATTAAAGTGATCTCGTCCCATTGTGATACAAAATGCGTTCATGTGAGCTCGGAGATCTGTTATTTCCTTAGTAGAGCGGGATCTTGAGTTTAATGTTTGGGATGGGAATGCTAGTGATTTGATCAGTGAACAATGTTCACTGGATCTCCCCAATGACTTTGTCTACTTCAGGGACTGAGCTCGGTGACTATGATTGTACCATCCAAAGCTCGGCATGGTTCCTTTCTATGTTTTGCGTGATGTCTATGATATCTCCTTCCGATATTGTTGCTTCTTCGTCTGGGATCGATCCATGATTATATTCTGGCCCGTTGGGTCTTCTGGACTTTGTGTTCCTTCTAATAGCTGTACTTTGTGGAGTCCTTGGAGATGGGGCCAATAAGTTGTTTATCCGAGCATGCTACTCTGCCTGGGTTTGAGTTACTTGCTCCAAACGTCGCAGGGCTTGTTGTCATGCATATCCTGCTGACCTGCACGTTGAAGCAAAACAAAACAAAAAACAATATGTACTTTTCAGGTACCTGAGGTAAAGAGTATTTTTATTGGTCAGCTGTGCCCTCACTACTTCCGCCGGTGAGGGAGGTGGATTGAAGGAAATTATGTTGAGACTGAACTGTTGAGCATTGGTCACCTGAATGACTGGATTTTTCATCGAGTTGCAGGGTCTGGTTAGTATGCATGTCATCTGGGTTGGTGTGGTTCAATGGGTTCGGGAATTGTATAGGTTTGAGTTGCTCATGTCGCATGTGAGTGCATCCACTGCAGCCATGGTAGTCTGTGTTTCACGTCAGGTATTTAAAAGGAATTTTTTTTGCTGAATATCCCTCTCTTTTCTAGCACCAAATGGTGGATCCTAAAATTGAATCAGAAATAGGTTTACATTTATTTATCTAAGGAGTGATATAAAACAAGAAATCTTGAGCTACAATTATTTATGGAAAGTGTATGTTTAATTGGTTAATAAGACTAAGAGCAACTGATGAATAAAGAGGGAATATAAGAACAAGAGAGTATGAATTTGTTCAGACTATAGTTTAGTTATGGAGAAGATTGGATCCCTATTTCTTGGTCTTCCCTCTTTCCTACATAGGTATTCGGAGTTGAATCATAATGGCGGAATGATCTCCTGCGTGGATCAAACATATTTATGATGGCCTTTAATGCCTTTAAATTCTTTACGTTTCACTTTGACTAGTCGAGCTTAGTGTACGAGACTCTTCTAGCTCGAGGTGGGCTATGATTTTCATGGACTCAGTGTTCCCTCTTGAACCTTGGTGACACTTGATTGGGCTACATTACGTTTTGGCTGAGCTGAGATGTCGACACGGATCTGGAGCAGGGTGAAACCCGGAGCAGGGTGAAACCCGACTCTCGTATCATTAAACATCTATACTATTAAAGCAGGATCCTATTGTGCTTTTTACCTAAACCTGTCCTTTTTTTTAACTAACATTGTTTATTTCATTAAGGGCAATCAAGTAATATTAATAACACATTTTTATTGGGTTATTTTTTTGGATCCAGCCCACTGCCCACATCATCTCTCTTGGGCCATTTGGGCCGATTAAGAAATCAGATCCAATTCTTATTTTTTCTCCAAATTCATATAATTTATTTTCAACAATTCTTAATATTTTGTGTAGTGAACAAAAATTAATAACTTAATTATTATGTTTTTTCTTTTTAATATAATTTAAGCATTCATAAAAAAATTTGAATTTTTCATTGAAAAGTATAAATCTTTATTAAAAGTATATAATTTTTTATTAAAAAATTAACCACATAATAAAATTAATATATCATAGTTATACCAACTTAATTCATTAAAAATAAAGTTTAATTTTCTAAACATAAATACTCATTAGACATAGACGTTCGGATACCCATTCGGGTACGGATCGGTTCTTTCGGATATCGAGTTTTTCGGGTTTTGAAATTAAACCCCATTCGGGTTTTGAAATTAAACCCCATTCGGGTATTATAAAATTTCGGGTCGGGTTCGAGTCGGATATTTCCGGATCCGGGTGGGTTCGGTTCTCATGCATAAAAACCTGCAAAATAACCAAATAACCAAAGTATCTAACGGGTTCGGTTATTTGTACTCGAAATAATCAAAGTATCTGATTCGGTTCAAATTTTTGTATCCAAATTATTCAAAAGAAACCAAAATATACATTTTATACAGTTTTTTTGGTAAACTTTTATCCAAACTATCATATTTTATCCAAAAATACTCAAAACTACCGAAAATAACTACTATAGTTAACTTATAATATTAATTTAAAAATTAAAATAATTATAAATATAATTATAACATATATTTTTAGATATATTTCGGATATCTTCGGGTACTCATTTGGTTCTCGGTTCGGGTCGGGTTTGGGACCGGTTCTTCGGATATAGCAATTTAGAACTCATTCGAATATTTACTCCGGGTCTGATCGGGTTCGAGACCCTGATTTTCGGGTCGGTTTCAGGTTGGTTCTTCGGGTCCGGATATTGTGCTCTGGCCTATACTCTTTTAAAATGAAATACGATAAAGAAAAATAAAAAAATTAAGTCTTTTATAAAAAACAAATATATAAAAATATGACATTTACTAAATATTTGTCAATTTAAAAAAAAAAAAAAAAAACCCGCGCTTTGAAAGCGCGGGTCAAAAATCTAGTAATCATCATAAGGCAGCAATGAACTACAATTCAATGTGGTTCGAGTAAAATCGTGAATCCTTCTAAGCATGTAAACTTCTTGGTTGTATAGTGATCTTTATGATATTTTTATAATTTAAATTTTAAAATAATATGGATTTTCTACCAAAACAGTTTATTATGAATTAACGTAGTAGCCCTTAAGTTTGGATACCTGTTCAAGTACCGTTCGAGTTCGGATCAAATATTTTGGATTTTGTACTTCGGTAGAGGAGTATAAAACTTGTTTGAGTATTTTTGCATATCAGATCGGGTTTGAATACTTTTAGTCCGGTTCAGTTATTTTAGATAGCATTGAGATATTTTAGATTTTGAAAAAGTTCAAATTTTCCATTACTCAAGTTTCTTATACATTTACAATTAACTTAACTAATTTTTAATAGGTTAAACGATTAATAGATTTGAGAACAAAATTCTGAAATAGAAAAACATTAATATTTAGGTTGTGAAATATCCCGAGTTCTGATATACGGAAAAGCTTAAGAGAATTGATTTGACTACTTATGTCACCAAAGTTGACTTACTTTTTCCGTCACACATCCATTTAGAACTCCAGAATTAAGCGTGCTTAGGCTGGAGTAGTGAAATGATGAGTGACATATCAGGAAGTGATTCGCGATACCGTATAAGTGAGGCCAAAGCACGGAAAAAGGTCGGGTGGTGATTGAAGGGACAGTAAACAATGATTTCGAGCCTTAGAAAATTAACGACCGACTGTCGGATGGGATGGAGTCCACGGGCCGAGAGAACGGACGTGGATGATCCATTAGCCATGGGCGATCGGGGCGTTACATATTGTTTTGAGAAACAACCTTTGTTAGTATATGAAACAAAAAGTTTGACATACGTTTTAAGTGAACAGCAAATCCATTTGTCTGTAACTATATGTATATTATATGTTTTTGAACCATGTACAACATCTATACAAATATTTTAAATAAAGTGCTAGAAATAAACGAGAAATATAGGGTTAAGTATATATAGATTCAGTTATTCGGATATCCATTCGTTTTCGGATATTATCCATTCGGATTCAGATATCGGTTCGGATTTTGGTTCAAGTTTTTCGGGTCGGCTTTGGATTCGGATTAGATATGGGGTAAAATGCGCGGTACTAAAACGTAGGGACGTGATTAAGAGGAGTCACACACTTGGCCGGGAATAGTCCCGTGGAAAACTCTAACGAACTCTCCCAAAAGTGGCGCGCTTAAAACCGAACACACAAAGCAGAAAAGGTAAAAAATTATGTTTTGAACATTTCAAAACACACATAAAAGAGAGAGACAGAGAATATGAAAGAAGAATGAACAGCGAGGAAGAGAAGACGGTGTGTGTGACAGGAGCTTCAGGTTACATCGCTTCATGGATCGTAAAGCTTCTCCTTCTTCGTGGCTACACCGTGAAAGCCTCTGTTCGTGATCCAAGTCTGACTCTTTTCTCTGTTTAATCTCATTACAAAACAACGGATCTAATAGTTTTCTTAGGTTTAGATAGAAGATTTAATTTTGTGAAATGATTAGAGATATTTAGTTCTAATTCTTTTTGGATAATTCAAGATTTATAGATTGGTCATGTATGTATACGTGTATATGATGATGCAGATGATCCAAGGAAAACAGAGCATTTGCTTGCATTAGAAGGTGCAGAGGAAAGGCTTCAATTGTTCAAAGCAAACTTGTTAGAAGAAGGCTCTTTCGATTCAGCCATTGATGGCTGCCAAGGTGTTTTCCACACCGCCTCACCATTCTATCACGATGTCAAAGATCCTCAGGTGTCTGTCTTCTCTCTGTCTATCTTATTCGCATTTTCTGAGATATGTTTTTGTTTTTGCAGGCTGAGTTATTAGATCCAGCGGTGAAAGGAACAATCAATGTTCTAAGCACTTGCTTGAAGACTCCCTCTGTTAAGAGAGTCGGTCTTAACCTCATCTATAGCAGCTGTTGCTTTCAATGGCATGCCTCGAACACCCGATACCATAGTTGATGAGTCATGGTTCGCTGATCCTGAATATTGCAGAGCTGCCAAGGTAAATCAAAAAGAAATAACTTAGTTTGCGTGTCGCCAAGTTATCACTCTGTTTTCTTATTTGGCTGAAACTCTGTTTTCTACCTTTGTAAAAGCTATGGTATGTACTGTCCAAGACATTAGCTGAAAACGCAGCGTGGAAGTTCGCCAAAGAGAACGATATGCAGTTGGTTTCTATAAACGCAGCAATGGTGATTGGTCCTCTTTTACAACCAACGCTCAATACTAGTGCTGCTGCAGTACTGAGCTTGATCAAAGGTAAAGAAAAAGCATTTGTCTGATACAGACTTTTACTAAGCTTGAACATTGGTTTACGTCTTCAGGAGCACAGACGTTTCCTAATGCGACATTTGGGTGGGTTAACGTTAAAGATGTAGCAAACGCTCATATTCAAGCGTTTGAGAATCCAGATGCTAATGGAAGATACTGTTTAGTGGAGAGAGTTGCTCATTACTCTGAAGTTGTTAACATTTTGCATGATCTTTACCCTGATTTTCAACTCCCTGAGAAGTAAGTCTTTCTTTTAATGTCAGAAACAGAGCAACTCTGTTTTTATTTATAGAAACTGTCAACTAAAGAAAAGATCTATGTAAAGAATCTATTGGGGTTTGTAAATCGCAGGTGTTCAGATGAAAAGATATTTATTCCAACCTACAAAGTGTCTAAAGAGAAAGCAGAGTCTCTTGGGATTGAGTTTGTGCCATTAGAGGTTAGCATAAAGGAGACTGTTGAGAGTTTGCAAGACAAAGGGTTCATCAGATTCTGAGTTTCAAGCCAGAGCCAAAATTGGATGTGTTTGTGTTTCGTTTTTTTTTTCTATAATTTGGTGGTTGTTTCTTTTCCTTAATTTAGATATGGACTACAATGTTGCCTATTGACATTTTGAAAGTTTGTTTTCTTGGCATCATTTGAAAATCCCACCATCATACCTCTCACTCGATTGGATTATATTTGCATTGTCTTTCGCATTCTCTGCATACCACTCTAATAATTCCTCTTGAGAGTTGCTTACCTGTGATTAACAAGAGAAGATTTTAAAACATGCAAAAAAAACACAAAGATTCAGATGGTGAAAACTAACCATGACACCATAAACATTAGGAATGGTAAATAGTTCGGTGTCGTTTCCCGAGTCACCACCACAGACAAGAGTTTTAACAGGAAGCTTTCTTCCGCCTTGAGTTTGTTCAGAAGATAAGCAAGAGCTTGTCCTTCTCCTCCACCTTTTGGTAAAACATCTAAAGCTTTTCCTCCACTGAAAATGATTTTGATATCCAACTGAAAAACAAGACACCATCATGTAACATGTTGTTAAAAGTAAACGGCCAAGACTTAACAATGGTACGCGTACTCCACATTTTTCTCCAACCGTTGGTATAGCTCTTGTTCACTTCTTGAGCCTTAATCTTGTAAATAAAAAAAGCTAACCTTGTTTGGTCTCTGATAACATTCTCTCTGCATCAAGTGGTTGCACTTTGGTAACTTAAGATAGAGTATCCCCTAGACTATATTTGAGAAGTGATTTTGCCACATGTCCTCTCTACAATCAGTTTCACAAAAAAAAATATGACATGGCTACTAAAATTGATGACTTGGCTTCCGAAAAATATGACATGGATTATTTCATTTAATTTGATTTATATTTTTGGTAAACTTTTTAGAATATGGTAATAATTCATACCTTATATTTAATATTGATATTTATTTTTTGGTAAACTTCTTTAAATATGATAATATCACATACATTATCTATAAAATAAATATATTCATATATAACCTTAAAATTTCGAAATTATATTATATTTTATTTTCTATAATTATACAATTTGTATTACTAAATCTTTAAAAAAATTGCTACAATTTTTTAAAAAATTTGATTTCTAATCGTAAAATCATTAGATTCTTATATATCTAAAGATTCTATAAATATTGTTAGTTCAAATTTTTAATAATTATACAATATATTTTAAATAAAAAAATCATTTTATCTTAATTTAATATTTAAATAAATAAAATCTATATTTAAATATCGGTAAAAATAATAAAATCTATAATATTTAATAAACCTTCTACAATCAGTTTCACAAAAAAAAATATGACATGGCTACTAAAATTGATGACATGGTTTCCGAAAAAATATGACATGGATTATTTCATTTAATGTTGATTTATATTTTTGGTAAACTTTTTAGAATATGGTAATAACTCATACCTTACATTTAATATTGATATTTATTTCTGGTAAACTTTTTTAAATATGGTAATATCACATACATCATCTATAAAATAAATATATTCATATATAACATTAAAATTTCGAAATTATATTATATTTTATTTTCTATAATTATACAATTTGTATTACTAAATCTTTAAAAATTGCTACAATTTTTTAAAAATTTGATTTCTAATCGTAAAATCATTAGATTCTTATATATCTACAGATTCTATAAATATTGTTAGTTCAAATTTTTGATAATTATACAATATATTTTTAAATAAAAAATCATTTTATCTTAATTTAATATTTAAATAAATAAAATCCATATTTAAATATCAGTAAAAATAATAAAATCTATAATATTTAATAAACCTTATTTTAAATATAAATTAAATTTTGAAAACAATTTTACTGCACATGGTGCAGGAAAACACCTAGTTTAACTATAAACACATAGTGGTTATGTAGTATTTGTTGGTGTTAAGATAGAGTATTTAACTATAAATACCCATGGATAAATACATAGTGGTTATCTAATATGGGTACAAGAGAAAGCTTGTCTCCAGTGGTCAATAAAACCATCAGATATAGCACAGCAACATGAAAAAAAAAAGACTGCATCAAGAACGAGTCCATTAGGATCTGCGTGTAGTGAATCAAAATTAATCAATGCAGTAACTAAAGCAGAGAAATTAATAAATCAGATTCATGTTAAAATGTTAACTACATAAAAAAAAGCCAAGATCTAAAACAACAGATCACACTCCTAGTGACAAAAATTGAAGAAAAACCTCAACAATCCCCTGACAATAGATCACAGTGAGAATAGATCAACCAATAACAGACATGATAAAATTTTCAGACATCTAGATCAAGAGAGGAGCTACTCTGTGCCATGTCAGGAGGAGGAGGAAGAACAAGGGCAAAGCAGAGACATTCACGCCACCTGAAATACCAAACACTGATATCGTCATCTTCTTTCAATCCATTACTCTGAACGACATCGTTCCACCCACAAATCAAAGCATAGTTCAAGGTTCCATTCTTTTCTACTTTCACCATCTCCCGTCTCTTCAAAATCAAACCCCACATTTTCTTCTGTTGATCCACTAGCATCGCCCCAACTCCGTTCTTTTCATCTTCTTGTGCTACGATTCTCTTTTCATCTGCTTGTGCCACGATTCTCAGCTCCACGGGATTCAAGAAGTCGTTGCGGACTAGGCTGTTGTAAGGCATTAAGAGACGGCTCTGTGCCGGGTCGACATCTGTACTGGTCAGCTTCTTCTCAAAGATGAGCCTCGGGCCTTCGGTTACAAGGTATCCTCTGGTTGCTGCCATAGCTTCCAATAAACTGACCAGCCACTCCGGAGTAGCTCTCTCTTTCCATGAAAAAGGAGGAACCCTAACTTTCTTGGTTTTACCACCAGTACTAGGCTTTCTTTCTTGGGTGTCACGTCTCTTGCGGCTTGTCTTCTCTGTTAAGGTTGGAGGAGGATGAGCAGTGAGAGACGATGAAGGAGAAGATACATAACAACATTGAAGAGGGTTTGATGGGTCTTCTATCTCAGAATCATCTGGGATCTTGTTAAGGTCGAAAAGTGATGAAGAAGTAGAAGACTCATTAAGGTCTCCATAGCTTTTTGCTCGGGCAATTTTTTTCGACGGACTCCTTCTTTTCCTTGGGATGTCATCTAAAAATTCATATTTGATGTCTTCTTCATATAAGAGGACGGCCGCATCAACCAAGTTACAGAAATTTCTCGAGCTTATATCTTTCTCCGCAGCCTTGAGATGATCACTGTAATACATACTCTCTGTGTTTATCTCTTTCTCTTCCGACATAGTTAGGATCTTAAAACAAACAAAAGAGGAGAGAATGCTAATTGCTAGAGACTACTCTGATGTGATTTTATAAAGAGAAAGTAAAGGCCAAGGCTAAAGAGTCCAGCCTTCTTGTAGGGTATTCTTATGTTTCGAAACTCCTCTTTTTAAACTTACTTGGTAACCAAGCCTCCCCGAAATTTACATTTCTCGGTTTTTAAAAGTTTCCCTTTTTTTACTCTAGGAAAATCAGTAAATCGGATAATTATATGTTTTAAATCTTTAAGAAATCTTAGTACAATTATCTCAAACTATTTTTAAATTTTATGTTTGCCATCGCTGATTTCTCCAATATCAGATCATATATCATCATATTAAGAAGTAAAAATCACTGAGAATGCAAGTGGGTTAATTACTATTTACTATTATATATATATATTTTATATCTGTAAAGAAATCTATTTTTTATAATGACAAAATCTTATCACTTTCTAAAGAACTAACATCTAGGAAATTATCAAATTAAAAAAAAATTTCAGGTTTATCTCTAACAAACAAAATTGACAATTAAAAAGGGAAATCAACTAAAGGTCGTCCAAAACGATATTCCTTTTTTTGGAAAACTACCTTTTTTATTTCTTGACAGTAAAATGGAAGGAAATAACAAATTAAGAATACAAAAAAAGTTCTATACCACTCTAGGGACAGTAAAATGTTCTGCCGATCCTGTATCTCTTTTTATCGAAATGCAAGAGAATGAATTTGCTAAATCTCTCGACCATTTAGGGAAAAGGGATTATGCTTGGTGTTAGACATTTGAACAGAGACTCTTGTGGAACTTGCACACTTGTGTCGGATTGGGACAAGAGAAGATAAGTTGACTAAAGAAAGACCACTTCAGATCGAGTGTGCAAGTATATGTTAGGAAAGAGGTCTTGAGGAAGCCAAAGTGGTCTTCCTCAAAAGGCTTCAATACGGACCCGGGTTCGATACGCGCTGGTCACGGAATGACTTAGGCCCCTTGAGGATACAGATGCAGGCTGGTTCCGGGCTCAGGGGGATTAGTCGGTTGG
Source organism: Raphanus raphanistrum subsp. raphanistrum (assembly GCA_019706035.1). Lineage (NCBI taxonomy): Eukaryota > Viridiplantae > Streptophyta > Magnoliopsida > Brassicales > Brassicaceae > Raphanus > Raphanus raphanistrum. The sequence continues at coordinate 17,899,319 of CM033988.1, read as the reverse complement.
CCACGGCCGCCAGATCACCTCCTGATTATTCAAAAAAAAAAAAAAAAGGAAAGAGAGAGAATATAAGAATACAAGAGATCGAGGATCATTCAAATAGATTAGAAAGCGATGATTGTCTGACGTCCCACATAAAGGCGGATCTACATGTATAGGTGGGGTTAACTTTATAGTTTTTGTTAACATAATTCGAGTATGAGAATCTAGCATGTTTGGTTAAATGAGGTCAAATGGTGCCGCACACTTCACGTTTAACCATATTTTTCTCTCATATTTTATTTTGTTAACCAACTGGTGATAGCATAGTGACAATTTTTTGAAGCTGGGTGTGTACCATATCAATTATGGATTCGATTTTTTTAGAAACTAAATTATCATTATTTGGTTAGTTTAGTCTTGAGATTCGGTTCAAGTGGTTTAAATGGTAGACCGTAATAGATGATTGGTCCACCTCCTGACATTAGTCGAAAGATAATCTAAACTACAGACAGTGTGGTGTGGTACCCTTTCACACTAATCCACTTTCTACCATTAAATACGTTTCTCCCAGAACCGATTGGATCAGACATAGAATTTATCCAAAAAAAAGTTGTTTTATCAAATTTAATGTGTGTGATTACTATTTTTGGGGTGTCATCTGATGCCACTGACTTCTTTACTGGATCCGCCACTGATTACACGTTAAAATACTGTGAAACTAGCTCAACTTCAAACTACAAGTCTTCTTCCATGATACTCATGTAAGAATGATATACTTTTAAAAGGATCAACGGTAGCAAAGAGCTCACTTTAATCAGTTAGTATGTTGATCTTGTGTTTCTTAGAACCAAAATATCTTGCAATATTCAAAAAATTGATAGACAGTAAATATATGTTTTGTAAAAGTTTTACTATGCGGATATATATAGTTCTAAAAGTCAAATTTTTAGAGGTTTTGGGAATATGATTGATAAGTGTTTTTGATTGCTTTGGAAAGCTCTTATTTCTTTCTAAAACTTTTTTATGAAACAGTTTTGCTTTAGGTTTAGAAAATGAATCTACATATTGGTAAAAAAGAATCTACATAAAATTTAGAAAATAAAACATATTAGCTCTGGAATCAAAATTTATACTTCACTAGGTGATTTTCCCGTGCTCATGCACGGATATAAATATTTATAAAGTAAATACATTATAATATTTTATTTACATTACGATAGTTTATTAATTTTTTTTAATTATTCTGTTATTTATATTGTAATCAATATGCATGGTTTTTTAAATAACATTGTGTTATTTTAATTAGATTATAATTTTGGATATATAATATCTTGACTGTTTGGTTATTATTTGAATATATTAGATAACATTTACTTTTTATGATTTAACTAAAATATTTTGTTATACTGATTAAAATTTTGATTAACTTTTTTTATTTTCATATAGTTTGATTCTTGCCTTAAATTTGTGTATATATTTTAGTAGGATTATGTATAATTTAATAGTGTTGATTAGTTCAAAGTTACATCTTAATTGTAATAGTTGGTTAATATATGTGTAGTATTATTTGAGAATTTCATATTTATTTATTAAAATGTTGAGAATAAATGAGAATACATTATTTTTATTTAATTTTTTACTTTGTATAAAATAATTTGGATTGGTTTAGTTACTCATTTGTGGGTATATTGTGTTACATATTTCTGTAAATTCAAGTATAACTATTTCTAATCTAATTCAACCAAATCATATTTATTGTATTCATTGCATTAGTTTGGTTTTCATCTTAGATGTGTATATATATTTATGAATTGGCTATTTGTAAATAGCCCATGACTATGTTAATTTTATAGTACTTGGTTATTTGGAATATGTTAATTATCACAAATAAAATTATAAAAATAAAGTGATGATAGGTACAAAATTGCATACAAATATAATCGATACATTCTAAAAGTAATATTAACTCTTTATTTTAATATCAAGATTATTTTTTAAAATTTCCTTTTTATGAAATAAAATTATATATAAAAATTATTTTTGGTTTAAGTTTATAAATATTTTCTTTATCGTACATGTTATTTGAAAAATATAAAAGGGAACATAAAAATATTAAATTAAATTTTATTCATTAAAGATATCTTAGTTTATGCTATTTAAATTATTTTGTAATAATATGAGAAATATATTGATTTAAATAAAATGCTTAATAATTTTAAAATATATATTATATTGTTAAGATTATTTTTAAAAAGGGAAGATTATTTTTCTTTACTTTAAAATCAAAATTATTTTGAAATTTCCTTATTATGAATTACACTATATATAAAAGATATTTTTGTTTTTAAATTTATAAATTTTCTTTATATATAGGTTATTTGAAGAAAAAAAAGGAAACCTAAATAGAAAAGAAAAAATAAAACAAAATAAATGTTTAATAATGATAATTAGATATATTTGATTCATTAAGGGTATCATCATAATCAACTACCGTGAGAGTTAACGTGAGTACGACACGTAGAAAACTGACTTCTCAAATAATATTATAGAGATTTATTTAGTACATAGGATATCTATGGAAATAAAGCATATCAGCGCTACATCCTAATTCCTAAATTCCAAGGCAGAACACATATTCCTACAGCACCAACCACCAACCAGTTAAGCTTTTGTAATGTAGGATTCTGTAAAAGTATTTTAGAAAAAGAATACTATTTTGCCTGTTGCAACTCTTGTGTAAGGTGATTTCAAAGATTCTAACTTCAAGGCTAAAAGCTATTTTACCAGCAGAAACTGAGTCGAACCAGTGTGCTTTCATCAAAAAAAATTGTTATTGGAGAATGTCATGCTTGTTTCAGAACTCTTTAATGGGTATCATAAGAAAACAAATATAGATAGATGCACTATCAAATTTGACATCTCAAAGGTTTTTGATACAGTACGATGGTCCTTCATTAATTTTGTTCTTCGTGCATTGGGGTTGCCAGATATGTTCATTAACTGGATAAAGATCTGCATCTCAACGTCTTCTTTTTTTCTGTTTCGGTAAATGGAAGCATGGAAGGCTTCTTCACCACTGCAAGAGGTATGAGGCAAGGATGTTCTCTCTTGCCGTACCTTTATGTAATCCTAAACAACGTGCTGTCTAAAATGTTGAATAAAGCTGCTTTGGAAGGAGTCTTTGGATGTTATCCGCAGTGTCAGGCTGTCCAGTTAACACATCTGAGCTTCGCAGATGACTTTCTTGTGTTTACTAATGGGACAGCAGATTCGCTCCAAGGTGTTATGCGGATTATGGAGGAATTTGCAAACATGTCTGGCCTGTACATCAATGCAGCAAAGTCTTCACTATTCGTATCAGGAGTGAATATCACTGGGGTCTGCAAGGAAGTAGTTAAGTATGTGATTGAAGTTGGTAGTTTACCAATTCGTTACTTGGGTTCATTACCCTTGACCACCAAAGGCTCTGCCGAAGCAGGACTATGAACCCTTTATAGATAAAATCAGAAATCGTATGCTCTCATGGACCAACAAGAGCCTATCGTATGCAGGACGCCTGCAACTGATTAAATCATTTATTTCCACATAGTTAATTATGGAGTCTTCTGCCTATGGGATGCTTAGACACTATTGAGAGTCTATGTATCACTTTTCTGTGATCTTGTTCTCCTCACCAATCCCATAAAGCTAAGGTTAAATGGGAAGATCTATGCTATCCCAAGACAAAAGGAGGCTTGGGCATCAGGAGACTTCGACATTCGGTTCGAGTATATGCACGTAGCTTGATTTGGCATTTATTTACCATGAAGAGCTCTTTATGGGTATTGTGGGTTCAGCATTATCTTCTGCGTCATAGTTCGTTTTTTTGGATGTGAGGGATGATACTATGGGATTTTGGATCTAGAGGAAACTGCTAAAGGTGAGGGAGTTAGCTTATCCATTTTTTCAGTTCGAAGTAAGAAATGAAAGGAAAACTTTCTGTTGGCATGATGATTGGCTAGGAATTTGTAAGCTGAGAGAGTTCACAGGAGCCACGGGCACACGTTATCTTGGAGTAGCGTGGAGTGCGGGCTTGTGATGCAGTTTTGAATGAGCACTGGAATGTAAGAGGACAGAGAAATAGGAATTTTCATGACCTTTATCACAGGATTCAGGCAGGGCCGGCTTAACACTGACGGAGGCCCTTGGGCGAATTTTTTTTTGGGGCCCTATAACTAGTCAGTTTTGTCAAAATATTTTGCTTTTGTGAGTTCTTTTTAACTCACGGCAGCAGACAATTATTTCTATTTGAATTTTAGCTAGAAATTATGTAATATTATGTGTTTGATACTGTCTAAATCTAAACCAGACATGCTAATCAAGGTCATTTATATAACTAGATTTGGAGCGGGCCCTGGGGCGGTCAGTGACCGCCCTCCCTCATAAGCCGGCCCTGGATTCAGGAAGCACCAGTTCCCTACTCATCAATGGGAGATGAACAAATTCTTTGGAGGTAAAATCACAAAGTCACTCATATACTTCACTCAGATGGACCTTGTTCTAGGCGACATCAACAGTCATCAAAAACAGGATCACATATCTTGAGTACAAAGCAGATTACAAATTTGAGGGACTCATACGGCGGTGGTTTGAAGTATATGAGTGATGGAACTCTCTTAGATTCATACAATTTTAATATGTATATGTAATATCTCCTCTAGAGAAAATTTTTATTCTGTACTTATAAATGTTTGATTGATCAATAAATTGAAAATTTTATCAAAAAAATACTATTTTTAGCAATATGACAAAAGCATACAAATATAACGAAAATTCTGAAACAAAATGTATATGTTATTCAGGCAGAGCCGACACACAAGACGAAAATCAAACTGAAGGTTTTTCATATCCACCTATAACAATAGTAAAACTAATCGAATAGGAAAAACTACTCGTCGTCAGAATCAGCGAATGTGATCTTGGTAGCTTTTGGAGCATCAGCTGCTATTTCTTTGAAATGAGCTCCATACAGTTTTGATTCCTGCAATTTTTTAATCAGACCACACATATCAACCACTCCATATCAAGAAGAAGAAACAATGGGTGTGGAGGAGGCTCAAGAATCAAACCTTTTTCTTTACATGAGTGCCAAACTTCGTAAGATCAGTAGGCACGACTTGTCCAGCTTCCCTGAGAACATTCACAAGCTCTCCAGCAAGACCCTTAAAGAGACAGAGAAAGTACACAACAATAATTTTAATTATCTCATAAAACTCTGCTTTTAAGGTATTCATAACTAGACTAAAACTTACCTTGTTCTGTTGTGTGAAGAAGGTGTGGGCAACACCCTTTTTACCCGCTCGTACCCGTCCTCCCGATTCTGTGTACATAATCCTCTGTTGTTAAAGGGAAACTGTAGTTTATCACAACTTCCACGTCCGGGATATCAAGCCCTCTTGCTGCCTACATCAGGTAGCCACCTACAATCAATAAAACAGTCAATAAACAGAACCAGCTAGGTTAGTACTATTATAAGCCATGGAGGTTGCGGAATACGTACCAGCAACGGACTTGATCCATCTTTGAACGATGCCAAAGATCTGGTACGTTCGCTCTGTGCTTTGTTTCCGTGTATGGATACAGCTTTCCAGCCTCTAAATAGTTATGCCAAGGTTAGAACCAATGCATTTTATGAGTAAAATAATCCAAAGATCTTTGATTCAGGAAAAAAAAAAAGATCAAACCTTTGCTGAAGAAAACGCTCAAGACGTTCAGCTTCAATCTTGTACAAGGCAAATACCAAAACCCTGTTCCTGTAAACACCCAAAAAACTTGGTGTTAGAATGGTGACAAAGGAAACATCTGGTAAGGAGTTTAGATAATTGAGTAGCGTATATATACTTTTGTGATTTATGGTATTTTTCTAGTAAAGCAATAAGGCGCTGATCACGTGCACGATCGTCTATGACCTGGCAGTAGTAGCCAAAACAAAGACATTTGTTAGGGATAAAACAATACTTGTTCTGTGAATGGTTACGTACCTCGACGATTTGCATAACGTCGTGGTTGGCAGCCAAGTCTTCAGAACCTATGACTATCTGAAAGAAATTTGAGAAAATGAAACAAGTTTGTAGGTGGGAGAAGATAAAACTGAAGAGTAAAAGATATACCTTGACAGGGTTTGGATCCATGAATTCCTGTGCCAATTTGTGAACATCTATAGGCCAAGTTGCACTGAACATAACCATCTGACGAACTATAAGAAAGAAGAAGAAAACTTTCATTAGGTTCCTCATCGGTGAGATTGCTAAGTGAAATGGGATTCTAACACCACTTGCCTTTATTCGTTTTGCTCAGAATAAACCGGACTGGTTCCTCGAAACCCATATCAAGCATTCGATCTGCTTCATCCAATACCTGGAACATAGAAACTTCTGTTACTCTCTAATACATGCAATAATGATGGAAATCTTATATAATAAAGATTTTCCATCTTACCACAAAGATGTTATGTTGCTTACCACAAAGGAAACATCTGAGAGACGAAGTACATTAGACTCAATCAGGTCTCTCAAGCGACCTGGCGTACCAATGACAATATCCTAAAAGACAAGATATATCCGCCATTTGATTAAACAGCCAATACAAGACAGTATCTTGATAAAAAAAAAAGAAGTCTTACAACTCCAGATCGAATGGCGTCAATTTGAGGCTTTTTAGAGCTTCCACCATACACACAAATCGATTTCAAACCACACGGTTCTCCAGCTTCACTCAATACATCAGAAATCTACAAACAAAAAAATTAATAAGAATATGTTCCCTTTTCACTTATATATATATTAACTAATGTTCTCTCTCCCTTACCTGAACAGCTAACTCTCTTGTCGGAGAAAGAACAAGACAAGTCGGGTTCCTTGTTCCTTTACCACTCTTGTTCTTCTTCAACATGTGCATAATCGCAGGAATCCCAAACGCCAATGTCTTACCTAAACATCACAGAGTTACAATCTCTAAATGTCTTCTGAATCTAACCAAAGACATTATACTAACCTGAACCGGTTTTGGCAATCCCGATAAGATCACGACCATCCAACAAAAAGGGCCACGAATGAGACTGAATCGGAGAAGGTTTCTGGAAAGTCTTGCAGCAATCAAGAACATTCTCAGGCAACTTCGACTCAGCAAATGATGTCAAAGCTGCGTACTTTGCTTCCTCCGCACCTTTCCCGGTCACAACAACCTTCTGCTCACTTTCTCCTCCGTTTGAAGCCTCAGGCTCCGCCTTCTTCTTCTTCTTCTTCTCCTTCTCCATCTCTTTCTCCTCTCTCTTACGCTTCTTCTTCTTCTCTTTACTACTCAACTCCTCGACGACCTCTTGAGGCACTTGGACCTCTGCGTGTTTGTTCTTCTTGCTCTTTTTCTTCTTCTTGTTTGTCGCGTCTGTCATTCGGACTCTCGACGGCGGCTAAGGGTTCGCCGGAAACGGGAAGCTCTTGCTTTTGTCCAGCCATTTGTTTTTTCTTCTTTGTTTTGCGATTGAGAGAGAGCTGAAACGGCCGAGCGAGAGTCCGTTGTTGTATTTAGGTTTTTAGGCTTTTATAGCATCCGAAAGCTTATTTTCTAAATTTGCAGTTTTGCCTGAATGTTTCAGTTATTTACCCACAACTGTTTATACTTTTGTTTTGCTATCTTTTTCTCGGTAAACTCTTATTCTGTCAAAATAGACCTAAGTGTGAGCCAATTCCTCAATAAATGGAAACTTCCTTGGCCAGTGGTAAAATCCATGTTGCCAATTCAATCTGATTTAATAATATAATAAGAATTTTGGGTTTATGTTTGATCGAGTTATAATCAATGTTCGAAAAATTCGCAAGACACAGTGCATATGATGGTCGATTTAGATCTAGCGGGTTAACATTACATCAGGGATTTCTTTTAAGCTATAATATATTTTGTGATTATATTAAATATATTTCATGCTTATATAATATATTTTGATAAAAACTAAAGTTACATTTTCTTAGTTTAAAATTCTGACTCGCATGATTCACGAACAAAAAATCTTATACATGTATATGCCTTGCTAAAATCAGTTAGGCAGCCCGCCACAAGATGAGCAAATGAAGATTTTTTTGGATAACAAGTCGGCAATAGCATTGGCAAAGAATCCAGTTTTCCATGTTATCATTACATTAGATAATGTTACTTGTAGAATCTAGAAATCAAACTGAATAGTACATTTATTGAATAAAAACGTTGAAAAGTGATACAGAAAAACGAAACAAACGATGGTCTTATATATGACCTTGTGATCAACTTAAACTCCTAAGAAATCAGCAACTACTCCTTTATCTCAGGAGATTTTATTTTGACTCTAACAATTCAAACAAAGCGGCCTTGAGACTTGGACAATGCATAACTATCTTGACTGCAACTTAGTCTTCAATTCCTCCTCTAAACTGGAAATACCCGTTTACCAGTTTGTTCATTCTTCAAGCATACTCCCATGTAACCTCTTAACTGGTTTGGTCATTATGTCTGCAACTTGGTCTTGTGTAGAACAATATTCCAACTCAATCACTTCATCATTCACTAGCTCACGGATAAAGTGATACCTTACTTGAATATGCTTACTTCTACCATGAAGTACTGCATTCCTTGACAACTTGATGGTTGAACTATTATCACATAACAAAACCATCTTCCCCTTCTGCTCACATCCAATGCTTTTAAGCACATTTCGTAACCAGACTGCTTGACAGGCTCCATTTCCTGCAGACACGTACTCAGCTTTAGTTGTTGAGAGTGTTACAATAGGCTTTTTCTTAAATGCCCACGACACAGCTCCTTCCCCACATAGGAACACATAACCCGATGTACTCTTCCTATCATCTTCATCTCTTGCATAATCACTGTCAACAAATCCAACCAACCTCTCTTCTTCTCCACGCCGATACTGTATCCAATAGTCTTTAGTACCGTGCACATACCTCAGTATCCTCTTGGCTGCAAATAGACGTTGTTCCTTGGGAGTTTCCATGTATCTTCTCACAAGATTAACAGAGTAGACAAGGTCTGGTCTTGTGGCCGTTAAATACCTCAAGCTTCCAACTTGTTGTTTGAACATTGTTCTGTCTACCACAGCTCCAGTTCCTATTTGAAATATCAGGAAGGAAATGAAGCTCGTATTTCCGTCTGTATGTGGTTTGTATCACTGGATGTTTCCAAGGGAGCATATTCACATGTTGTAGCTGGGAAGAACGCATCGAGATCACCAGTTGCTATGATATCTGGAAGCCAATCAGGAAAATGCTTCAACCTCGGGTTTGAGGTATAAAGATACTGTGGCCTAGTATTAGTATTGGTTCAGTTCTCACCTGCAAGAACATCAAGAATTTAATTTTTTTTTTATGATTGTCTACTGCAATATCATTACCTCCTGAATCTCCTTCAATGGCATTTAAACCTCTCATATGAGATAAAGCTTCCTCTTTAAAATGTTTTCTTCCATCGAGAAGGATAGTGAGATATCTATACATATTGCTCTGTACCATCAGCTTTATCTCTTGAAGCTCCTCCACCAAAAAAACTTGTTTCTATACAAAAACTTGCATGTTTCAATCAACACCAAAAGGGAGGCGAAAGATGGTAAAACTAAAAAATTTATGAACACGCGTATGACATATATATGAATAAAAATATCTTAATATTTAAAATAATACACATATAAATGTTAACATTAATTTTAGTTGAATATTTAAAATAATTATTAGATGATATTTCCTAAAAAAATCTGGTCCATCCAAAATTTATTTTTAATGTTCATAAATTTGAAAAATTAGAGATGTGATTATAAGTTAAATATACAATTGGATTCCATGTCTCCATTCTTTACAATATTTTGCAATATTTCCTCAATTTTATCTTTATCCTCACCTCAACTCTTGCATCACTCAACCTCACAATAGAGGAGCAGATGCGTGTTGGTCAAGTGGCATGCATCCGGTGAACCTGGAAAATTGTGTAGATCGATTCTTTACTTTTATTTTCTGGAAAATACGTGATATCTTTTGAGTTTGCATGATTTTAACTATCACTTAATGAATATAATGATCATTTAGAGATGCATTTAGGCCTTTTTATGTTGCATTGCATATGTCTATATCAGGTGTTGGAGATATTTGTTGATGAGTTTGAAGGCATTTGAGAGGTTTTGAGTCAAAAGGGTAAAATATAAACATATATGAAGGTCTTAAAGATATATTTTAAAGCTCATCTTTTAGGACGACATGGAAAATTGAGTGAGATTTCTAATGGAGTTGGTTTCAAGTCATTTGGAGTTATATTTAACGAGTTATGATCTATTTACTAGAGGCATATCAACCATGTAGCGACCAGAAGAAGTCGTTAAGAGGGTCTGTGAGTGTTCCTAGCAACATGACTAGTGACCAGGAGTGGTCGGTAAGGTTCCCCAAGAAGCCCCACACGACTAAGTGGTATAGCGACCTACTTGTAGCGGGATAACCACGTCGCTACACGAAAAGATTCTACTTTTTATGGGTCAGCCCCGGATCATTTTTATGACTATTATAAATATTCTATAAACCTAAATTTGGGACTTGTCTTGTTTTTCCTCTAAACATAAACCTATTTTGGGTGAAAGATTCAATTTTTATTTTCTTTTCATCTTTATCTCTTGTGTTTATTGGATTACCTTGATCACTAATCATGATTAACCTTCAATCATCTATGGTTTTTGGGTTATTCATGTCTATTAGTGAGTAGTTACCTTTTGGATTCATGGGTTAGGGTGACTAAGTGAAGATCTAGGATGTTTAGCGTTAGATCTTTCTTTTTTGCTTGTTGAGTGTTCTTAATGCTAGTTTAGTCTTGATCTCACTACACTAGAGTTCTAGACATTTCATGTCCCGAAGGTGTTTGATGAAATGTCTGACCCAACTCAATATTGCTCTTAACCAAAGACATTTGATGTTAGGAAAACTTAGATAGTTAGTAGACTTGTTCTTAATGATTGTTTGAGTGAATTAACCTAAAGACATTTGATGTTTAATTAATGTAAGCGAATGAACATCTATCTTGACAAAGAACTTGTGTAGGATTGTTGTCTAGACTTAATGAAATATTTTGATTGATATCTTGCGACTCTATATTGGATCTTAATCACTTGAAGTCAAATTCCTAATCCCATAGGTCCTACTTGTTTATTTGATTGGAAACTTTAGTTGTTTACCTTGCTAGTTACTTGCTAGTTCTTTACATCACTATCCTGATTGCACTTAGATTAAGAATACACTTGCATTATTTTTGCATCGTGATCACTTAGGATTGGATTGACACTCATCTATACTACTTTGATCTTAGGATTAAGTAAATTCCTTATCAATATGCAACCCTAGAGATAATTAAAACTGACCAAATCGACGAAAACAGTTGTGAGCCCATCAGAAGTTTAAAGCTTGAATTTAATAACCATCAACCACCATAATTCTTCCTTTATTTGAACTTCAATATTATTTGTTAATTAAGTTAAACGATTATATACTGAAGTTCAACCGTTCCGAATAGGCAACTTGGAAATAGAAGATCCCAATCTACCGAGGTGTTCGCCTTTGGTGAAGAACCAATCGGTAAAATGACTAAATCTACCACAAGATTAAGCGGAACGAGTTGAGTATAAATGCCTTATAACCGGAGGAGTAAGAGTCTTCTGCAACTCAACATTTAGTAAGGTCCAGTCGTTGATGAAAACCCTCCAATCTCCGGAGCTTTTGGTCAGTTTATTATTAATAGGCTACTGAAAGTACAAAAGTATGAGATTTGGATATTGTTTGCCGGAAAGCCAAAATGGTTTTAACTCAGAGAGTTTGCCATTGTCACGGGTCTAAACTGTTGGAAAATACCTAATGCTACGAGAAGGAAGAGGAACAATCGTATTAACGAGTCTCTGAAGTTTTTCATCATAGAAATGATTGTTGACATGCTAAAGAGACGGAAGGTTAAAGATATAGAGACCATAATCAAGTTTGTGTGTCTTGCGAATAATTCATCCATTCTGTTTCCGTTGTCTCATACCCCTAGAATTATTCCTGAGCACATTTAACTTATTAGGGATCTCAATGAATTCATTTCCTGCCCATGGGAAAGGGTATCTTATCAACTTTTGGCCACGAACCTCTACGGATGAAATTGCTCTGTCCAATGCCTCGTTTGCGTTGAATTTTGTGTATGCAATTAACAAGTTTTAGTTGATGCTTTTCCAATGCTTAAAAAGAGGTCATTCAAAACAAGCCAGTTGTTGTGGTTTATTCTGCAAGTGATGTGATTTGCAATTGGAAGAGGATGCTGTTGAATGTAAATCTTCTGTCCCCATTGACAAAGCTCCCCCTGCTTAAAAATTTGGAGTGATTCCAGGACGTGCACACAAGATAGACTTTGAGTCCCAGGTTAGAGTATGCATGACTCAGTCAACGTTAGCTTGCATGCCTGTTTGCTAAATCATGACATACCCATTAACTATTATTGTAATTGACAACAACTATATTGTTTCGTCCCTTGGATATGTGCCAGATGTTGGATAATTTTAAGAGATATGGTTAAAAAAAATACAGATTTATGTTTTTTCCCAACTTTTTAACATGTCCACCTTTATTTGTTGTTAAAAACTTAGGTACACACTAACCTAGATATTAACTGATACTGATATTAGTTTCTGAAGATTGTATATGTTATATCTATTTCATAGGTCGGTGTTAAGTCTATTTTTCAGGACTCACACGAGCACTGGTCCGAGGGAACTGGTTTCAGGTTGGTCTGATAAAACTGAGGATGTGGCTGTCCATAACTATGTCCGTCTTATCGACGAGGGTTTTTATTCCATAAAGAAATGTTTAAAGGTGGTCTCACAAGTCCTTATTTGGTACGTACGAGGATGGAGAGAAACAGAAGGAAAAAGAAGCTAAAGAGAAACATGACAAAGAGAATGCCGCAGATTTCATTGAGGGTGAGTCGTCTAACCAACATTCTCATACGTTATTTCCAATATTGAGTTAGCACAAATCAAAGAGGATTTATGTGGGCTAGAGACTAGGCTGTTTAATGGACTGGATTTTCAAATGAAGAAATTTGTTGCATCTATCAATTTCAACCCAAAAAAAATTGACTTGCAAGTGCCATTGCCTGGTAGCCTTAAAGAGATTGAAAGTAGGCTCAATTCTGCCGTGGTTTATAATCTGCAGAAAATGCAATCTACTGTTAGTCCAGGAAGTTCTCGATTTTATTGGCAAATCAAAATGTTGCTCAGTGGCTGCGGATGATTATATCGATGATGAGCCACAAAGACGACAATCTCCTCCTGAAGAGATGGCAGATGGTGTTTGTTCTATACCATTACAAAGTCAACAGCAGGAGTATAGAGCTTCCGCAAATGAAGATAACCTCATTGAAAGCGTAATAGGGATATAAACTTGGGTGACAATGATTACAAGGTTAACCTATGTTCAATGCAAAATCCTTATTTATGTTTAGTACCTGTCTCTCTAAACAGTTTCCTCATTGCAGCCATATGATCAACCTGATGAGCTCCCGAGGGCAAGAAGCCTGTGGAAATTCCAACGCTAACATCTTTATCGGGCCTCAAACAAATGTGTTCGCTAATTCTGTTTCTATCATTGTATTTTGATATTGAATTATGTTTTATCCTATCCAGTCATTTTTAACAACTAATAGAAGCTTTACCTATTGTTGTACAAAATGCTCATTCCAGTGTTCTGCAGATGGTGGGTCTATGGCTGATGTCTAACTAATAAACAAAATATCACCCACACAGGGAGTTTTGAATGAAGTTACCTGGATTTCCTAAGTTTAGAGGTTAGAATCAATATTGGTGCAGTTAAAATGTTGGACTCTTACCTTTTTTCATTATTTACCCTCAGCATTAAGTATTTTTCAACATTTCATCTGTCATTTGTTTTAAAAAAAATATCAAATGCATATACTGTATAACCTCCTCGAAATTTTGTCGTTCTTACTCGGGCTAACACAAGAGGAGATCACCAAAGTTCTTGTCAATATCAATTCCGTGCAGTATGTGCTACCGATTACACATGGTAATGAAGACCCTGCTGAGACTCACAAGAGAAAAAGGGTTAGGGTTTGTCCTTCAGTATTCCATTATTACCAATGTGACCCCAAAATTGATGCAGACACACCCTTCTCCTAGATTTAGACAAACTATTCCTTAAAATTTTGTAATTATAAATAAAATAATTTTTCTCAGAGAAAAGTAATGTTCATAAAGATAGAACAAACAATTTTTATTTATATGTAGTCTTAATAAAATATTTAGTTAAGATAACATCTTAATATAATGAAAATTTGCTATATTAAAAGAAGAAGTTTAATTCTTAGCTTTAATAAATGAAAAGTATCATCTGTAACATAAAATAGAATTTACTAAAACTATTCATTTTGGAGAAAAAATAAAAGAGTACGTAAAGCAAAATCGTTTTGGATATTTCTGAACTTTGTATTGAATATTCAAAAATATATGATATTATACTTTTAATATTTTCATCTAGAAATATTTGTGCTAAAGCTAACACAAATATTTCGATCTGAAAATATTTGTACAAAAATGAACACACATATCCAAAAATAAATTGTACTTAAAATGACCAAGAACACTAATATGTCAAAAACATATTAAAATGGATGAGAAAATGTTTTATGTATATAATTTCGGATATGTTTGGTTAATTTTAGATATCGAGTATTATCATATATCAGATTCAGATTTTTTTAATATCCTTTAGCTCAGCACATGTTTGGTATTTATACAGATCAGATCAAATTCGAATTTGAATATTTTAGATCAAATATGGGTTTCGAATTTGGATCAAGATTTTATGTCCAGCCATAAACCCACAGTTAAGAATCCATTAGAACCCCACTTCGAGATTCCAACCATGACAACATTATGAAAGAAAAAAATTAAGAAAAAACAACATGACTAAATTAACTGAAAACCCCAACTTAAATCATTACTAAAGAGATTAAGGTACTTTTCCATGCAATAGTTAACAATAACAAACGAAAGAAAACTTATTAATAATGTCTCCTATGAAACCCAACAACATATATTTTCATAAAATCATCTCAAGGGTTTCCAAATGGATGCTTTGGAGATGAAAACTTCAACTCAGTGTCCAGAGGATCTGGGTTACGACCACTGCTCACAATTCCTCCGTTAACACCAAGAAAATCAAAAGTGAACATATTAGCTCGTCCCATGCTAAGGTTGTTACCGAAATGAGGGCCAAAAACTTTACTATGGGACCAGCCTTGTTGATTTTTTGTCACAGGTACAGAGTTCACTAGACCATGAAGGTTTCCATTCTGATTTTTTCCAAATCCATTAACGACCACACTTGACAAAGATGTAGATGAAGAAGTTAACCCTCTTAGCAAAGCAGAATTATCAGTTGTTGGCCGCACCACCGGTGAAAAGAGTCCTGATTAGAGTTCTTGGTGTTGTTCTGAAAATATCCAAGGTTAGTGCTGTTGTTGTTATTGTTTATCCTATCACCGAGCCCACTCAAATTGCGCTGGATTCTGAGAGTCTGATCGT
The DNA here is from genome assembly GCA_019706035.1 of Raphanus raphanistrum subsp. raphanistrum. NCBI lineage: Eukaryota > Viridiplantae > Streptophyta > Magnoliopsida > Brassicales > Brassicaceae > Raphanus > Raphanus raphanistrum. The sequence continues at coordinate 17,883,715 of CM033988.1, read as the reverse complement.
TGTATGCCAACAATCCTTGGTTCGAAGAGCATTGCATGAGGAAATTGGTTGGGCCGTGATTAGGGTTGGTGGGCTGAGGAACTGAGCTTTTCAAACTTTTTGGAAGATGAACGGTTAAGATTGTATTCTGCAGCAGGAGGGGTTAAACCAGTGTTTGAGTTGTTACCGAATTGGTTGTGAGGGAGAGCAAAAGCAGTGCCGCCATAAAAGCCATGTCCGCCACGAGCAGAAAGATCACTGGCGTAAAAGTCTTGTTTGCCAAGAGCAGATGAAGCACCTGCCATAAAAACCATGTCTACCACCACTTCCACCACCGGCTGCTCCCATTTCCTGGAAGCTCACGAGTAGGATTTATTGCTGACTCCTGTTTTAATGCATTACAGAATGTCTTGTGCGAATTGTAATTGTCTCTGCTGCAATGCATCCCCAAAAATGGTCAATATTGCAATATATGCCTATATCCACAAAATATATATACAAAAACTTAACCAAAATAAACAATAGTAAAACCACCATATTCATTTTGTAGAAGAAACCTTACAAATCAAGAGCGTCGTGTTAAAATTCGAAGTAAAAATATTCGGAAAATTAATGAACGAAACCAAGAAAGGCGGTATATGGTTTTACCTATTGAAGATGGTACCACAGTCACATCGACACACTTTGGTACCACAAATCTTAGAGTGAGTTTTCCAATCATATTGAAGAGCATAACTCTTAGGACATTTCCCGCATTTCCACTTCTTCTCACAGTGTTTCCGGTAATAATGCTTCTTGATTCCGGTGAGGTCTCCGAGAGCACGTGACGGGTCATGATGGACGCACGTGGGCTCCGGACAAATGTATACCTTCCTCCTCACTTCTTTTTCTGACTTTTGTTTCAGATTCCATGGAAGGTCATGTACTCTCCCGTGAAGCTGTAGATTCTGTTCCCGCTTAAATCCTTTGTTGCACACTTCACATAGGAATATGTTTGTCAGTCATGATCAGTCTTGGGAGATAACGCTATCACTTCAGCATCTGGATCTGTTCAATTAAAAATAAAATATTGATCACTAGAACAAAAACCATTAGTCAAGAGACAATACTTATACAAGTTAATTGAATAGACTAGTAAAATGTTGAATAAAGTACATGAATTATTAAATCATTTAATCTAATCATATACAATGATGATAATCGTAGTTCTTCATTGCCTTTTTATTATTAATGGAAGTTGGGCTTTAAAAATCATTAAGTCTCCCATAAGCATAAAATCCTCTACTTGAAATCAGTTTCTTTTTAAATCTAATTCAAAAATAAATCATTTATTATATGTATATTTATTAAAGAATAGTATATTTCATAATTATAATTGATAAAAAAATATATGTAATTCATATTTTATGTTTTTCAAAACAATGTAACTAGTATTTTCTAAGAAATGGTTTTTTCTTAAAATGTTCTTTTTGGGTTAAAAGATATCGCAGTGTAAATCTAACATATACACATTTGTCTCGCATATAATAACTTAACCTGCACTTGCAGTCAGATATTTCAAATCTGTCGATCCTGCATCCACTTTGCAGCAGATCAGATAGGACAGATCTTGCAAGTTGTGACTTATATTCCCATATCTAACTACCAAGACATTAACAGCACCTTTTTTGAAACACTTCGATTTAAATTATAATGATTGAGAATGATTGCATATAAAAAGTAAATTGATGATAAAGTTCTTATCCTTTTCATTTCCTCCTATAAGGAAATTCTTCACTGATGCTAATTGATTCCTTTTGAAATTTGAAACACACACATATATGTATAACAACAAACATAAATAAGAAGTACTCACTTGGGTATCCATGTTGGTTTCTTCGATTTTTTGGTGGTGGTGGTGGCGAAACAACGGTGTTGGATTGTTGGATCATCGTCAGCGCCGACTCTTTAGGGTTAACGTTGTTTGCTCCGATGGCGAGGAGGGGTAAAGACTGAGTGTACAATGAAGACATCTTTTCAGAATATGCTTTTGCTTACTCTACATAGAAATTACAACAAGATATAAATTCAAAGGTATTAAGAGGATGATAAAGAAACACAGCCATATGTAAAAGTATAGTGTAAATATACAAATAAACACACCTCAAAGGAAAAGAAAATTACCTCTATGTTATTCTCTCTTTATCTTGCTTTTGATGTGTGTTTTTTTTTTAATGATTGGGATTTAGTCATACAATCTCAAGATATATATCTACAGTCAATTTAGATAATAAGGAAAGAAATCTAATACTTTTTTGGAACAAAAGGCTATTCAACTCGGATACGTTTCTACTATGTAACGTAGGAAAAACAGCAAATTAGTACCTTAGATATGGTTATATTATCTCATTGATCCCCAAACTATTTGACTGTGCGATTTGAAATCTGAAATAATTATAAATTCTAATTTAGTACATGAACTTTGAAAAAAAAACCTTTTAAATGCATGAAACCGACAGTGTGTCGGTAACATGCTGAGGTGGACAGGTTTTTTTGCTGAGTTGATTTTTTATTTATTTTAAGCGACGTCATTTCATAACAGAATAATAATAATAAACACAAAAAATAGAGGTAACCTTGGGTCGAACCAGGTTCCATACATTTGCACAAGTGGTCAATGATGCAATGAAAGTTTATGGAACCCGGGTTCGACCCGTGTTATTTCATTTTTGCTTTATTTATTTACTAGTGTTTGATCCCGTACTACGTACGGGTAAATAATTCCTTAGTTTATATGTATTATATTAAAACTACATTTCATGGATACTAAGATTAGCTCAAGAGTATATCTAAAAAATTACAACGACAATAAGCTAAATAAAATATCTCTATCAACAGTATTACCTAATCTCGTTCGTATAGCTCATTGATATGCTATCTTTACGTTTCTTGATGTCACGTTGAGCTAGTCTTTTTTTTCTTTGCCCTATATCCATAATAAACCAAAAACTCAGTAACATTAAAACTTCCCATCTTAACTGAAAGAAACTTCCCATCTTAACTGAAAGAAAAATGCAAAAATATTCACTTTAGTATTTTCATGGTCAATCTATCTGTGCAGACGCGTTGTCTTTTCTTTAAGAAAAAAACTACGAACCTGTTAACCACCAACAGTAATCTGTAAAGGAAAAATAAATAATCAGAAAGAAACTCAAATCAAATAAATCGACAAATATAAAAGCGGCTACTTGTTCAATTGAAGAAACCCAATTCTGTATGACTCCTTTCTTGTTTGGAAGTCTGAAACTTTTATCACTGTCTTTATTTCGCTTAAATCATACAAAAAGATAAGTGAGTATTAATTTGAGAAGGAAAAAATGAATTCGATAAAAAATAGTCAGAAATTTATACCATTGTTTGTTACTACACTCAAAACCCAAAAACATGCTTTGGAGATGACGATGCAAAGAGCAAATAGAAAAGATGATTTATAAACTGAGAATATATAGGAAATAAAACTGTTTGAATTGTACCATGAATCAAGGATCGTGGAGTTTTTTTATTGTTAGAGATAGTTTTCCTTTTACAGTTATTTATATTGTAGTGGCATAGATTTTTATCCAATTCGATGGATAACTAACTTTTAAAAAAAAAAAATTCCGGTTGTCAGGTTTTGATTGGCGAGGTGACTTCTGATTTAGTATAGAGGGATTTATTATATGACGTCGTCTAAATTAAAAAAAAAAAAGAAAACTTAGCAAAACAAACAGGTTGACTTCAACATGTTACCGGAACGTTGTCGGTTTCATATATTTAAAAGCTTTTTATTCAAAGTTCATGTAGTATTATATTCATATGTATTATTACTTCAGATATCAAATCGCACGGTCAAACAGTTTGGGTATCGATCAGAAAATATGATCCTAGTGGAGTTACTAGTCATCAATTTTCCGTGTAACCTAAGTTTGAAAAGTTTGCCATACAATAGTAGAACTAACTATAGTTTGAATTACTTTATTACAATTTTATTCATAGTTATTAATTTTCATAAAGTTATTCTTTTTAAATATGTTGCTCATCATTTGAGATTAAGTCAAACTTCATAAACTATTTAAAGAAATTTGAAAACAATCTACTGTTCATATTGAAACAAAAAATACCAACAGCCTGCAAAAGATGAGTTTTGGAGTTACAGTCCAATGTCAACTTGAAATGTAGAAACCCGTAATTGAAGAGAGAAGTCAAGATTGAACACTGCAAATCATTTTGTGTGCAAGCTATGATTTTCACTCAACGAGACATAAGAGGCTAGGGAGGAACATATTGTAGTATCATACCTGCTAATGAGTGGGAGCAATAGAGAACCAAAAGACTAAGCATTTTTAGGCCAGATGTGGATTGTCTGATCTTATGGCTTCAAATTTATTTCCTTAGAACTGCATCAATTTGTCTGACTAGAGAGTGAAAAGTTCTAAACACATTGTGATGCAATACTTGATATCTCGTTCCATAGACTGTAGACAATGCACTTCTATAACAAAAGTATGAGAAATGTCGAGTGTTTGCCATCTTAATTTGACTCCGAAAACCAGACTGTTGCGTTCCAAGTAAGTGAAGGAGGATGGCACCCACATCGTAAACAAATTGTTCTCAGAAGATTGGAGGAGTGAAACAAAAAAAATATGTAGTCAGTCAATTCATTTTCTAAATTGCAGAGGAGGAAAGCGGACAAATGTTCAAACCCCAACTAATGTGATCCCTAGTAGGGAATCAATCTAATTTCAACAACGATCATAGAAAATTATGTATAGGAATGCTTGTACTACACCAAATGACCTGATCGATCAAGACCCTAAAGTAGATGATGGCCGAACAAGGTTATAGACCTCCCCTATAAAGGACATATCCAAAACTTTTCTGTTTATTGACCACTCATAGAATTCTTCAGTTTCATTGAACTGAAATGTCGCCATAAAAGACTGGAGGCGGAAAAAGTTATCAGGCCTAGCAGGAGGGAGGATCCACCACCCTCCATCATGATGAAGATCCCTCAGCTAACAGTCTATTGGAATTCCAAATATGGATGTCAATCGTGATCGTAGGCAGAAATATAGGCTACAAAAAGTGACCAATTATCCCATCTAAACCAACAAGAAGATATATTACTAACTCGAACCTTAATCCATTGGTAAACTATATCTTTCTCCTTCAGCAGTTTGTTATATATCCAAGAGTATAAGTTTCTCTTGTTAAAAATCAAAAATTAGATAAGTCTTACTGTAAAACTTCCTCATGAGACAAGACTATCAATATAGAACCAGATTGAGAGATATATATGAGCTACAAAAGTTTTAGCAAGCTTGCTGAATTTCATTGGTTTAAACTTTTGATACTGAGTCCACCATCACTTTTAGACTTGACAATAGATTCCACCATTGTGGAATACTTATCGTATAAGATTCTCTCCCATAAAATATGATAATCATTGATCTGATTATATCTGTACACCTTGCTGGGAGAACAAATGTTGAAGTCCAGAAATAAACTATACCTGCAACCACTGAGTTTGTCATTTGAGACGATCCAAAAATACAAAAATTTCATTGACCAACAAGAAATCTTAGCTTTGATGCGCTGAAGCGTGGCTCATAGTTTCCAGTTTCCATTTCTACGTACAAAGAGGTATACCAAGATATCTGACCGGAGATTACCATGAGAAATACAAGTCGCGAAACATAGTCTTAATGAATTCCTCAGATAGTCAGTGATGCATAACATCATTGATTAGTTATAACTAGGTGCTGTTGATGCTCCATTGATTTTTTCTTAGAGCAATTTTATCGCAAAAATCTACTTGGATTTTTTTTTTACTGATTTAAAAAAAAAAGAAATAAAAAGGGAAGCAATCGCGGGTCGAAATGTGTCGGTGGGACCCGCAAACAGTTGAAAAAACTCACAATAAACGGTTCTTATCTCGCAACTTTTTTATGGGTTTTACAAAAATGTGGAGCCCACCTACTACCTTTTCTGAAAAACCCTTTTAAAAACTAGGGATAATGGTGCTTATCATTTAACTTAGTACCCCTAGCCTATTTGAGCCATAATTGAGACAAGAAAATAGTTGTTTTTTAACATAGTAAACAGGTCTGAAACAAAGAGTTTAATTACAAACAAAAGAGATACATATATAAGTTATAACAAAGGAATGGGAAGACGACGTATTTCCCCACCAGAACTATAGCATAGTAATAAATGTACACAAAGTTTCGAGGTCATCCTAATTGCATACCATCAAAGTTTGACAACCCGTTTCCACATAATAGGAAATTTCGAACCTCGTTTCCACACAGACCAAGATTTGGCTTGGTTTTATCGGTTTATGTAATAAACCGATAGTAAACCAGTTATATTGGTACGCCTTGACCCAGAATAATATCCGACTATGGATCGATTTATACCCGACCCGAAACACTTTTAAAACCCCCAAATCGAGTTCATTGCCTTTAGAATCCTAAAATCTTAAAAATTGAGAGGGAGATTTCATTACAGACCCAGAAACTATGAGCCATGAATCGTTACGCTCTCTTCGATCTTCACCATCAGAGTCGACATCATCATCAGGTGTTCCTGGGTTGAATTCAGGTACATCATTCCACTCTACATTCACATCAGTGAATGACTCCATTGTTGATTCCTGCAAAGAGACAACGAGAGTGAGACACACACAGAGATCAAAACAGAGAGACACAGAGGGACAAAGAAACAACGAGAGAGAGAGAGAGAGAGAGAGAGAGAGAGAGAGAGAGAGAGAGAGAGAGAGAGAGAGAGAGAGAGAGAGAGAGAGAGAGAGAGAGAGAGAGAGAGAGAGAGAGAGAGAGAGAGAGAGAGAGAGAGAGAGAGAGAGAGAGAGAGAGAGAGAGAGAGAGAGGAGAGGAGAGGAGAGGAGAGGAGAGAAGAGGAGAGAAGAGAAGAGGAGAGAAGAGATGTCGAGAGATTACCTAGACTAAACACAATCGGAGACAATCAGAGGAGCACAATCGAGTGAGAGAGAGTGGCCGTTCTTCTTCATGACAGATTGGTGATTTAGGGCTTCTAATCGGGTTCTGGGTTGGTTGGTTTAGTTGTTTAATCGGGGTTTTATTCTCTAATCGGGTTATAATTGGGTAGTTTTTGGTTTAGTTAAGTAAGCGATTGGTTAAGCTTAGGTTTAGGAAACTTTAACCAATTTTAAACCGACATTTGTTGATACTAGTTCGATTTCGAAAGTTTAGGTGGAAACGAGGTTCGAACTTTCCTATTATGTGGAAACGGGTTTTCAAACTTTGATGATGTGCAATTAGGACGACCTCGAAACTTTGTGTACATTTATTACTATGCCATAGTTCTGGTGGGGAAATACGTCGTCTTCCCCAAAGGAATATAAACACTTGAGCAGGATTTTCAAGAGAGAGTGAGAATCAAATCAGGACAATATGAGACGAAGTATCTCACCAGAATACTTGAATGATTTATCGGTCTCTTCCAGACAATGATTCTTTTCTTCTCTTGTCCACTCCTCGGCAACTTTATTCAGTTTTTCCCTCACGTTCTGCAACAACTGGGAAAGCTCGCCGTCCCATTTGTAGAACTCAAGTTCTCTACCTTCGAGTATTCTCTCCGCTACCTTTCTCCCAATCATTCGGCCGCCGGCACTGTGGGCGAAGTAGATGTTGTAGAAGTGACAAATGAATGCTTGAGGATCCTTTTCTGCTAAATCCTTTAGATACTGAGAGTATGTTTTACCAAGAGCAGTTGGTTTTGGAATCTCGTAACCTTGTTCCTTGAACCACTCCAAATCAATGGCTAATTTCTCTGACCTTTCCAATCCTGTGTTCTTGAATTCAGAATCTACAAGAGAAAAGAAAAAAAAACAATTAGTATTTCAAAATTTCAAACTAACATTTAAAAAAAAAAAAAAACTTACAAGTAGGGGAAGTGGCTTCTTCTTCAAGCGTGTCATAAACCAATTTAGTAATCCACCAAAAACCTCAAGTAACCATCGACAGTGGGTTCCCATATAGAGACAGGACGCTCCTCGGGAGATTTGGTCTCTTTCTCTCCTTCCTTGGCTTGCTCTTTCGTGTGAAGTTTCATTGCCACAAACCTCATCTCCTCCACAAACCCTTTCGATTCTCCTGGATACCTCTTTTTCTGCTTCTCTGATGCCGCCGTCCGTAGATGATGCAATCACCACCGACCTCTTGTTCATGGACATCCTTAGATTCTGAATCCCAGGGCGAGAGAGAAGTAGTGGGTTTGGTGGGGAAATGGCGATTTGGAATCTAGGTGAGTTGTGGGTTCTTGAAGATGGTTAGGGATGGAGAGATCGTATCTAAGTAAGCCATAGTTGATAGAATAAAGTATTTGGTTTCAGAAGGAGGCACGCAATGTGTTGCGTTTAAGAAATAGAGAAAGAGAGAGGGACACACAATCCCCCAATTGAATTTTTAAAATATAGCAATCCCAATTAATTGTTGTAATCTAATCTATTAAAACTAAAGTACAATTGAAAATTAACCCTTAATTCTTCTTTAATATTACACCTTATGCCACTGGGCTTTTTGTCATTTAACTACATTACTAAACCATCATAAATCAATTGACATAATAATACGAGAATTTAACATTCCCTTACCAAATCTAACCTCGGTTTAATTTGAAATTACCAACCTGTAATTTTGTGCTTCAATCGTCGTGTAAAACAAGCTGTTTCCGTCTAAAATATAAACCAACTCGGTCAACAGAAGACATAAGCTTATCTTTTTTTTTTTGAACTTAAACTTATCAGTATCCATATTTTTGTAACCTGAAGATTATCTCTATAAAGGAAATGTGATTCATCTAAATATTGTTTTCATAATTACGCTTTAAATATTCCTACTACATTTATTATATAAAACAATTTTTAAAAACAGTATTACTACCTTATTTAGTTTAGTTAAATATAAAAATTTCAAAAATTCAATTTTCAAAAAAAATATCATAAAATTAATAATAATTCTTAGAAAACTAATGTAAAAAATTAAAATTTTGAAACATGGATAAAAGTAAGAAGAAAAAATTAATCTAATTACCTAAAAACATTGTTTTGTCTAAAATAATCATAAAATAAAATTTAAATTTTATATACATATTTCAAATCAAAATAATAATTTAAAGTTGATTTATATCAAAAATTGATTTAAAATATGCATATATTCAAAAAAAAATATTCTTACTGAAATATTTTCCAATAACTATTATTAAAAATGTTTTCAATATATATAAGAAAAATACAACAAAAGATTAATTTCATATACCAACTTAAATTATAGTTTTTATATTTTACATTAAACTTTAAGAATATAATATATGTGATTATTTATAAAATGGTACATATAAAATACTATTAATTATATGATTATTTATATGATGGACCAATACAATTAATTATATGATGACATATATATGATACATAATAGTGACTAGGGCTGTGCGTTCAGGTATCCATTCCGGTTTGTTTCAGAACTGTTTGGGTTTCGGGTTTTAGGGGTCAAAGATTTCAGCCACATTCATATATTTCTAAATTTCAGTTCGAATTATGATTAGGAATGGGCGTTCAGGTATCCATTCGGGTTCGTTTCGGATCTGTTTGGGTTACGGGTTTATTGGGTCAAAGATTTCAGCCCTATTCAGATATTTCTAAATTTCAGTTCGAATTATATTCGGATCTTTACGGGTTCAGTTCAGGTTCGGATAACTCATTTAAATTATTTTTTAAAATTCATTATATATTTTGAATTTCTTAAAATCTATAAATAAAATAATATATTGTATACAAATTTGAATAACATATGTCTAAATATCTAAACTTAATATATAAATTGGTTTGGTTTAAATTTTAGATCAAAAATCAAAAATTATTTTAAATATTTTTGGTGTTTTGAGTGTACTTCTACTATGTTAGATATTTATATTTAACTATTTTATATATTTTCAAATATTTAAACCAACCTAAAAATATCATATTACATTAAAACTGAAATAGTTAATATATATAATTATTTAATTTTTCGGATACATTTTGATATCCAAAATACCTTGGTTCGAATTGGTTATGGTTTTAGTTGTCTAAATATCAAAATTTTGAATAATTTAGATATTTAATCAATTTTGGTTCGAGTTTGGTATTACTCTTTCGGATCGTAACCAGTTCGGTTCTTCAGATTTAAATTTTTTTATCCAACTTTGATATTGACATAAAAAATAAATAGCAATATATTTTTGAAATATACACCCGCACGGGCGTGCGGGTCAAAATCTAGTTCCAAGTTAAGAGTTTGTGTCTTCATTTTAAAAGTTGTCATTTTATATATGTGTTTCCAACCTTCAGCTCTAAAAAGTATCAACTTTAAAAGTTCCGTATTTTCATCTAAAATGATATATTAGTTTTCAGATTATTTTTTTCAACATTAGTTTTCAGATGTTAAATATCCCAACAAGTGTCTTTGTATAATTATTTGTTTCAAGAGTTGTGTATTAGTTAGTGTAAAAAGTCATTTTTCTACTATAAAAGAAAACTTAGATTTTTAGTTTTTAAAATCTTAATTAATGTGAAAATTTGTGAATTCTAATTAAGTTGAAAGGTTGTGTTCTTATTCTTTTATATGTGTGTTTCCAACATGTAACACTAAAAAGTATCAATTTTAAGAGTTGTGTCTTTCATTTAAAATGATATATTGGTTTTAAGATGTTGTTAAATATCCCAAAAAAATGTCTTTGTACAATCTCAAATTTTTTTTGTACAATTTAATGTTTCAAGAATTGTGTATTAGTTAGTGTTAAGAGTCATAGTTTTTCTGTTGTAAGAGAAAAATTAGATTTTTAAAATAGCTAAGACGTAACTTTCTATGAAAGTTGTTTTTTTTGAAATTAAACTGTTTTAAAATGATGTATATTTTCAAAATATATTTTTCAATATTATCATTTTAAAATAATTACTTTTAAATTGAAAAGTTGTGATTATTCATATAAGTATCATTTCAAAATAACTACCTTTAAATTAAAAAGATACGAAAATTTAAATTGAAAAATTGTGACTATTTATATATATATATATATATTATTTCAAAAAGAACTACCTTTAAATTGAAAATCCTTTAAAACTATGCATTTTTAAAATAAAATAATAACACATATTTACACAAAAAATTAAAATTCTAAAATATATAAAACTTTATAATAAAAGACTCATTATTATTCATTATTTTGACAGTCTCTTAAAATTCAACTAATTTTTAACATGAAAAGATAAATCTTTATGAGAAGACACTTTCTCATACATTTTAAAAATATCTTAAAAGCTAATGCAATGTTTAAAATTAAAAGACATATATTTCGCATGTTAAATGTCTAAACAGTTTTTTTAATCATTTTGTGTCTTTTCATTATAACGTCAAAGGTTATGTTTTTCATTCTTTTATTATTTTTTGTAACACAAATCATTCTTTTATTTTCTAAATATTATTTTTAAGAGTTACAACTTTTCATAAACAATAGATGCAATTTTTCATGTCAAATACTAATAAAATGTAAAAAAAATTATATAAAAAATCAAAGAGATTTTATTTCTACGTATTTTTTTTTCAAAAAGGCATTCAAATTTAAAATCAAAGAACATACAAGAGTATGGTTTTGACAACCATAAGTTTGAGAAAGTACGATGATACAAGTCTCATATTCAGCCAAACTTTAGCTTAGAAAGAAAAAACTTATGATACATAAGCTTAGTAAGATAAGATAATGATCAAAAACTTAAGGAGTTGGAAGATGGTATCCACGGCCTTAATGACCACGTCTACCCTTCCTTCGAACTGTTTCCCATTACATATCTTGATATTTTTGGAGTGGTTTGATTGGCCTTCCACCTCTTGACATGTTAAGGTTTGCTGTAGTTTCACTCATAAACCCATCTCCATCATCTCACTCAATTGATTGATCAATGTGAATTTATTTTTACATATTAATACATTGAATTTTAGATATAACGCAATTGTGAATATTTAGTTAATGTTTTGATGTTTTGTGTTGATATTGTTGATCTCCTGCCAATCTCTGATTTGTGGCACTGACACCTCTTGCCTCCGAACGTTCAGTGACCAAGCCCGTGATTCCTTTCCACCATTCCTTCATGTCGCCGTGAATGTTTGCTTACGGTTTAATGCGTCGGTTCGTCTTGTTCTAACTAAACCACACATTAGAGTTAAGTAACATCTATCTATCTATCTATCTATCTATCTATCTATCTATATGAAGTAGACTTTTACCTCTTCTTGTGACATGTGGAAGAGGGATTTGATGACACGTGTTCTCATGTATTTTGTTTTTACATTTTAGGTCTTTCTTCTTTTACATTACTATAATTTGGTCTAATACTTTGTAATTGTGCATTTTTCTTCTTTGATTGGTCCCAAAATTTCTAATTGTAACTTTAACCCATATTTCACACAAATGAATCTTAAATACAATTCATCATATATAATCTTTCTCGCAAAAACCATCATCAAAAAGTTTGATAATCTATATTAATAGTCACTAAAATTCAAGATAAATGAAGAAATAAGCAAAATAATATAAATATATTTTAAATATTTAATTTATTCACAGCTAAAAGTAACATAAATTTTCAGTATTTTATTATCTTTTACTATTTTCTATTATTTCATTACAAATTATATATTTATTTTACTATTAAAATTAAAAAATAACCAAACTAAGAAGAAGAAACTAAAGTACTTTATATAATCTAAACCTAAAACCTCCAAAAATCATAGAGAAAAGCAAAATATCATAGTAACACTAACTCAATAAAGGTCGAGAAAGGAGATCAAGAACGCAAATTAACTTACCTCAAATTATCATAGAGTGTTTTGACCCTATTATACATAGGTCAAAAGGGTAGAAAGATAACAACTGAGAGAAAACAATATCCCAAACATAAAAGAGTGTGACCAAATACAAACCACAAAGAACCAAGAAAACGGATCAGAGATTGAATAATCACCGAACTAGAGTCACCACGAAGCAAGAAAATACATGCCTAAATCACCGGAAGCACAACCACCAGCACCTTACAAACTAAACAAGCACAGACAAGGGAAGCAGAGGAAAAAGAAAAACAACCTGAGGAAGGGAAAATGGATGCCAATCACCAAGAAAAAAGAGCCCAAGCTTAAGACCAAGAACAACTTTTCAAGCCCATAGTGTATACACGGAGGAAAACACTATCCACACCTGGAGTGGCAAACATAGTGTAAGGGAGAACCACCAGAAACGCAAGCAGCAATGAAAGCTACAACGAGATGAGAGAACATAGATGAAAGGGGAGACGAAACGAAATCAGCAAATAGTGGAACCGTTCTTGAGTTATGAAAGAGAGCATAGAAACAAATCACCAAAAACCATATTTTGAAAACCCAGACGAACAGGGACTATCAACGGCAAGCCAACGACGAAGAAGATAACATCAAAGATGACTAAACTCTGATCCAACCAACGAAATGCAGTCCTTAGCTGAAATCTAAAGAAAAAGCAGAGCAGTTGACCAGAACAACCTATAATGATGTGAGAAACAACCGCTGGAAACTCAGAAACCTGATCTAAACAAATATCAGATGATATTAACAAACCCTTTCATTCATTCAAATAAAAAAAGCTTCACAGAACAAAAGAAAAACAAATCTGACAGAAAATTAATGAGAAAATCTAAAGTGGGAGACTTCAAAGTCGAGAGCTCCATGTTGATAAGCAGATTGCACTAGTGTCGATCGACAACACCTGTTGAGCAGCGACCGACACCCACTGCCGAGCAACGATTTCCACCCTCGTCAGAGCAACGATCGGCACAGCCTGCTGAGTCCGTAGGATCTCGACAAAATGCAAGCATCAACCGATGATACTCTGATTACGATTGTTATTACACCCCGACCCCAATATCTCGACCGTGATTGCCGAGCACCGATCAACACTGACTATGCCAATCGATACCCATCTCATACAAGGCCGACTGTTGATTGGAATCAATAACCGAACTATGGTCGACGAACTCCCAAATATGATGCACCAGAACCAGTTGTCTTCAAGGAGGCTGATGATGGAGTGATTCCTAATGGAATAAGGAGGAGAAACAAGATTCCTAAGAATCTAAGGATTTACCAAGAGATACTTGCGGATACATGTAGATAAACCATTGATGAGACCTACTACACTTACCGCATCTACATGTTTTTCAGGGAAAGAAAGGAAATAGAGGAGGACATCAAGTAAATGTTCTTCAAAGTCAGAGCACTGCAGAAGAGAAATGCGAAGCTGACAAAGGAAGGTGTTCTTGGATTTTTTTTGTCCCATGCACTGTTGCAGGAAATGTTTACTAGAATGCACTCTATGATTCATGATCTTTAGTGATTATTATGCCTAAGGCTATGGCAGATCATTTGTGATTAAGGATTGAGCCTTCTAGAGATTCCTTCACCTTTGTGGACTGCTCTAAGGTGAATTCAGGAGGACTAATCAGAGACCAAAAGGTAGTAGTTGGTAACTCTGTGATCCCTATCAATTTTCATGTCATGGAAATTCCAAATGTATGGAATATATCTCTGTTACTTGGGAGAGCCTTCATGGCTACTGTACGAGCTGTCTGCAATATGCATAAGAACAAGTGGTGTCTCACATTTGTTGATACAGAAGTTTTTTATGACCATGTCCAAGTCCCAATAGATCACATGTCCTACATTGGACTGGGTGATGACCCAGGATTCGTGGCACTATGCTGTTGTGGCTATGACCACTCCTTACGAAGAAATTTTAGCATCGATCAACACCCAACCTCTAGCGTCGATTGATACGACTTCGAATTCAGAACAGCTCGAAGCATTAACACTCAAAGCTAGTACACATCCCAGATGTCTTACACGAAAGTCTTCTAGAATTTATTCTGAGATTATGGTCAAACCTTGGTTACCGTAGAAGAGTTCTGTGTAAGTCGTATGCCGGAAGACTTACATGGAAGTCGTCTAATTAAAATTAAATATTTTAGTTTTATTTTTAATTGCAAAAGTAACATTAGACGAGTTATAAGGAAGTTGTCTAGTTAAATATAATATTAAGTTTTATTTTCTTGTGGAAGTAAATCTTCTAGAAAAAGTCAAATTTCTGATACAATTTGTTCAATTGTAAAACTAACATGTTTATCCCAGAAAAATTCTTTTCTAGTATTTTCGATTTTTTTTCAAAAATAAATGTAAGTCAATATTTACAAAGTAAGACTTTAGAGTAGACTTCTCTCGAAGTCTTCATTTGGAAATTTTCAATTACAAAAATAATTTATATGGAAGATTTCCTAGAAGACTTCCGTCTAAGTAAATGTGTAATAAACTTTCATTATCTATAAAATTAAAAAGGCTTTTAATATTTTCTTGTTAAATTCATGTATATTAGTCGGTATTGGGGATCTTGAATGATATTCATAACTTAATTGTTGATAATTATGAGGTTACCTACGTTCATGTTTATTAATGTTTCTAGTTAATGAGAGAAGAAGTTTTCTGCGTTCGTTTTTGTAAAACTTGTATTTTTAACTTCAAGATATATTTTTAACTATGAAAGTGTTAAATAACTTTGAGAATATCAAATATTATGGTTTAATGTGTCTAAGATCATAAGATATATTTTAACTTTCATGAAATTTAAAATTTCAATTTTCACTTAAATTTTGAGTTTCTCGTTTAAAATTAATTTTCCGCTTCCCGCTTATATTTGAATTTACCATTTAAAATTTCTCTCTTGAAATTTAAGTCTTCTGGGAAGTCTTCTGAGACGTTTTCCGAGAAGACTTCCTAGAAGTCTCTAAAAAGACTTCCCAGAAGACTTCTAGTGAAAGTGTTATATCTTTTAACTTATGTAATGTTTGATCTTTTTGAATTAGAATAATGTTTCTTGAGAAGTTGTATCCTTTAGTTGTAATAAATTTGACTAACTTTGTGTTAGTGAGTTTTGCTATTGAAGTTGTATCAATAACTTCAATGATGTCAAATACTTTTTGCAAGATAATATTGTAGACATGAATGTATTTACCAAATCTTTTCATTAATATTTCTTCGAATTTACAAAAGAATTCATAACTAAAATAGCATATGCACATGCAAATCACAAAACAGACTACAAAAAAAAATAGTAGAGATCATTCCTCCACATAGACAAACTTGGGAGAAGACTGTCAAAAAATTCCAGAAGGTCTTCTAACGCATTATATGTTAGAAGACTATCGAGAAGATTTGCCATAAGTCTTCCAAAGTCTGACTCAGATCTGAAAAACCAACAAATCTATAAATCTTCAAATGTGTTCAAAAGGAGAAAATGAGTGGGAGATGAGATAGATCTACCTTAATGAACACAGAAAAATACATATCCAAAAAATTAGATCTACCTTTAAAAGAGTGGAAGATGAGAACCATATGATAAAAAACCTACAAAAATAAGATAAATTAGTAAGAAAGACACGAGACAAAAAAATGAAAAATTGATATAAAGTTTGGTGTTATCAAGTTCAAAGAGATGCTGGAGATTTTAGTTTGAAAAAAAAAGTAAGAATTTTATGCAACAAAAGGTTACTAAATAAAGAAAAATCAGACACGATAACTTACCAAAATGTTCAGATCTATTATGAAAGAGAAGACATTGGAGAAGACTACATCAGAAGACTTTGAGGAAGTCTTCCATGAAGCCAAAAGACTTTCTAGTGCATTATAATTTACAAGAATTCCGAGAATACTTCCTAGAAGTTTTCCAAAGTCAACTCAAATCTGAAAAACCTGCATATCAAATTCAGATCTGAAAAACATGCATATTCAAAAACGTTTAATTGGCTTTAAAACAGAGAAAATGAGTGGTATATTAGATAGATCAACATTTATAGAAAACACAAAAATACATATACAAAATTTATATGTTTACTTTTAAATGATTGGAAGATGAGAACCATGTAATTAAAAACTTGCGAAAACAAGATATATTAGTGAGAAAGACATGAGATAAAAAAATGAAGAAATTGATATAAAGTTTAGTTGTATTTTCTCAAAGAGATTAGAGAAAGGTTAGAAAGTTTTGGACTGAAAAACATTACATTTTTTTGGAGCCATTTGAGAAGAATAGAGAAAATGTGTAAATTTTCTTTATATAATGAGACAAAATTTTCTAATTGTGTTAAATATTTTCGATTCTGAAGACTTCCTAGAAAGCTTCTAACGTAAAAAAAACACAAGAAGACTTTGTGGAAATCGTCTAGACCCTAAATATAAACTTTGAACTGAAATAACTAACTAAATAGAAACAAATAATTCAATAAACTTAAATTCAATTCAAGAGGTTTTTAATATACACAAAATTAAACACATATAACTCAAAATTATTTTTTTCAAAAAAAAATATTAAGCTTCCAAAATCTAACCCTAAGAATATATACAATACTACAACATATGTTGCCAAACAGTAAACCAAAAAAATACTATGACTCAATACATTCACTCATCTATGTTAAAAACAATCCAATTTTACTATATCTTAATTTACATCATTTATAATTATTTATAATTACATGATTTCAATTTTTCCCCTACAAAATATTTTTTTATAAAATTTATAAACTATTTTTAAGATCATAGAAGTCTTGCAGAAGACTTTCTCGGGTTATGTTCGTAAAATGAATTTTGATTTTTTATTTGGTCATAAGGCGTTGGTTGTAATTTCACGAGGCTTTTATGTTAGTTTTGCATTTGATTGAAGTTTGGGTATATTTTTGTATTTAGCAAATTTCCCTATCTTATCTTCATAAAAATTTATTTATATAGATTTTAGTTTACTTATTTATATTTGAAAATCAAATTTTTTTATAAAATACTAGTTTTATAAAAATTTCTAATTTTCAATAAATAAATATTTGAATAAAAATAATTCCCCTCTTTCAGAATGCAACTCAAAACTAGTAATCATTTAAACTCATTCAGATATCTCACAAACTAAATCGAGCTGGATCATTAAAATCTCATTTGATAATTAAACCTATAAAATGTAATTCCTGCTCATGACACCCCTATTGATTATGTACGATTTTGATTCCAACATTCCACCATTCCAGCTCGTAGGTGACCGGATATTATTCTCAACCATACTCACCAGCTATCTTCACGCCAAGAAATTAGCCCGTCGTAGCCTCGGGCCTAAGTTTTCCGTCACATTTTTTATGTTATATTATTAAGACATATTAGAATAAATCTTTCTCTTCAAGGAACCATAATACGAAGAGTAATGATAAAGCTGGAGACTGACATTGGACAGTTCCTCTTCACAGCTTACGTTTTGCTATCCTTCAAATCCATTGCCGCCGGTTTATATGGCATCTACTATTAAAGCAGATTGCTTTTGGAAGAGGGAGGATGGAACATGGGACTTACCAATTTTGATTTGTTTATCTTTTTTCAGTTTCTTAATTATGATCTATAAAACTGAATTATTATTTTTGGATAATAAATTACAAATATAGCTGTCATTTATTCTGATATTCTTGAGTAGTCCAGTTTAGACAATAACTTAGCCCAATTTTATTTACACAACGGGTATGTCTAGTCTTAAAATCTTAAGGATTTGTTAATTTGATGATTTTCAATTTTGATGGAAAACAAAATTTTAAGGTTTTTTAGGTAAAATATACTTTTCTGTTTTGGCGCATAATTTTACAGTTTATTAAAACATTATTTTAGGGGTTTTGGTGGCAAAACAATTTTAGATTTTGACTAAAAACAAAATTTTACCAATTCGTCTAAGAAAATTTGAAAACAAAATCTGACATAAAACTTATTTTTACGACAATTGGTGTAATGGTTTTGACACATAAACACAATTTTATAATATTGGCAGCGAAATATTTTTTTTTATTTTGCCAAATTTTAAGATTTTACAGTGTTGGTCGCAGATACCATTTTATTTCGAAAAAATAACTTTACATATTTAGTGGAAAATACAATTTTATATTATGGCTGAAAATAATAATTTTAGAGGTTTCGGCGAAAACACGCATTTTTGGTTTTATCGGTAAACACAATATAAAGATTCTTTCTGAAACAAAAAAATATATGTTATGGGTTTTGGGAAAATATAATTTTACTGTTTTGCTTGAAAATGATAATTTTTATTTTTCAGAAAACATAATTTTAAAGAGAAAAATCATTGTTATTTGGGAAACCAACTATTTTGACGGAAACGCAATTTCATGGTCTTGGAGAGAATGCAAAATTTTATGATTTTGTAAGAAAAATTAACCTTGGAATTTTGGAAACAAAATTTAATTTTGTGATTCAGTGAGAATACACAAATTTATTGTTTTAGTAGGAAAATAAGATTTTACAATTTTGACGAAAGAATATAATTTTTTCATAAAATAAAATTTTTGTTTTAGCAGTAAATGTTAAAATATTATTGTACATTGATATTTTATTACTGTTTTATTAAAAGGAAAAAAAAACTAATATTTTATATATTCTATAAGTATAAATATACTACTAAACAATAAATTAAATTAAGTAAACTAGTGCACTAATCATTTTTATACTAAAACTAAATTTAAGTATGTAAAATAAACAACATATTTCTTTTTGAGAAAACAACAACATATTTCTATTTTTTCAAATAGACTAATAAATTTTTAATTTAGAAAATGGAGTTTTAAAATCTAACTCGACTAATTGATTTTTTCATTCGAGCTCTCATGTTAAAACTTAGAGTAGCTAGTATAATTCACATTTAAAATAATTGTTATATAATATAAAATGGATTTTGTGTTAATAATATTATATTTATATGTTATATCAGATAATTGATTATTAAACATTATAAATTATCAAAAATAAAATTGCATTTTTGAAACTAAGATATATATATATATATATATTTTTGTTATCTGGAAATAATATTTTCTATTATAAAATTTAAAAATAAAATATAAAACAATTCATATCTATAGTTAAACATTATTTAAGCAAAAGCATTTGTACAAAGATATGTCCATGTGAGTAATTTTAGAATTTCTATACAGTAGTAAACATATATATTTTGATGAAAAGTTGTCATATAAATATTTTGATATTTGATTTAAAATTTTTAAAACATAAATAATAATTTATTATGTTAGTTTTTAAATTAATGTCATAAACTAATAAATATTTTTAATCGATCATGTCTGCATATACTGACAAAACACCAAGTATATTATTAATATTTTAGATATTTAGTATTTTATTTTTATCCAACACAGTTCGAGTTAAATATATAATAGATATGTATTTCGTTCCAAAAATATTAGATACGTATTAGAATTTATTAGTTTTGGATATGAAATCTAATTACGATGGTTTGGCACGTCTTGGTTTAAACCTGTTGTTATTATTTGATTTGAATTTAAGAATACAGAAAATCAAAGAAAAGTGAACTGAACGTAAAAGACAGCATGCGCTGTTAGTCTGTCATAACAACCCGACGTATAGAGTCAAAATTAAACCTTCGTTCTTATTAATCTTCACGATATTTCTTCTGTCCTAGAGTATTAATTTCTTGGACATTTATCATCTTGAGTTTCTTGAGAGAATCAAGCGTGAGTGTTCGAGATAATCAATTGTCTCCGAAATTCTTAAGAAACTTGTTTGCAGCACGTACGTGCTCGATAAGTTTCAAAGGCATATATGATGTTTTCTTGTAACTCCCAGCGGCAGAATATGTTTAGCGGTGCAGATTGCTTCTTGCCAACTCGAAAGATAAGTACGAAGCTGTGTTCCAAAGGATTTTGGGAGACAAGGATTGATTCTCAAGTCCGTTTGGCGAGTAGACTGAAGATAAAGGTACCCAATCATGCTCTTCAAGCTTCTGGGTTCACTGAAAAGTTCTACGGCCATCTGCTTCCAAGAAAGCTTGAAGGTGTTCCGCTGGTGTTTAGGTTATGTTGTCAAGGTAAAGATTCATTGGTATATGACCCAAGTAACAATAATACGCACAAGGCAGATAAAGAATTGGAAGCTCGTAGATCCAAAGATTCCATGATCGATAAAGTTATTGATCTATCAATGGCACTTGATGATGAAGCAGCCCGTGCGTGGATTGATGTCAACCAAACTTTTCCGGCGATTCAAGAGACGAGTGCTGAAGAATCTTGGGTTAAAGAAGCTGTGATGAGTGATGCAGGTGATAAAACCGACAAAAGAAACCATGGAGAGGTGTTGGTTAGAGAAGCTAATGAACTGGAGGAGGCAAATCAAGAACTAGAAGCTATTAGATCAAGAAACTCCATGATCAGTAAAGGAATTGATCAACTGATATCACTGGAGGAAGAAGCAGCCCATGCGTGGAATGATGCTAATCAAATCCTTCGTGTGGTTCAAGAGATGATTATTGAAGAATCTGTTGCAAAAGAACCTGTTCAAAAAGCTGTTATTGTCTTATCTCCAGGTAAAGAATCTTCTAAAAAAGAAATTAAGGAGATGCTAGAAAATCTTGCAAGTTTACAGAACCTGTTCATGTGTTTGCAAATAGAAAAATACAAGCTGATAAAGGAAGCAAACAGATTGAGTGAGACTGCTAAGAGAGCACAAAACCTTGTTCTAGAAGCTGAAGAGGAAGTCATGGAGATGATGATTTGGGGTGAGCAAGCTGTGACACTAGAGCGTGAGGCCATTCGTCGTTTGAGTGATGCCAAGACTGCTTTGAAGATTGCAGAGAAGTCCCATGGCAGGGAGTTGGATAAAGAATCTACTGTTGTGGATGAGGATGTAGCCAGCAGGCTGAAAGAAAGTTATCAGTAGATCCAACATTAGGTTTGAGTTAATTGTTCCACCTAGATTAGCACCCTTCTCTTTTCAATTATATATGTTGATGAAAATGACTGTTCTAAAATGCAGGTAAACGTGATATGCCAAATGGTGCGTTGGCTGGTCCACAAACCCGTGCCTCTTCTTCCTGAGTTATCCTTATGACTCTTCATGTCAAACCAAATTAATTATCCGATTCAAAAATTATTATAACTCAAAATTGCAATGAATTTCTTTTTTATAGCTAAAATGCTCAACACCCTTGTAAACTTAAAAGCTGATTATAATTAAGTGTTTTCTAGATGGTCTCATAACTTATCAATTCTTCCTTAATCACACAAACTTATTTCTTGTTGTCTACAATTGTTTAAATCAGTCTTATTAATAATGTTGCAGACATTAGTTATGTTTAAATCAGTCTTATTAATAAAGTTTAAATCAGTCTTATTGTCTACAATAATTTTTTAAGTGAGAGACTCCGTTAAATAGTGCACACAGTTTTGAGTGTTTTTAGGCGTTTGTAAAGTGTTTTAGGACTCATGTTGGTAACCAAAAATTTCTAACGGTTGATGATGGTTATATGTAATCATCAAGATGATTCGGAACACTTGACTTATGTATAGATCTTAAACTAAGAAGAAAACAAGATAAGCAAAGTGTGTATAGATGTGTTATTAGGGCTGGAGAAGGTTAATTAATTAAAGATTTTGAAGAACACTCATATTTCTCTGTTACTAGAGGTATTGGCTTTGTATTCTCTCTCTGTTCTGCTCCCACCATGTCTTTGCGTGCACTTCCCCAAAACGTTCCCGGCTGTTGATCAAACAAATAAAAGCACAAGTTACGGTATGATTCTTGAGGGTTTTAGCACCAAAGGATTCTAGAAATGCTTAGTTAAGATGTTTGTTATACCTGAATCTGACACGACGTAGCTCTCTAGTACCATCTACTAATTGTCTGATGGTAATGTAAACGCCAGGCTCGTCCTCCTCGATCCACTCAGCCTGCATTTCACTAGCGTTGCTCATTGACGGTGGTTCATCTCTAGAATCTGTGGTGGTTCGTGCTGCATCCATCGGAGGTCCTCCGTGATGATGATGACCATAGTTGCTAGAGCCGCCACCATAGAAGTGATGCGGGACATTAACTCCTGGAGGTCTGAAGTTGTTGTGTCTTGGAGTCCAGTCTTTGCTTTCTCTCGCTGATTCCATCTTCGAGTAAGTTGAATCTCTCTGTGACTGACAAAATAAATAAAACAAGACAAGATTCACAAAAATGGTTCTTGTCTGAAGGAAACACCCAAGTAAGATGTTCCTTTTTACCTGATCCTCCGATCTAGCAGGCGTTTGAAGAGCTTGGCGATTAAATTTCTGTACATTGTAAAGCTCAACGATTTTGTCATAGTTCTCACCCCACCACCTTTGAGCTTGCCACTTGTCGAACATCTCCCGGCTTTCAAAACAAGACACAAGTAATTAACGGTTAGTTTCAGCTTCCAATGTAATGACACAAGCCCTCATGTTTTTTTTCATAATCAAATTACCTAAAGCGGATACGTTTTAGATCATTTCCTCCACTGGGAAGCGAAGCGAATGTGATATGGACACCCGGTTCTACTTGAGCCATCCACTCTTTAGGCCCTTCATCATCTAGTACCACATCACATGACTGAGCAGAGATAGATTCACGATCGTTTCCATAGATTGATGTGAATTTTGGCTCTGGCCGTCCAGCTGGATGGTGAGAGGAGTTAGTAAAGTCCCAAGCAGGAGTTGAACCGGCGCTTCCACCCATGTAAGGGTACGGAACACCTTCAGAGGCATTGTCATAATCTGGTCTATTTACTTTCTTCATGGGGCTGGTGGTGGAACCAGTGCATGGCTTACATTGTTTATAAGCACCAGAGAATTTCATAGCCATATCTTTGATCTGCACAACAAAGGTTACCCAAGAACGCATTTTAAAACGCAATAAAAATTTAATTCAACAGTTTCACTATGATCATTCTTAAAAGAACATCAATAAAGCTATGAGATCTTACATAACTAACATTATTATATAATAAGAAACTACTTCATCTTGTCTTCTCAGTCTGCAGAACACAATCATAACGGCCATTTCTTCCTTTTGTATTTTCATTTCTTTTGATTAACTAAATAGTTGCACCTACTCTTTAAATCCTTTGCTTTACTTTTCCTGTTTAGGTAAGAATCCACTAAAGCTTATTTGAGAAAAGTATAATTACATCAGTCTTCAGAAGCAATATTCATCAAATCATGACCCCCCTTTGCTTTAATCAACCACTACAATTCTAAAGAATAATTCAAACTGGATACATCAGTTAAGGATTTTCTAGTCTGGATAATTGTTTTAGTAGTTGTTTGACTCTCATGTCTAGTCATATAGATGGGAAACACACACTGACATAACCTATGAAAGAGAGATTGGTGAAAGATTCCAAGCAAGTGAAAGTTGCATCTCTGTCTAAACAACAGTGAACCACTATAGTAATGAATTCTCATTTCTCATTAGACAAATCTCAAAGATAAAGAAAAGAATCTATGGACTGTACGTTTTCTTATACAGTATTAAAGAGTTGCTTTTTTTATGTTCTGTGAGATACGTTTAAATTGGGTTCTGTGTCTTTGGTTTGTTTCACTAGCAAGGCAATTAGGGAAAAGCAACAAAAAAAAGCGAAAAAAAAAAGCAGAAGGATCAACAAAGAAAGAAGAGATTAGATTCATAGAGAGAGAGAGAGAGAGAGAGACCTGTGTGGTTAGGCTTTTGACGGCTTCTTTAGTATTGGGAGTGGTGCTTCCACGCGCTCCGACTTCCTCACCTCCGTCTGCTTTGGTACAAGCTATGCAAGTGAACATCTTTGCCTCTGTTTGTGTTCTCTTGCCTTTTCAGCCCTACAGAATCGTATAAAACAGAGTAGAGACTACTTAAAATAAACTTGTGACAAAGAAAAAAAAAAGACTACTTAAAATAAACATCACACAACCAAACCTCCCAATTAATAATACTTACTAGAAACCAAATAAAGGCATTGCAAAACAAAAGGTAGAGAGAGAGAGGTAAACAATAAAGGGATCCACAATACGACATATAGCACGGTAGATATAGCTTATGTAATCAGGGTACAGATTTAATTTATTTAAAAGGTAAAGGTTTTTTCTAACAAAGAAATGGTCCCTACAAAATGAATAGTAACAGAATTGTAAAAATTAGTTAGAACATAGGAAGGGGAATGTGGATGCCAATTGGTCGTTTTCTATAACGCAAACACAACACAAAAGAACAAATGCTGTGACGTATCTCTCTTCTGGTTAGAAAACAACTAGTCGAAAAGAAAATAGAAACTTGATAAAGTTTATTTCGTTTAGTTATTAGTTATAGCTCATAAAGAACCAATTATGTTTCAAGATCTAAACCCATTATTAGTATTTAAATAAAGAAATAATGGAAAACAGTATTAAAATTTTTAAACACATTCCACCATGGTTGGACTTGGGTGTTATGCCTCAGAGACTTAAGTTCAACACCAATCTCAGAAGGGTCTTCTAGAGCTCAGCACTACAACAAAATAAAAACAACTGGAGGAATACAATAATAAAAGCTATGGGAAGTTCTGAATTAGTGGAGTGGATCTTTGATAGAGACAAAAGTGTTGAAATATATCTAAAAACTGCAAGTTAACACTTTTCTTTTAAAAACAAATACTGGAACCAGAAAAGAAAGAGAACTTGGGGATCAGAGGATAGGACCCCCGTGAATAACATCTTTTAAAAAAAAAAATTGCAACATAAAATGGTTTAAAAATTAAATAATGCCCTTCGTGTGAAACAATAATGAGCCCCATGGCCATTCGTAAACTAACACATACTATCCAAAAGTTGGAAGAAGAATAAAAACATTTTTAATGCAGTAGTCGAAAATTCCTGACATTTTTAAAATATAGATTATGTGAGAGCAGCCAAATAAAACAGAGAAACAATTTGACAAAGGAGTCAAATAATATGTGGAGGTTTTCCCGTGTTTATCACCATTCGAGACAGGGAAAAAACTAAAATAAAAAAAAAAAAAAATATCACTAGAAAAGGAAAATATTGAATGTTTTAGAACAAGAAAATAGAGTCTTGACAGTCACGTGTTAGGAAAAAGAAAAGGAGTTTGGTTTCTATATTTAGGGTTTTGAGTGATGATGGACCAATCTAAAGCGTGTCGAGAGATGAAAGCTATATGAATTGTATTCTACTATACAAAAGTTATTTTAAATAAATAAAAATAAATTGCAGCAATCACGAATTACGAAGAATAATAGCAACACTCTTGTTTTTGATAAGCAAATGCAATAACTGATACAAACAAAAGCCTATGTTTTTTTTCTTCTAGATTTTTCAAAACATTGAATTTGATTTGAATGGAAGAATGGGTGAATTGTACACACCTTTTGTTTCGATAACTGCGAATCTGATTTAAGATTATCGTTAGCAGCTCTGCTTTTAAGGTTCAGTCTATCTCCATCCCCGGGCACGAGTGGGGTTTGTCCTGTCTTCTGTGTCTAAGCCTACACATATAAATAGACCATCATCAATGTCTGCACAATAAATGTGAATAAAGGATTGATAATGATGAATTACAGCTTTTTAATGGCAGAGAAGAATTCGGCGTTCTTCTTAGTGAAAAGCAAAAGTAAAGTTAGGGAACAGTAAATACCCGCGAAACTTTTGAAATGAATAAGAAACGGTAAATTTTCGTGGAAAGATTTTTTTTTTTGCTAAATAAGCTGTAGAATTTTTCGGTTTGAGTTCTAGTGAGAGAACAAAAAAAATCTGTTTGGATGCTTAGAGAAAATCTGGAGAGAAGTGACGAATCAAATCTGTCAAAAATCAAATCAATCAAGTGACAGTAAAGGAAAAAAATGCAGCAGGTAAAGGCAATACACAAGCGCAAAATCCTCTGAATCTTTTTCTTTCCTTCCGAGAAAAGATCGATCTTAAAAATCGAATGACTTCTCTGTTTCTTTCTCCGAAGAAAGAAAAAAAAAAAAAAGGTGAGCAACGAATCTCTCTGATTATTTCATTTCCCGATACAAATCTTTAGAAAATGGATTTCTCACAATGAAACTCGCACTGACCTGAAATGTCGTCGTCTTCTTCTTCGTGCGGATATCGAATCTGATTCTGACACAAAAGCTCCTACTCTCTCTCTCTCTCTCTCTCTCTCGCGAAGCTTTAAAACTCACTGCTTAAAAATATCCAAAACAAAAAATAAAAATCCCCAGAAATCTCTAACAGATTCTTTTCTACCTGAAGAGAAGCAGATTAAAAATGACAACGGCCGAAAACTAATTTCAAAAAACACCAAAGAAAAATAAAGAGGGAGAGGTTTCGGGTTGTCGGGTAGCTAAAACTGAGCTCCGAAGTTTATTTGTCTTGGAGTGTAAATTATGACGAAGAGCAAGAGATGAGACGAGAGCTTCTCTGGGTATTTATACGAGGAGGAAAGAGAAGGTTTTAACGGCGTCAAGTTAAAAAAACAACAGTGAGTTTTAAGTTTGGGAATTCGGCCAAAAAAATCACGAACTTTACACGAATTGCCAAAATAAACATGTACTCGAGCCTGCCCAATAAAATTCTAAACTTTCGTTGACTTTTTTAGTTTATTAAGAAACTTACGATTGACTGACCAAAATAACAAACCGTTAACCGACAGTTAAAACTGTGTTAACCCACCGTTAAATACTACGTTTAGTGAAACGACGTCAGTTCTTTTGTTTAAGACAAAATCTTAAAATTGTTGTTGGTTGGACTCGAACCCACACACTCTTGGACTTAAGGGAGGGGAGTTTTGCCACTGGGCTAGTGAGACTTTTTGAAATATTAGATACAAATTTCTTTTTATTGATCAAAAGACGTGGATGATTGAAATAAAACAAAAAATAACCCTAATTTCTCATAAACTCAAAAAATTCTCTAAATTTTTTTGAAAAATCTTTAAATTTCCAAAAATTGAAAAATAATTATTTTTTGTAAATTTAATTTTGAAATTAAAAATAAACTTTTTTTAAAAAAAAAAAATCAAAAATCTTCCAAAATTTTCTTTTAAAAAAATCCAAAATTTTTAAAAAATCAAAGAAAATGCAAAAAATTAAGTTACAATTATCAGCTAAAAATTAAATTTTTTAAAAAGTTAAAAATTTTGGAAGATTTTTTTTTAATAGAAAAATAATTATTTTAGTTTCAAAATTAATTTTATAAAAAAAATATTTATTTTTTCAATTTTTAATTTAATTTTAAAAATTGAAAATTTTGGAAGATTTTTGTTTTCTTAAAGAAAAATAATTATTTTAATTTCAAAATTAATTTTATAAAAAAATTCTTTATTTTTTCAATTTTTAATTTAATTTTAAAAAATGAATTTTTTTGGAAATGTTTTGATTATTTAAAGAAAAAAATATTTCTAAGTTCAATTTGTTTTTTACAAAAATTTTATTTTTCAATATTTTGTAATTTTAAAGTTCTTTTATGTTTTTAGAGAACTTTTTATATTCAGTGAGTACCAAATAAAGTTAAATATGTTTGGAACTATATTGAAAACGCCTTTAGCCCAGTGGTTAAATACATTATCATTTCACCCAAGCAACCCGAGTTCGAATCCAGGGTTCTACTTGTTTTTATTTTCAGATCATGTAAAACAAAAACGACGTCGTTTCAGTTTTAACGGAACAATGAACGACGTCAATTTTTTCTGTTAAGTTTGCTAAGGGCGTGATAAATTGGCAAGTCAATAAAGACATTGTCAAAAAAATTTAAAGTCAATGAAAAGTTTGGTATTTTTTTGCCCAGTCCAAAAGTTCAGATTTATTTTGGCAATTCGTGCAAAGTTCGTGATTTTTTGGCCGAATTCCCTTTTAAGTTTTAACAGAGAAGCCTTTGGTGTGCCGATGAAAACTGGTCTCGTTAAGAGACGGCAGCCAGGGCCCATGTTGTCTCACACGGTGACGGAGATTGCTTACGTGTGCTGGAACTAGGATTACGTGTCGGTTTACTATTCGTTAAGGACAGCTGAAACCGGGTCGGGCTATGGTCACGATTTATTTGACAGGCCAAGGGAACGGTCGCATCACGATTCGCTTTGTGTGTGTTCCTTTTCTTTCATTTATTTTTCATATAATATATACCTGTATCATCGTTTTGTCTTGTTCTAGATATGATCATGTTTGATTAAAAATCATCCTTTTATGCTAAATTAGTAAAGAAGTATAGACTGAGATGAGAATTACATACAAACGATGTTATAACTGCTTGTGTGTTATAACATCGTTATCTAACTAAGCTTTTTTAGTGAATGTGTGTTAGTTGAAGTGCTTTAGATTGTGTCTCCATCAAGGATTAATGTTGGCATGGTAGATTGGAGCCTTGAAGTATGGGATGTATACAGCTATGCTATTTGCTTATTACACATGTGACATGTTTATTTGTTTTAAATATATTGTAATGCTCCGACCAAGTATTTTTATTGTATGGATTTTGTTTTTACTTGCATATGTAATTAAGTACGTCATAAGTTATGCAATTTTTTTAAAAATTTTTTTTTAACCTGGTTGAATCCAGGAGAGTCGCAAGTCCGCGGATACATTCATTCTCCAGAGCATTCAAATGGGTCTTAAAGCATAGACTCATATCCGCGTTAGGTGAATAGAACAATGTGACTTAATTTCGCATAGCAGAAGAATCGAACCTAAAACGTGTTAGCATCTCAGACCCGTCCAATACCACTTGATCACAAAGCCCGTTCAAATTATGCAATTTTTGCTAAAATGATTCTTATTTCTTTTCACTCACAAAATGTGATACACCTACAAATGCACGAAGTTTCATGTAGCATGAAAGAATGTATAATTCTTGCGAGATGTTCGAACTTAAAGGCTATATTCACTCGGAAAAAAAACTATAGGAAAATATTGAGTACAGGCTGCTTGACTTAACTTAGTGGTGTTGTTCATCGATGTTTCTTTTTGCTTTTGAAGAAACAATTGTAGAAAATTCAGTCAAGTTCGATAAAGATGGTTAACTAAAACACAAACTTTTAATTATAAATTACTAAATATAGGTAGGCATTAGAGAAATCCTTCTGCAAAAGTCCCATAGGATGATGATACTGCAACGTTGATTCGTTGTTAAGTAATAGGGACTACACATGTCTCTCTTTGTATATATTTATCCATATATAAAATTTTCATTTTCAGTATTAAAATTAAACAATAACAGTATAAAAATTTACCATTTATTGATATCATTATTCATGTTTACCACCAATAAAAATATATTTTCAAAAATATATTATTCATTAAAAACAAAATACTTTTATATCATTATTCTCTATATATGTAACAAATAAATATATAAATAAAAAATTTAAATTTAAAATAAAAATAATACTTTTTATGTTTTTTAGTTATACTTTTTCAAAATCGAACTCTAAACCCTAAATCGAACCCTAAACCTTTAATCCTTAACCTTAAACTCTCAATTCTAAATCCTAAAATCTAAATTTTAAACTCTAAATCCTAAACCTTAAATCTTCAATTCTAAATCATAAATCCTACCTCACCTCTCAACTCTAAACCCTAAGTTTAGATTAGTTAATCCTAAGTTTTTTTGTCAAAATTAATCATGATTATAAATATATTTTATCTATTTAAAAGTGATCAGGTAATAGTGATTACTGCTAACATTAAAAATTGTATTATGAATGTAGTATTTTTGACAATTTCCTTATAACAAACTATGTTGCTAATGCATTCAAGCTTCCAGATGTTTTGCAAAAACAACTTATATTAGTATATAACAGTGTATTAAATGACAAAACGCAAGAAACAAAATATATTAGTACTCCCTCCGTTTCAAATTATATGTCGTTTTAGAGGAAATTTTTTGTTTCAAAATAAGTGTCGTTTTCGGTTTTCAATGCAAAATTTATTGACAATATTCTCTTTTCTATTTTTTCTATTGGTTGATACATGGTTAGGTGTATTGGTAATAGTGTTTTTTATTTTGGAAATATGTAAAATTAAATGTTTTCTTAATCTGTGTGCATAAGGTTAGAACGACATATAATATGAAACGGAGGAAGTATATAATAGTGTATTAAATGACAAAATGCATTCAAGTTTTCAGATGTTCGAATTCACTACTGGACTTCTTTACTGTCTAAACGTCCATTGAGATATTATATCTATACTAAAGCCATCCAACTATTTTTAATGATTGAACTGTAATTCGAACTGCAAAACAATGAAAATTTTAAGGTTCATAAAATCATTTAGATAATGTGCAACATGGACGATGCTAAACTTTCTTGAAAAGAAATAATATCAGACATAAAGATAAAATGCATCTCTTGAACCCAAAACGTTGGGGGTGGGAACTTCACTTTATTCCTGGGGCTCCTGTTTTTAAGCAAAGAATGCTTCGAACAGAGGGACAGAAAATTCCAAATAAAAGATCCAAGATATATATGTATGGGAATTTTTTTTTAATTAGTGGTTAAAGCTCAGAATATAGTTCTTGATTTGTTTTTATAGTGATTGTTAGAACTAAAACTCTACTGATTTAGAGTGACCTAACGAATTGTCATCAACTCTTTAAGTGTACGTTAAACGCTTTAGCAAAATAGAATTATGACTATAAGAAATTCTTAAAATAATGTATAATCATGATTTGGTTTATAAATATAAAAATCTGACTAGTACTTTACAAACTAAAACTTGTTTTGTGGTATCTTAAGATGTCATAATTAATAAAACGATATAGTGATTCAATCTTTTTATACTGAAAGAAACGCATCAATGTAGAAGAGTTGTACGTACAGTAAACATTATATGTGCTGTAGAAGATATTTTGAAATATATTTTATGGTGTTTGAATATGATTCTAACTTTGACTATAACTAAATTTTTATTAAGGTGCAAGAAAAGTATAGTCAATGTCCCCAGAACAGTTCCCATCTCATTTTAAACTACATTTTGTCTTCTGGATTTGTTTTACTAATAAAGAAAAAACATGCTCTTCATGCTTTGTGGCTTTTATTTTTTTTATTCCTTATGTTCCTTTTTACACATCTTTCCACTGCATTGTTAGATCATATTCCATTTTTGGTAGGTAAGAATATATTTAGATATCACAATAACCATGTAACTTTTAAATCATTTTTTGTGATTTTGGTGTTTAAGTTTATATCTGTAAGAATAACTTAGGATTTTAGGTTGTTTTGGTTTGTATTTTGCTCTTGTCCTTCGAGAAGAAGTATTTAAATCTGCTTGCTCCACATAAGGTAGTTAGTGTTTGTCAAACGAGTAACGTTTGACATGTTTGTAAAACATATTAAAAGCGATATTTCAAATATGATATCGCTTAAATATGTTTTACACTGATTTTTTTAGAGTCATGGCTATTATCTATCTACATTGTAACTGGTTTGAAAATTTGTTAAAGAGAAAAAATTCAGTTTCAAATCATGTATGGACTGCGTGCTTTCCTTCTATCTCCCCTTTTCCTTTCAGCTAGTTTTTTTGTCATCAACGTAAATTCCTTTAAGCTATTAAAAACAATATTTAATTTGAACTGAAATCTTCGAAAACAGTGGTAACTATAGATAATTGATCGAGTACGAGAATCATACATATAAAATAGAAATTTTTTTTTTGAAAAAATATAAAATAGAAAGTTAATTACTTTGAAATGTTCCCTTTAATTCAATCAAAACAGAAGTTAAAACTATATAGTTACCAGCGAAACCTTTGTTGAACTACAAGTTTGCAAAGGTATTATCGTTTTGTCTTTGTAATTACATATGAAAAAAAAGAAAATTTAGAATGCAACAAATTATTTTGAAAATCAACTAGTAATGGTGTTTTATGTTTACTTTTAATATTCCTCCAATGCCTTTGTTGTTAATCTCATTTCTTTGCAGCCAATGGTATTAGACAAATAAGCTGGTGAAATAAACGTATAACTTTGATAGAGCATTAAATATAGAGAAGTTTTCAAAACTTACAAGTTTGTGAAATCAGTTGTAATAGGTTAACTGATTATGAATATGAAATTACTAAAGTTAAAAGAAATTATAAAATAAGAAACGAATAGTTCTTCTAAGGTAGAAAAGATAAAAGAAATTATCAGGTGATTCTCTGCTTTCAAAGAAGATTACGTAAAATTCCAATCCCCACATCCTTTCCCTATTTCCCAGGTTTGCTTAATCTTTGCCTTTAATTTAAGTTTTATTTTATTTTATTGACAGAAAGAAAACACAATTAGTATTATTCCGTATTGGTATTATTATCCCGGGGAAAAAATAGACAAAGTTAAAGATAGTTTCAAGGGAACTAGTTTATGCAATAACCAAAATTAATGTCTTAAGTTTAAGTAGTCTCCGTACATATTTGCACGTGCTCCTTTAAAGAAAAATAAAAGAAAATAATCAGGAGGTTTTGTGGAGGTTTCATCACCAAATACAAATTTAAATAATTTTGGATAAGTTTAACAGGATCTCCATTAAACTCAAAAGGGCATGGCCCATACAAAATTCCCAAATCAAACCCTTTAGTTCCATATGCATCAAATACAAGTGACAACAATCGGTTCTTTATCATATACTAGATATGAACCCGTTGCAATGCAACGGGTTTTTTCTGATGTTTTAATTTAATAAATAACATAAAATAAGAATAATTTTGTTATAATTTTATGATTGATTCGTATATGTTGTATGAGATTTATTTTATAATTAAAATATTTACATAAGTTCAAGTTAAAATTTGTATTTGGTAATCATGGTACATAGATGAATTTTATTTATTTATTTAATAGATAGTTTTTATTCATGATTTTTATTAAATAATTTATTGTATTGTTGAATTTATAATTTATCTTTTTAATATTTTTTTTAAAAGTTGTTTGGTTCTTCAAAGTTGATAATTAATATGATGGCGATTATATATTTAAAATTTGATGGCGATTATATAGGTGACTTGTCTAATATATCTCATAACTAAAAGTATATATACTAAGATAATAACCAAAACAAAAAAATTTAGAAATTAATTATAAATATTATTTAATAGTAATTTTCCATTTTTAAAATCCTAGCCAAAAGATAATTGCAAAGATTGTTTGATAGTTTTTTTTCTAATGTTGTGACATGTGTTTAAATATGTAGTGACTAAAAATATATGTACCATGAAAATTTAAAAAAAACAAAGTTTGAAACAACTAATTAAAAAAATTATTTAATGTTAAAAACAATTTTAAAATTAGTTAATAGTAACTTTTAGAAAGTTTCCTTTTTTAATTTAAAAAAACAGATTTTAAAAATAATTTATTTAATACAATTTTTTTTTCTAAAATCTTAATGAAACAGATTTTTTGCTTGACAGTTTTTTTTTACTTCTTGACAGATATCTTTTCTTCATGATTTGAATAAAGAAAAATTAACATTAAGCAATTTGTTTTACAATTTTTTGGTTTAAATTTTTTTAAAAAGATAATTACGATTAGATATTTTTTACATTTACTTTTTTCTTTATGATTTTAGAGAAGGAAAATTAGTGTTAAATATTTTACAAATTGATTATAGTTTAAATTTCTTTTTTTTGGGCAAATAAATTTTCTTTTAATGATTATTTCCAGTTAATTTAACTATTCCTAAAAGCTGGCATTTTCAAAATTCGTTTATTTTCAATATCACTAATATTTTTACAATTTTTCTTGTTAATTAAATCATTATTAGAAAATACATATTTAATTAACATATTATATTTAATTATTATAATGGTATATTTAAAGTTGTGATATATTTTAAATTATCTCATAATTAAAAATAATTATACTAAGATAATAAAATTAACTTTTGTTAAAAACTAATTACATAGTAATTTTCCATTTAAAATAATTATAATAATTATATATTTAAAAACATATTATATATAAATTTTTAAAATATATAATAATAAAGGTTTTTATAAAAAATCATCATTAATATATAAATATATTATATATTTACTTTTTCTTTTTTCTTGGTATAATATAAAAAAAAGGAAAATTACTATGTAATCATTTATTTTATATAGTTATGATAATTTTTTTTAGTTTATAATATTTATATTGACACAATTTTAATTAAGTAGGCTTTAATATAAGGTTCATTATCAACAAAAAATAAATAAGGAAAATTCGTAAATTAATTAAGGAAAATTTCGTATTATTGTTAAAAATTCTTTAAATAAATAAGATTCCTTAAATTCTTTAAAAATTACTTAATAATATTCTTTGTTTATTATGAGATAATTCGTAAAAATTCCTTAAATAAATAAGGAAAATTTCGTATTTATTAATTAAATAATTTATAGTATTATATTTATCACCAAATAATTTTTAAAAGGAAAATTACTATGGAATCATTTATTTTAGATAATTATAATAAAAGTTAATACAATTTAAACACATGTCACAATTTTAAAGTTATAGTTACCATGTGTCGCGATCGTGTTAATTAGTAACTTTGAAAAACCAAGCTTTATATAATAAGATAATTTATTACTTTTTGTTATTTTGTTATTTCTTTATTTATTACTTTATATTCATATGGTGTTACATCGAACATTTTTTGTTCCATTTTTCTATGATAATCAGATTGCATTTAGTTTACCATCTGTTTATCACACATGTCATTCACTAACATTTTAAACCTTAACTTATTTAATTAGCAGCCTTTTATATCATAAAAAATCAACTTGCCTTAATTGTTTATTAAATCAAAATTAACAATTAATAAAAATAGAAATAAAGATAAGTAAAATATAGAAAACTACAAAAAATTCAAAAATTGAATTCAATAAAATCAAAATATTTTCTTAAATTTCAAAAGTTCTTAAATCCAATTTTAGCAAAAAACCTTATTTTTCAAAAAAAAATCATATAAAAACTTAAAATATTCATACCGAAAATTAAATAATTTCAAACATTAACACATTAACCGGAACACTTTTCGTTATATAATCATTAATAGTAACATTTTCGGTCATGTCGCTAATAACAACAGCGTCTAAAACCATTATTATCCATATGTCAAAAATTACCACTGTTTCGAACATATCAACATATCACCATTTCGAAACATATCAAATTAAATAATTTAAAACTTAGAAAAATATTGTTACATTTCAAACATATCAGATCAAAAATATACCGCTCTTTTAAGGACGAGTCAAAATCTAGTATATAACTTAAACAAACACCCTTGCATGTCAAAATCTAGAGGCCCATACAAAATTCCCGAATCAAACCCTTTAGTTACATGCATCACATACAAGTGTGACAACAATCGTTTCTTTATCATGTATGATTTATTACTTTTTGGTTCTTTTTGATTTATTACTTTCTATGTCCATGATGTTAAATCGAATATTTTTTATAAGATAATTAGGTGCTTTGGCCACACATGCGGGCTTAATTCATTATAGATATATATTAATAAATATATTATCAGTATAAAAATGTATACTATGTTATAAATCACTCAGTTTCTTAATTTTTATCTTTTATTTATATATAAACATTATTTTGGACAACAAAATTAATATTTTTTATTTTAAAATATGTTGTTATCTTTAACCAGTCTTTTATATTAATTTATAAATAGTTATCTAATTAAAATAAACAAATATATAATTGTTATAAAGTGATGTTATTAAACCAAATTCTTGGAATTACCAAAACCTAAAAATCTAAAAATAAATAAAAACACAAGAATTTTAAACTGAACCCAATTTTACATATTATAGTAATCAAAATAAAGAAAACTATTGATATAGGTATAATTATATTGTGAAATATATAATAACTAAATAAACACTCAAACAAATCACCCATGTTGACAAACAAAACATTAATAAATAATGTATAAAATAAAAATATTTGCTATCTATTGTTATTTTTATTTCTAAAAGATATAATAGAGAAAAATAAGTTATAATCAATCTATATATTCTTTAATTTAAAACAGAAAATTATATTTTCTTATAAAATATTATTTATTTATTATAAAATCATAATAATTATTTTCAAATGGTCTTTTAACTTTCAATCTTTAATAATTATAACTAAAAATCACTTTGGAAAATACTGTTTTTATATAAAAATAGAATCACGTTTTTCTTTACATAATAGTCTTTAAAAAAAATTAATTTAAATGAAATCATAATTCTGTGAAACTCTTGAAAAAAAATAAAGTAAATAAAGTTAATTTTAATATTTTATAAATATGAGGTACTTGTTGTAAATAAAAAAGTTAATATTTTCAAAATATTCTCAGGTAGATATTTTGAAAATATTTATAAAAGATAATTTCTATTACTAATAAAATATTTTGAAAAATAAAAACAAATAAATGTTAATTTTTGTACTTTTTCAACTGAATAATAAAAAAGCAAATACCACAAAAAATCCCTTTAGCAAACAAATGCAAATAAATTTATTGTTATTGCTTATATACATAATAAATTTAATAGTATTTAAAGATATCCCATGACAGATTACGTTTATAAAAATATAAATATTTTTATTTTATTTTTAGAAAAATATTTTAGTTTAATGATAAACTCAATTATTATATGTTTCTATATATTACTAATTATAAAAAGAAACAAATAAGAAAGAAAAATGTAAAGAAACACAAAATAAGTACCTGGAATTATATTTTCTTTTTCAAACACGTTCTTCATTTAATTTTTGAGATAATTTTTATAATATTAATTTATAGTCAATTAAATAATCAATTTGTAGTCAATCTTTTTTTTACGAAACTAATGACTCAAAATACTAACTAAAAAATTAAAACATTATAAGTAATTAAAACATAATAAGTTAGGAAAAAATTATAATTATTGAAAATATTGACAAATAAGTAAAAAGAAAACTAATTATTTATATTTTTATAAAACTGTTCTCAATATTTAGTTTAATGATAAATCCAATTATTATCTGAATATGTATATATTATTAATTATGAAAACTAACAAATAATAAAGAAAAATGTAGATAAACACAAAAAATACATGGAATTAAAATAATATTTAATTATTATATATCTTAATTTAATTATAGAAATAAATCTTAAAACTCACTAAAAATCTATTTTCAAATATATAAAATTAAAAATTTTATTTTATTCATATTTATTTATGTTTTAAACTTTTTATTAAGAGATTTTTTTTCAGATAACAACACAATATATATAGAAATTATCTTTTTATTTTAAAATATACTTTTAGATTTTGGATAATTCTTAAATCATTAATTTTAATCAATTATCTAATCAAATAAATTTAATTTCGTTTTCCCTTTATTTTTAGATTGTTTATATATTTTATTCATTAAAAGTATAAACGATATCAACCAGTCTAACTTTAAACGTGAGAGCTCCGGTGCGAAAAATTAGTATACCATTTGTTTATACAAGCAAGAGAATCAACAATCTTATATATTAAAATAGAAGTCATGACTTCTTTCCGATGTGATTTTTTAATATGTGCCATCCTTTAACTTTTATTAAATATATTTTGTTAAGACTAATAATATATAAATATTTTAACTACTTTAATCATAATATCTTTTGGTATCTTTTCATTTTAAATATAAATATATATTTTAAAAATTCTAACAAATCCTTTTAAAAGATTTTAACAAGATCTTAGTTTTCAAACATTATATGTAAATATTTTCACGAATTTCAAAATTAGTTATGAAATATTATTATACATTAATATATTTTATAAAATTAAAAATATAAATTTTTTTTATTTTATCTATTGCACAACCATAATCAATCATTGTAAGAGCAAATTATTATACCGAGCTAAATATGATAAATTATATTAAATTGTTAATTTTTAATATTTTATTTTCTTAAGTATTTATGTTCAAAATATAATATGTTGGTAAAACGGGTTAACATTAGCAAACTATATAATACATTTATAAAAATTAACAAATCTGTTGAAAATATGTTAACAATATCTTAATTTTCAAAAAGTTTATGTAAATATTTCAACTAATTTCGTAATTAGTAATTAACTTTTACTATACATTAATATATATTCAGCTATAATTTATAAAATGAAAAAATAAAAATTTTATTTCCGTATATTTTATAATAAAAATTCATGTTAAAATAAAATTATTATATTAAACTAAATATGATAGAGTTATATTAAGTTGATAAATTTATAAATTTTATTTCTGTAAATATAAATATTTATGCTAAAAATATAATATGTTGACATAACAACTTAACATTTGCAAACTATATAATACATGTATAAAACTGATATATCTTAGACTTTTGTATATATAAATTTATATATTATCTAAAATGAATAAACATAAAAAATATTACTAATAAACATAAAAAATATTACAAAATAATTTTAAATAAGTTGTTTAATGCAAATATTAGTTTGTTCTATAAATAAATACAAATATACTAAAATAAGTATATAATAAGAAATGACAAATAAACGTGATATTTTTAACCAATTGATTAATTGTAACATGTAAAATATATAATTATTGTATTTAAAATAGTTATATAAATATTTAGATATATGACTAATGTAAAAAATGTATACTGCTAAAAATATAAAATAAATATATATTTATATAAAACTGAAAATAAACATCTGCGTGGTTACGCGTATCAAAATCTAGTTGATTTTAAACCCTAAACCATACTTAACCGTTATCTAGAATTTTAAACATCTTACATATCAAACCCATAATTCATCGGTGTAGAGTGGTTATCACCTAAAACAAACCACATATCATAAACACGCCTTGCCTCAATCTCTTGACAGAAGAGAAAAGAAAATAGAGTGTCAACATATACGTTAGGATCAGAGAAGTGGAATACTAAGGAAATATAAGAAAGAGTGGGTCAAGCCCATTACCTGCTGAGTCATCTTCATAGCTCTTGAGTCTTGAGAGGATCAACCTGCTTCTGCCAAACCAACACAAATTAGTTCGAATAAGCCCGTATATCGTCACCATGAGACTGAAGCAAGGAGAACATTACCGTTATCCATTCTCGAACCTAAAGCTTGAACTTACTACTCCACCGCGAGAATCACTGTAGACGAAGATCCAATAGAAAGTAGCATGATCAATGGCGGGCGGATTCGAAATCAGAGCGTCATGTTTTTGTACTTGTGAATACTACGATTAGACAGGGGCATTTTGGTCAACTGAAAAGAAATTGATGGGTTCTGTCTTTAACAAAAGAAAAAAAAAAAGCCCTTCACTCTCACTGTGACTTAAGTATAAGATCTGAGAATAATTAGGGTTTCCTTCCGTCCGCCGCCGCTGTCGTCAACGATTCACTTTGCGTTAATGGCGGTATCGTACAATGCATTAGCACAGTCTTTACAGGCGACAAGTATCTGCTTCATCCCCAAAGCCATGTGCATCAAGCCGAGAAGCAGCAGATCCAGTTGTGTCGTATTCGCTTCTAATGATAAGAACATTGCTCTTCAAGCTAA
Source organism: Raphanus raphanistrum subsp. raphanistrum (assembly GCA_019706035.1). Lineage (NCBI taxonomy): Eukaryota > Viridiplantae > Streptophyta > Magnoliopsida > Brassicales > Brassicaceae > Raphanus > Raphanus raphanistrum. The sequence continues at coordinate 17,843,236 of CM033988.1, read as the reverse complement.
GGTTATCAATTATATCCCTCTTCTCTATAGTCTTACACATATAGATTATTGACTTGTTAAGCTTTGATTACACGACATAAGAGCGATTTGCTAAGCTTTAACTCATATAATTGACTTTTGTTTTTTTATAGCTTAGACTGAATATAATTTTTTTTAAGTCTCTGTTCTTAGTTCTTGTATTAATAATAATTTTTATGCTGCTGTAGTCTCTGGTATTTATCTTGCCTACTATTTATTTTGGTGGGGATAGGTAGATAACTTGTTGGACCGAATCAAATGGGATGACAAAGGATTAGCTGTGGCAATAGCACAAAACGTTGACACTGGAGCTGTGTTAATGCAAGGCTTTGCTAACAGGGAGGCTCTCTCCACAACCCTCACTTCTCGTAAAGCTACATTCTTCAGCCGATCAAGATCAACCTTATGGACTAAGGGAGAGACATCCAACAACTTCATCAACGTCCTCGATGTTTATCTTGACTGCGACCGTGATTCGGTATGTTTTTTCTGAAACCATTCATATTAGAATCTGTCTCACTATCTTTAGATGAACTGTTGTATCAGTAGACTTTTTTGATTGGTCAGATAATCTACCTTGGAACACCTGATGGGCCTACTTGTCACACAGGAGCAGAGACTTGTTACTACACATCGGCTTTCGATCAACTAAACAATGATGAGGTTTGCATTTGTTTTTTCTTTGACAAGAGATGAATTGAAATCTAATGAAAGTAGCTATTACGCATCACAGGCTTCAGGAAACAAGCTAGCATTAACAACATTGTATTCACTAGAATCAATTATTTCAAAGCGGAAAGAAGAATCAACAGTTCCTCAGGAAGGCAAACCATCGTGGACTAGACGGTTATTGACGGATGACGCTCTGCTTTGCTCAAAGATCAGGTATTTTTTTTTGTCGGTTGTCTTCAGTGGAACGTTACTGCAGAGACGACCATAGAGCTATGTGTGAAGCTTATTGGGGTTTTTATGTGTTCAGGGAAGAAGCAGACGAGTTATGCAGAACGCTGGAGGATACGGAGGACGTTTCAAGAACAGCATCGGAGATGGCTGATGTGTTGTACCATTCGATGGTGCTTCTGTCTAAAAGGGATGTGAAGTTTGAAGATGTTCTTGAAATTCTAAGGAAACGCTTCTCTCAGTCTGGGATCGAGGAGAAGCAAAACCGCACAAAGTGACCGTTTACAAGTGTTGAATAATGTTGTGTTTGCGATAATTCTCCTTGAAGTTAATGCTGTTCCACTAATTTGTTCAGCCTGGAACTTTGTACTGTTGTACATCAGATGTTCTATCAGATAAAAAGGATAATAAATTTATCTTCTGTTAATCGTATTTCTATTAATAAAATTTAGCAAAGATTTAATTATGTAAGCAAAAAAAAACAATCAACACTAAACGAATCTTTCAAGAAAACACGTAGGTATTGATACAGACCTGGGAGTCTGGGACAAATCATATACCCATCTTTTTGTTCGACATTGATGGGCTTTCCAGGCTTAATCTCAGTACATACATTAGAGGTTTCAATACAGACAAAAGCAATACATGCATAAGCAATAAGAACAAAAAAGCTCGTGTAAACTATATTTGAATCTCAGAACGAAAAATATTTGTGAAACGATATTCACGATGGAAACAATCAATAGAAAATGCTCCACAAGAATTTATCAAGGGTTACTTTCAGAAAGACATCCCAAAACTCCATACGTGGCGGCTTGAAGATGAAGAGAACGTTAGGGTTCAAAAATTGTTTGAAATTTTTTAGAACGAAGCCGTATTTATTAAATTTTATTTTAGTTTTAATATATTTGTCATCATATAAGATAAAATAAATATCATGTTATTACATTAAGTCACAACATATTTAATAAGTCCAAAAAAACGTATGCCATTCATACGGTAAATTAAAAGAAAACCCTAAATTAATAGATAAGATATTTTTTTATAACGGCTACTTTTATTAATAGATAAGATATTTATGTTGTTAAAAGAAACAAAAACAAATCTGGTCAAAAAGTCAACGTGTTAAAAAAAAAGGAAATTGTCGAAAAAAGGAAAACTTTAAAGATCTCTGATATGTCACCAACGTCTATATAAGAGAGTATCAATCATCTGAACAAATCACTCTAAAAATTGCTTTTCCTTACGAAAGAGAGAGAGAGAGAGAGAGATCAGAATTTTTTTTTTTTGCTTACAAAATATTATCGAGAGAGACGATGCCAGAAATCTTCTTCTCTAATTACGAAGAAGAGATGAGTATGATCAAGAAAACTCTAAAAAGTTGTGATTTCATCGCTATCGACACAGAGTTCCCGGGTTGTTTGAAAGAGACTCCTATGGGCGCTACCGACGAGACTAGATACGAGAATCTGAAGTTCAATGTCGAACGAACAAAACCTATTCAACTAGGTTTCACTCTGTTCGAACGCGACGGAAGCATCGGCGGTACGTGGGAGGTCAATTTCAAGGATTTTGATGCGAGAACCGATGCTTGTAACGAGAAGTCGATAGAGTTTCTTAGACGCAACGGTCTCGATTTCGAGAAAATCAGAGAAGAGGGAGTGGGAATCAAACCGTTTTTCGAAGATTTGGGTCAGATTCTCAATGACAAAGGGAAGAAGGAGTTGAAGTGGGTCACGTTTGATGGTTCGTCTGACAAAGCCTATCTGGTTCAAGGCCTGACCGGGAGAAAACCACTGCCCGAGACTTTAGAAGCTTTTAACCAAACCGTTGAGGAAACCCTAGGGCTTACTTTCGATGTCAAGAAGATTGCGGTTGATTGCATAGGTGTGTCTGCACGCTACGGTTTGCAGAGAATAGCAGACGATCTTCACATCAAACGTGTGGGTGATGCGCACCATGCCGGCTCCGACAGCGAACTCACTGCCCGAGTGTTTACCGACTTGATATCCAGCATATCGGAGGAGCAAAAGAGAGAGCGTGAAGAGGAGAAACAGAATGAAGAGCGTATGAAACGTGCTATGCTTATTGTGCACGAAGCGGAACAAAAGAGAAAGCGTGAAGAGGAGCAAGAGAATGAAGAGCGTATGAAACGTGCTATGCATATTATGCACGAAGCTGAAGAAGCTTTTGCGATGGAAAGACGTGGTTATGTTCGGGTACAGCCAAGATGTGGTTATTTACCGGTGCTGCATCCTCCACCACTGTCACCGATTATGTTCCATCCTTACCCACCACAATTTGCTGGCTACTTTGTACAGCCACAGAGTCACATTCATCAATCTTTTTTACATTAAAGCAACTATGTATAATAAATAGTAGATTCCTTAAATACAGATTAATTTTGATCTCTGCAGTTTCTGTTTTCTCAGTTACTTTATCTCAACTTCGAATACAAAGTGCAACACCATATACCTCTTCTTCGAATTGTTCTCAAAAAGATGTTTCTATTAAGAGATTACTAGAGCTTGACCCGCATACCCGTGCAGGATATTTATTTTTATTTTCAATAAAATAAATATTATTTTCTATAAATGATGATATATATTTTAAAATTTTATCCTATTAAATAACTGTTTAATATCCATTTATAAAAATAAAAATTTATAAATATATTAATTACTTCAATGACATTGCTTTGTAAATAATTTGTAATTTTAAGAGTTATTTCTTATTTGTATTTCTCTTATAATAAAATAGATGTAACTCATATTTTATTTGATAATATTTTGGCTGTTTTGGGTATATTTAGTTATAATTTTATATATGTCTAGCTTTTATTTTAAAATAATTAGTTTAAATAAATAGTTACTTTTTGATATTATATGTAGTTTAATTTTATAACAGTGTAGTTCATATGTCTTATTCAGCATATTTTTATGTAATTTATTTTGTTAACCGTTGTTAATACATACCAATAAATTTTTCACACATTTTCGACACTAAATTCATTGTAAAATAATAAAATATAGAAAAAACCCCAACACATAAAAATAAATATTTCTAGTTTTTTTCTGCAAATTTTACTTTGAAAACTTATTTAATTATATTCTAAATTTGAGAATTACATACATTATTTTTTCATTTTATCTAATATTAATTATTATAAAATTTTGAACTATATACGACTAAAGTTAGTTAAAGTTCTTTTATTCATCATTAATCAAATATAAGATATGTTAGAGGAGATCGTGCTTTTGCAACTTAACGTGGAAGCTACAGTATATATAATGGGATACTAGATTTTGACCCGCGCTTTCGAAGCGCGGGTATTATTTTTCACTTTTATGAAATATATTATTTGTTTGTAATTATTGAATTTATTTATTTTAATAAAAAAAGTTTTATAATAAATTCGACACATATAGTGTCTCTGGAGTTTGGTGTACATAGTCAATATGAGTCTGTATGTTTGATGACAAAAAAAAAGAGTATTTCTCTAGTTTTGTTTTATTCGCACTTCAATCAACATATTTATTTGGCTTGTTGTTAAAATAAATGATTATAGACTTTGATCTCTACACCTCCGCTGATGTATATTTTAAAAAATATGATGATATTTGTTTTTCATGTAATTATTAGGGTTTGACAAAATGAATCCGAGGAACAGAACTGATACCAATTCGTAAATATAGTACCAAACCTGAATATAAATTGATTAAATATTTGAATTATTCAAAATTTTGTTAGTTAGAGAACCGAATTGGATCCGAACCGAAGTATTCATATACCTGAATTTATCTAAAAATAGATTTATATACTTATATATTAATTAATTTATATTTAACGTATATAAAACATCAAGAATGATACTTTTAAATTGGTTTAAAATACTTGAAAATATATATAGATAGTCAAAAACAAATACCTGAAATAGTTAAAGTATACTCAAATCACCAAAAATACTTAAAATAATTATTGATTTCGTATCCAAAATTTTAAATCAAACCAATTGATATGTTAAGCTTAGGTATTCTGACATATGTTATTTAAATTTATATGTAATATATTACTTTATTTATAGATTTTGAGAAATTTTAAATATATAGTGATTTAAAACTTTAAAAATAATTTAAATAGGTTATCCAAACTCAAACCAAACCCGCAAAGATCCGAATCAAACTCAAACAAAAATTTAGAAACATCCTAATAGGAATGAAATCTTTGACCTCGAAAACCCGAAACGCAAACCGATCAGAACCAAACCCGTATGGTTGTCTTAAAACCCATACTTAGTCATTATTATATATCATATAATTTCATCATATAATTAATCGTATTTTATATGTACCATCATATAAGTAATCATATAATTAAAAGTATTTAATATGTATCATCATATAAATAGTTACATATATTATATTTTTAAAACTTAATATGAAATACAAAAATCATAATTTGGGTTGGTATTTCAAATTGGGCTTTGTATTGTATTTTTCTTATATATATTGACAACATTCTTTTATAATGGACTTAATAACTTAAGCCCATTACTTTTTCTATTTAATACTACTATCTTTGTTTCCAAACAAATTTTTTTTTTAAAGACTACAATCCATGTTTCCAAACACACCAAATATTTTTAATACTTTTATCCAAGTATCCAAACACACCGAAATTGTACTTCAGCTTTAATAAGATAGATGAAACCATAAAGTATTGGATATCTTGCAAACAGGTTTTCAAGACATATCACGATAATTAATACTATAAAATATTATGCTTTTATTTTACTGACGTGAAAATAGGAAGTGATATCAAATTTTGGCAATAGTTTAAACATTTATGTCAAATAATATTCGGTATATAGATTTATTTCCATAGTTTTCAATTTATAGAAGGTGTAGATTTTTTCAAAAAGAAGATTATAAAAACACTAATAAAATTTATATTGAAAATGGGCCCGCAAGTAAAGGGATAGATACAAATTTGAAAACAAATTTATTTATTTAGGATCCTGAGATATTATATACTAATTAGTTAAAATCATTTGTTTAAATCATGGATTTTATTGTTACTAAAATATTTTGGTCATATTAAACGAATGCATTTAAATTTGCTTAAACAATTTTTATTTATATATATTTTCAAACATTGCATATATCGATCTTCTGTTAGTATAAATGAATTAAACTTGTATGATATTATATAGAGAGATGGCGATTAATATAAAATGTTCCATTGCTTTGTTTTGGTTTATTCTTTAGTTATGCATGAAGATGAAAATGATTAGGAGAATATCTATCTTATTAAAACAGAAACATTCTGTTGGACCTAACATTTATTTTGTAAGTTTTTAAATTAAATACACATTTATACTTTATAGTTAAACATACATTAAGTCACTAATGTTCCTTTCTATATACTACTATCCATGTTTCCAAACAATATATTTATTTCTTTATACTACTATCAATGTTTCCAAACAATATATTTTTTATACTACTATCAATGTTTCCAAATAATACAATAATTAATCTTAGTTATTTTATATCTATCATTTTCTCTTTAAAATTTTGTAGAAACGTCATAATTTCATAAATTGCAAAATAGTGAACTTTAAAATTTCGATTATAAGATTACAAATTATGAAACTATTACAATTTAAATCCAATTAGATTACATATCGGTCATCCATCAGTTCAATCGGTTAGTCTCGGATTTTAGTGATTTTTTAATATGAATATTTTAAAAACATAAATTGAATTGTCAGATCTCCAGATTAACCGGTATAATCACAATCGGGTTGAATTTAAAAATACTGATTTAAATGCAAAGATATTTTAAATACACACTCTTTAAAAATAACCAAAATATTTATTAAATTATTAGTGAAATTTTTCATCGTAAAATATTCCGCGCTTCAAAAGCGCGGGTCAAAATCTAGTTAAAGATTATGGTTTGATAAATTTTCATGGGAAGATAGCGGCAAGGCATTAGTGCCGTTCGATAGGGGGTGAACTGCCGATAGAAATGTTGCATTGATTGTATTTGATTTCTAGAGGCTGTTTTAATTGTGGCCTTAGATTAATTTAGGAAATCTGTATTATTAAAAAGGAAAATACAGAATACTAATTACATATTTAATAATTAACTCAGTGGCATTCTAATGTAAATAAAATTGTAAGTTTAAAGGTTAATTTTTATTTGTACTTCTGTTTTAATAGTATAGATTGACAACAAATCGACTCAAAACTCTATACAGAAAATATCTAGTTTTCTCACCTAAGAGCCATGTTCGAAAACTCGCTAGGCGTTACGCGTGCGGCACACTAGCGCCTAGCGATTTTTTAAAAAAGCGGAAAAAAATCGGAGAGTATGCGGGGCGGAATTTTTTATACTTTTATATGTATAATTCTATATTTATACGTATAACACCACATTTTTATACATAAAATTAACATTTTAAGTTGTAGTTGGTATTTATTTTAATTTTGGACATATAGTCAGTATATTTATGGTTTCATATTTATATGATGAATTTAACTAGCCAAAGTTATTGCTGAACTATAAATTGAGCAAGCAAAGACAAATTATTTTTTACAAAACGTTGCTATTTGTTTATAGTTTTATAATTGTACAACGATCCATTGCAGCTAAATTGGTAAACGAAGATTTGAAACTGAGGTAAAGTTACAAGTTCGATTCTCAAATCAGGCATTTTTACTATAATATGTTATTTTATGGATAAAACATGACAAAGTTAAAAAGACAGTATCCCACATCGGGGAAGAAAAACAAAGATGAGATGTCAACTACTCTATAAGTACAATACTTCTCATTCGTCTAACTCTATGGGTGGGCTTTATAAAATAGCCCAAAACCTATCAAGAGTGTAAAAATTAATCGGTAAAAATTGGTTAAAATCGGGTTTTATCCGATTAATAAGCCTAGGCGGCCGATTTTATGTGGGCCCGATTAGTTGACCCGATCTGGTCAAAATCGCCGCGCTTGCCTTACGCCGAGCGCCTAGGCGGCCGATTAATCGGCTAGACGCCCGCGTTTTTGAACAGAGCCTAAGAGTTAATGAAGTTGAAGCACTTGCATTGAAGTTCCAATCTCTGGAACTCAGCTTGATAAGATAGCCGGACAGTGAACATGTAATTCCTTTGGAGATTTTGAGACTGTATAACAAAACTAAAGGCATGGTCCTTCATCTCGTATGTTACTCCCAAGTTTCATCTACAAATGATTTTTATGGACATATCAACAAGCAAGATGTTGAAAAAAAAATAATCTAAGTAGCAGGGGAATGTTAACAGAGCTACAATCAGCATAGCCAAGTAGTATAGGAAAATAAATTAACTATATTGAAAAGAGTTGTTAACAGAATACAAGCAATTAAACAAACAAATGAAACATTACACTATCCATCCTTGTATGATTTTTTTTCGCAAGCAGAGTCGTATGCACTAATTATCCACAAAAGAAAAAAATTCTCACAAAACGGGACTAACTAAGTATTATGGAATGAAGTTTCTTCTAAATCATTTAGTGCATGCAACTAAATCATGGTTCCAGTTAAACATGCTTATGAATATGAAATGAAACTTGAGGAAAGTGTTATCAACCTGGAGAGTTTGAAGTACCGCAGCCAAGACATCATTCATTGTTCTGTAAGAAATCAAAACAGTTTAAATGTTTCTTCTAAAATGTAAGAAAAAAAGCCGTAGATTATAGAATAAGCACCTGAAAATTGCAGTAAAACAGTGATTCTCTTCTTATATGGAAAAGAAACAAAAAAGGTGAAAAACATAAATAAAAGCACTTGCCTGTTAGCTCCACTCAACAAGACAAACAGCTCAAAATTGACTCCCCGGTGTATGACTTGTGAGTAAGATTGGTCAAACGTGACGATGGCTTTGCATAGCTCACAAGAACCAAGAACAACAGATATCAAAGGAAAAGGAGTAGGTACGGAACAGTCAAGAGAGAAAAAGCAAGTCCAGAAAATTCTAGAATCCAGAAGTCTCTCCCGGGAGATACAAAGGAGAATCTGAGATTAAGCAAGCAATCTAGGTGATAAGGTTATATCCCTGCTGATTTTATCAAATAAAACCAAAATAGTTTTAAGAAGAATGACTTATTTAAGTTTCAGAGTTCAAACTTTTTTATCAAACCTCCACTAGAGGCTTTTAAAAGAAGTAAATGAATTGTAGAGTTTGATGTGGGGAATACCAGTATTCGTTCAAGTCCCACCAAGGAAAGGACCATCTTGAAAAGAGTCATAAGTAAAAACCAAATTCAACCAGAGCTGAATTAACTTTGAGCATTAGCTTCGTCTCCTCTTTGTTTCGGGCAAATTAGACTCTTCCTCGAACAAGGACTTCGTCTTCTGACATTTTGTGTCTCTCCCCCTCGGTTTCTAGATTTGGAAGTGTATTTACTCCTAAGCACGTAATTTTACGGCGTCCGGTTTCAATCCATTGTCAGATGTAAGAGGAACTCGACGGAGTCACTAGAAGGATGACCCAAACACAGATCCCCAAGGAGAAGACGAAGTTCAGTACCCGGAAGATTCGGCTGTGTAGTGTAGGTGCTTTGCACTTCGATCAAGAGAACAATACGAAATGTTCCAGGAGACCGGGGCATAAACGGAGGAGACATTGAGAACCCTCGGGAGTTCTGATTCCGAATCCAATCAGAATTTTACATTTTCCAATTGTCAGTTTCAGAATTCGAGAATTTTAGTTTTGGGTCCCTTGCCCTCTTCCTCATTTTCCCGCCTTATATTTCTACCCACAAAATATACGTTTAGCTTTTAAGATGTCATAAAACAGAAATTTCAAACTACAATTAAAATAATAACATTTGATATATATTTATATATTATACTATAATTAAAAAATAATAATGTATGAATTCATACTCGAGAGATTAAACATAACCCAAAAATAAATATCTTTATAGCTATATCTTTGTAACAAATAACCCAGATCTCTTTCGTGGTCTCTGTAAACCCTCAAGAGTATATAATCCCATATAGCTCCGGTTTAACTTTGGTATAGTTTTCGCATCAAGAGGTTTGGTTAGACGAAAACCAAAGCTTTTTCTGGCAAACCAGAATCTTCTCGCTTTCCACTGCATACTCTGTCTCCTCTCTCCTGCAACTCCACCTCATCCCTTTCCCCAACGTCGTCAGTGCCTCCATGAAATAACTCGATTCTCTCATTATTACATATCCACCCGGTCTCAATATCCGGTCCATCTCCAGCAACACGTACTTCATTTCACACCTGTTTTCACATTACCGCACGGTTTAATACCACAAGAACCTCTACATAACCAAATCTCAAATTCTATATAACCCGTAATTAATTAACTTTGGATAAACCAAACTATTTAGACTCGAGCAAACCATTAAATCGATGTAGAAACCGAAATTATTCTTAAATTCATTGAATTTGTATTTTTATTTGACATAACCGGAAAAAACCGAAACTGAATTTGCCAGGCCAAAACCAGAAACCCGGAATTGGTTTGGGAAACAAAACTACTGTAATCCAATTAAGAATTGAAACCAAAACCATACCAAACCGTACCAAATCAAAACCTAAACCACACCAAATCAAATTCTAAACGTACCTCTGGCTCTCAAGGGTAAAAAGGCTGTCAAGGTGAAGAAGATCATACGTTCTTGGATACGTAGAGAAAGCTTCACACCTGCAAATATCACTTTCACGTTATCATCACTCGATACACATAATAAAAAAAACATAGTTCTTTATCGTCAAAAAAGATTGTCATATACCAGTCATGGTACGTCCCGATGAGACCACGATCAAACACAACAGTAAGCGTATTCGCGCTGTAAGACGAGACAACGTTCATGACCCAAACAGGATCCTTAACAAGAGCAGCAGCGAAGCCTCCGTAAACAGTGTTCATATCCATAACATTCCTAATCTTGTCCGTCCCAAGAGCTGGCAACACTTTCTTGTAATGCTTCACCCTGTTCTTCCACTTACCATCGTCGTGTTTCAAACCACTCGCGCTCCCTCCGTGAACGTCAGAGATTCTCTCCGGCGCAACGTTCAACCTCTCTGGCCACTTCGGGATCGACCCGAGACCCGAGTTCTTGACTTTAGGTGTTGGTGCGACCACGCAGGGGCGGAGGGGAGTGTACCAAGCGGAGTCTGGTTCTATGCTGTCGTCGCATTTGGGAGGGTAAGCTTCCATGTTCTTCGCGATCTTGTCGTAGCAGGATTTGTCTGAGAGTTTCTGCCACACTGCTATGTCGTCTTTCTGTGCGTATTGTTTGAAACACATGGAGGTTAGAAGTGACTGAAGCTTGTCGTAGTCTGATTTCTGATCTTCCATTGTTGTGTTCCATCCACGCCACCTTCTCTTGTAGTTCACTGGTGGACCTGAAAGTACCCAGAAGCCTCCAGGCCGGACTATACGGTGAATCTCAAGCAAATAGATTCCACCTGTAAGATCACGTGCCAAATGGTTTAAGACTCTGTTCGGTTTAATAGTAAACATAATGTAGTTTAAACCAAGAGGCAGATGATACTTACCAAACTCAGTCCAGGGAATGAGACATCTAGAGCAATGAGCCATATCAAATGAATTTGAAGGGAAAGGGAGACGTTGCGTGGATATGATCCCGAGAATAGCAGGGATCCCACGTTCAAGAGCGAACTGAACTTGAGCTTCATGGTTATCTCTAGGAGCAAGAGAGATTGTTAGTATCCCACGGTCCAAAAGATCACCTCCCCAGCTCGCAACCTACAAAAAACAAACAAACTTAAGTATCTTACGAACCAGAACCGGTTAGAGAAGTTGCAAAGAGAGGGTAAGGGACTAACCCCGCAGCCGGTATCGAATAGCGGTTCCTGACATGTACCGTCTTTCATTTCGGGAATAAGATCTTGCATCTGATCAACGTAGTGACTAACTCCACGTGGAAACATGGTACCACCACCAGGGAACTGGAACTTGTCACCTTCTTTCTTAAGCCAGTGCTGGTTTGATTTTTGCTTGTTGATCCAATCATAAGGCACGTTCTTGTACCAGCACTGGTCTCTGCTCTTAGGCCATCTTATAGGCGGTTTGTAACCATCTGGTGGCGGGATCAAACACTCGTTCTTTTCATAAACAGGAGGGCAGTGACGCTCCAAGAAACTTAGGCGATGGACACCAGTACCTCTTCCATCTCTGAGAACAAGTAAACACACAAGCTTATGCAACTAGAAGGTTAAAACTAAAAGCAAGAGAACAAAGTGTAGAGTGATGATTTCTTTATAAACCTTTGGATCGGTGCAGGGGGTGTAATCTTGGAGGCTCTGACCCACACTCCGGGAAAGAAACAGATTTGATTTGAAGAGGTGAGACCGTAGGTTCCTTAGGGGAAGCTACAGCCTTTGTAGTGGTGGTACTTGTGACATCCTTGGCTTCGATCTTGTCTCTCTCAGAGCAAAACATCCCACCGAGATAGAAGGAGAAACCACACAAAGCGATGAAGAGAACTGTCAGTGACAGGATCCTGGACGATCCACCCTTTTCGGGTTGCTTCCCGTTCTTCATTATTCTACTTACACCAAAAAGATGTAAACCAAACCAGTGAAACCAAAGTAAGAATCAGATCAAAACGTTCTTATTGTCGTTACAAATTTTCACTACAAAAATATATAAATGTGACTTTGATATGAATCTTTAATCAATACTATTATGAAGGAGATTTAGATTTGGAGCAAATGGGATTGGTGAGATCTGAAATAGACACTTTCCAACACAGTGAAACTTCTGTCGCATATTAACATTTTTTCTTAAAGACATGAGTCAATGGGTCCCCAAAACACTAAAGGCAACAACAACCCCTAACTAAAGCATCCCACTAGTGTCAATAAAGTTGAAACTCGAAGACATCAGTCGCAACTACTCTCTTTGTTTTGACGCTAAAAATAACTTCTACACCTCTACATTCATCATTTACCCAAATATCGAGACTTTTGCAGCAAATATTTCGATTTTAGGGGTAAAGGAGTTCTGATTTATCAACAAAGTTCATTCGAAAGATGAGATCTTTAAAGGACTTAGTAGTGCCCATCAACAGAAACAAAAGAAAAATTTTCACGAACGATAGAGAAATGGATCTGAGTCTGACGCACACATAAAAGAAAAACAGAGGAATATAAATAGAACTATATATATATATAACAAGTTGAATAAAGAACGAACTACGAGTTCGAATTCACTTACTTAAGAGTGTTTTCTTCGGAGGAGAACTAAGAGTTGAAATTTGAGAGATAGAAGATTTTGAAGTAGAGATTGGGATAAGAAGAAGAGAGGAGTCCTGAGATGAAGGGAAGATCTCTCTCTAAAGATCATCTCTCAAGTCTGTATTTTTCAGACAAGAAGTGAAGCTAAACCGATAGATAGAGAAAGCTTTTTATAAATGTCTTCTTCCTCGTTGGTTCATTCGCTTTTCTTCGTCCGCATCTCTTCCTCTCTCATTAGATTTTTCGGTGTTTTTCTTTTTTCTATTTTTTATTTGGTATTTTTTTTTGAGACAGAGGTAAAAGACTTTTCCCTTTTCATAATTTAGACAAATTGTTCAATCTATGTTTCTACTTCTGCTTTTCTTCTACTATCAGTCTATCAGAAATTGCTTTAGAAAAAAATAAAAATTTACCAAAAAAACTTGGAATATTGGAAATCGAAATGCATATGTACTTAGAATTTTAAGAAGTAAACTGCAATATTTCATATACTTATAATATATTTACTGGCAATGGATCAGTGGACTAATGAATAACAATACAAATACGTTTACAAGAATGTAAATAATTAGACTCTCTTAAAATTTTAGTCATCTTTAAAATTGGTTACCAAAATCCAACCAGAACAACAAGTTTGACAAGGTCATCTTCAACAAAGCATCAAAACATCCAATTTAATGTACTTTCAATTCCAATAAAACATTAAAATTAGGGGGGTTATTGGTTTTAGAATTCTGAAAGAATTCTAAAATTTTAAGAATCTATTGTTATTAGTTTATGGACTTTTAAAATCTTTCCAAAATCCATTGTTATTGGTTTTAAGACTTTTAAATTCTATTCAAATTTTTTATTATTCAAAAAGTTTAGTTATTGTTGATTTTGTTATTCTATTAAATTCTCTTGTTATTGGAAGGTAAATTCTTTATGTTTTTACTCATAAGGCTAGATTTTGAAAATACCATGTATACACATAAGATTTTAAAATCTGTGTAATAATAAAAACATACACGTATGGCATATTCATCAGTCTCTGTAACTCATTATATATTTTTCTTGTTTGACTAATGATATACGACATTGTCGGTGAACTTTCGTTTGATAAAACAACCATTTGGTACAATAATGGTAAAGATACCAAAATCATATAACAGTCATTTGGGAAGAAAACAAACAAAAAGTCATAAGAAAAAAAAAGAATAGAAACATACCAAACGTAACACAAATAAACGACCAAGATGTATATGTCTACATCGACACATAAAACCATAATATCAATAAAAATGAGCTGTTTCACCATCACCCTTGAATTCCATTTTGTACTGCATCTGTCCACATATTGGAAGCTATCATGTTTCTCCAGTTATTAGCAAATTCTCGTTGTTGAGATTCAAGAGTACATACATCTTCAGTGCCTATTTCTCCATTTTCTTCTTCTTCTTCTTCATTGTTTTCATTGATCACTTCTTCTGAAAAAATATCTGATCGACACTCTTTACGTAGAAAGTTATGCAATCCAGCACATGCCAAAACTAACTCTGCCTGTGTCTTGAAAGCGAAAGGAGGTGCAGATTTAAAAATTAGAAAACGAGATTTGAAGATACCAAATATTCTTTCAATCACATTTCTTAAAGACGCATGCCGCAAATTGAATAACTCGTTCTGGTTGCTGGGATCACGACCTTCACCCCTAAAGTCTTGTAGATGATACCGAGTACTTCTAAATGGAGCTAGGAATTTCCGACGGTTGGCAAACCTACAATCAGCTAGATAAAATTTTCCTAGAGAATTTAAACATCAGAAAATCAGTTATATAAACACAGAATATTCTCATAATATGAAATTAAAAATAGCACCCATACCTTCTGGAACTTCTAGTCTGCAAGTGCTTCTTGTTAGAGCATCACTTAATATTTTTGAATCATGAGCTGAACCTTCCCACCCACTAAGAACATACATGAATTCTAGATCAAAATTGCAGGTCGCAAGAACATTTTGTGACACAAATCCTTTACGATTACGATAGCTTGGCACATCACATTTTGGCACCATTGCAAATATATGTGTGCCATCTATTGCTCCGATACAATCCTGATAAAAATTAAAGATGTCAAACAAAATACATATTTTTTTAATAATAATACTTTAGACAAAATCAGAACTATATACCTTGAAGTAAGGATAAAACTTTGTGCTTTCTCTTATCTTTGCACATGTTGTCACACCGGGCTTTGCCATCAGGTCTGGCGCTAAAGTATTCAGTGATTTTAGAACCTTATGAAAGTTCTCACTAGTGGCAAATACTGATCTCTTGAACGTGTCTATTGTGTAACAATATTTTGAACTCTGACCAATAGTTAGGAGAAATGTAGCCACCATCTCTTCAACGCATATATTCCGGGTATCTCGCAGACATGTTTTCACCCTTAGAAGATCACATAGCTTGAGAAATGAGCTTTGATACATACGATATAAAGATCGAAAGTGTTCCGGTTCTTCCTTCAATGCTTTTTGAATGTATTCATAACCAATGTTCGTGATTGGCTTACGAAGGGGACGTTCTATGCGATTCACAGGTGTCGTAGAGACTCTTGCTATGTTGTCTAGCATTAGTAGCATAATATCCAAATCTGTTTCGTCATCTTCCATATTGGTTGATTCTTCTTCTGTGATCACTTCCATGACAACACACCTACATATATATAATAATATTATTAGAGTAGTGCTCTAAACATAAAGACGTAACATAACGTAAGGACTTACGAAGTAGGACATGCAACTACAAATCATGACTTCACACAAACAAAAGGCTGTTAAAAATGATTAAAAACTACGCACACTAAAATGAGTAACCAACAATAGAGAGAAATGATATAATCCAATTCCAGTTTATTATAAATCAAGCAAATTCAAAACAAAGTCTCAAAAATCATTAAAAACAAATAAATATAAAATTAAAACAAAGACCACTTGTAGCTGAAGCAGTGATCAGTTCTAGCCAATATTGGTTTGGATCCAACCAAAGCGTTCTTCTACCGACATATCTGTAAAAACATCTTTCATGCCCAGAGAATAGATAAGAGTCACAGCTTTAAACTTGGTATGCTGGTCCAAGTTAGTTATCTCTTGCATTGCATCCCAAACACTGTTTTTCTTTTTCTCAGCTTCTTTCTGCTCAGCCTCCTTTTGTTGTCTCTCTTCTCTTTGTTGGATGATACTAAGGATCTTATTGCTCACAGTGACCATGGAATCATTGTTATCATTCTTCAGCTCCTCCAAATTGTAGCATGCTTCAGTTCTAGCTCTCTTTCTTGGGATCAACTTTTCTGCATGACCTTTCAGATTTTGTTTTAAAACAGGAGACACATCAATAACATCATCACTGTTTTCACAAAACATCAAGGTTTCTTTCACTTGATTATCACCAACAAGATCAGTACGAGCATCAGTAGTATCACTTAATCCAAGTGACTTGCCACCATTTGCAGTTGTTCCATCAAATATAATCTTCAAGTCCTCAAATTGTTCATGCGAGTCATAGCGCATAAATTGGTGGTTTGGATGTGCCTGAAAATTTTCGTAAACATACATAAGAAATACAATTGTGAATGTTTATAATATATAAACTATATAAAACAGAAAAAATACCTTCAAATATCCTTGCCACACTTCTTCAGAAGCTGTAAACCTTTTTGTCTCATAATCCCATCCAAATCCAGAGCTGTTACGTTGAAGATCAACATAACTTTGGTACAGGGTCTTCAAATACTTGATCCTGCTCTGGTAATGCTTATAGAGTTTCTCACATCCAACTCTTTCATTAAGGACTGGTAGTATTTTGTTTTCTACCGTTGCCTTGTTTATTAGACCACTAGCATCACGCCATCCACGTTTAATTCCCTCCACAAGTAATTCAACCAGTACTTTTGTTTCTTCCAAGTTCCACTGATTATATTTAGGGGGGGTTATTGAAACCAGAATTTGGAAAGATTCTATTGATTTTAAAAGTTGACAGATTTTTGAAAGTTGAATTGATTTCTGTCAAATATTTTGCATTGATTTCCATAGATTGTTATTGAGAATTATGGATTTGAAGAATATTTTTTTTCAAAAAGTTTATATTTTTATGGTAATAAACAAAATTTACTCTAGAAATTTTCCAAAAGAAATCTCGATGAGAGACAGTACTTCTCGTCCATATATATATGAGATCATCTAACTACATTGAGACACAGATTTTCTCTTCGACCTACATACAGGTACTCCACTTCTTCTTACCATTATTTTATAGTCTTTTTATATATTCAATTGCATAAGATTGTTTTCTAGCCACCATTGTTGACCATATACCATTAGATTATTATTCTACGTGATGCTTCATGCTTCTGCTTGACTTCTTTTTATATTTTCATCATTTGAATTTTGTTTGTTTTTGCTTTATACGATTGGGATTATTACTTGTGACTGCTACCATTTGATATTTTTGTTTGCTTATGACTTCTAGTTTTCCGTTTGATTTTAGTTTTTTTCATACGATTATGTTCATCATTTACACTAACTATAATTAGCTCTTGAATAAGACTACAATGGGAGACAGAGAAAAAACTAAGGGGGGGTTATTGGTTTTAGAATTCTGAAAGAATTCTAAAATTTTAAGAATCTATTGTTATTAGTTTATGGATTTTTAAAATCTTTCCAAAATCCATTGTTATTGGTTTTAAGACTTTTAAATTCTATTCAAATTTTTTATTATTCAAAAAGTTTAGTTATTGTTGATTTTGTTATTCTATTAAATTCTCTTGTTATTGGAAGGTAAATTCTTTATGTTTTTACTCATAAGGCTAGATTTTGAAAATACCATGTATACACATAAGATTTTAAAATCTGTGTAATAATAAAAACATACACGTATGGCATATTCATCAGTCTCTGTAACTCATTATATATTTTTCTTGTTTGACTAATGATATACGACATTGTCGGTGAACTTTCGTTTGATAAAACAACCATTTGGTACAATAATGGTAAAGATACCAAAATCATATAACAGTCATCTGGGAAGAAAACAAACAAAAAGTCATAAGAAAAAAAAAGAATAGAAACATACCAAACGTAACACAAATAAACGACCAAGATGTATATGTCTACATCGACACATAAAACCATAATATCAATAAAAATGAGCTGTTTCACCATCACCCTTGACTTCCATTTTGTACTGCATCTGTCCACATATTGGAAGCTATCATGTTTCTCCAGTTATTAGCAAATTCTCGTTGTTGAGATTCAAGAGTACATACATCTTCAGTGCCTATTTCTCCATTTTCTTCTTCTTCTTCTTCATTGTTTTCATTGATCACTTCTTCTGAAAAAATATCTGATCGACACTCTTTACGTAGAAAGTTATGCAATCCAGCACATGCCAAAACTAACTCTGCCTGTGTCTTGAAAGCGAAAGGAGGTGCAGATTTAAAAATTAGAAAACGAGATTTGAAGATACCAAATATTCTTTCAATCACATTTCTTAAAGACGCATGCCGCAAATTGAATAACTCGTTCTGGTTGCTGGGATCACGACCTTCACCCCTAAAGTCTTGTAGATGATACCGAGTACTTCTAAATGGAGCTAGGAATTTCCGACGGTTGGCAAACCCACAATCAGCTAGATAAAATTTTCCTAGAGAATTTAAACATTAGAAAATCAGTTATATAAACACAGAATATTCTCATAATATGAAATTAAAAATAGCACCCATACCTTCTGGAACTTCTAGTCTGCAAGTGCTTCTTGTTAGAGCATCACTTAATATTTTTGAATCATGAGCTGAACCTTCCCACCCACTAAGAACATACATGAATTCTAGATCAAAATTGCAGGTCGCAAGAACATTTTGTGACACAAATCCTTTACGATTACGATAGCTTGGCACATCACATTTTGGCACCATTGCAAATATATGTGTGCCATCTATTGCTCCGATGCAATCCTGATAAAAATTAAAGATGTCAAACAAAACACATATTTTTTTAATAATAATACTTTAGACAAAATCAGAACTATGTACCTTGAAGTAAGGATAAAACTTTGTGCTTTCTCTTATCTTTGCACATGTTGTCACACCGGGCTTTGCCATCAGGTCTGGCGCTAAAGTATTCAGTGATTTTAGAACCTTATGAAAGTTCTCACTAGTGGCAAATACTGATCTCTTGAACGTGTCTATTGTGTAACAATATTTTGAACTCTGACCAATAGTTAGGAGAAATGTAGCCACCATCTCTTCAACGCATATATTCCGGGTATCTCGCAGACATGTTTTCACCCTTAGAAGATCACATAGCTTGAGAAATGAGCTTTGATACATACGATATAAAGATCGAAAGTGTTCCGGTTCTTCCTTCAATGCTTTTTGAATGTATTCATAACCAATGTTCGTGATTGGCTTACGAAGGGGACGTTCTATGCGATTCACAGGTGTCGTAGAGACTCTTGCTATGTTGTCTAGCATTAGTAGCATAATATCCAAATCTGTTTCGTCATCTTCCATATTGGTTGATTCTTCTTCTGTGATCACTTCCATGACAACACACCTACATATATATAATAATATTATTAGAGTAGTGCTCTAAACATAAAGATGTAACATAACGTAAGGACTTACGAAGTAGGACATGCAACTACAAATCATGACTTCACACAAACAAAAGGCTGTTAAAAATGATTAAAAACTACGCACACTAAAATGAGTAACCAACAATAGAGAGAAATGATATAATCCAATTCCAGTTTATTATAAATCAAGCAAATTCAAAACAAAGTCTCAAAAATCATTAAAAACAAATAAATATAAAATTAAAACAAAGACCACTTGTAGCTGAAGCAGTGATCAGTTCTAGCCAATATTGGTTTGGATCCAACCAAAGCGTTCTTCTACCGACATATCTGTAAAAACATCTTTCATGCCCAGAGAATAGATAAGAGTCACAGCTTTAAACTTGGTATGCTGGTCCAAGTTAGTTATCTCTTGCATTGCATCCCAAACACTGTTTTTCTTTTTCTCAGCTTCTTTCTGCTCAGCCTCCTTTTGTTGTCTCTCTTCTCTTTGTTGGATGATACTAAGGATCTTATTGCTCACAGTGACCATGGAATCATTGTTATCATTCTTCAGCTCCTCCAAATTGTAGCATGCTTCAGTTCTAGCTCTCTTTCTTGGGATCAACTTTTCTGCATGACCTTTCAGATTTTGTTTTAAAACAGGAGACACATCAATAACATCATCACTGTTTTCACAAAACATCAAGGTTTCTTTCACTTGATTATCACCAACAAGATTAGTACGAGCATCAGTAGTATCACTTAATCCAAGTGACTTGCCACCATTTGCAGTTGTTCCATCAAATATAATCTTCAAGTCCTCAAGTTGTTCATGCGAGTCATAGCGCATAAATTGGTGGTTTGGATGTGCCTGAAAATTTTCGTAAACATACATAAGAAATACAATTATGAATGTTTATAATATATAAACTATATAAAACAGAAAAAATACCTTCAAATATCCTTGCCACACTTCTTCAGAAGCTGTAAACCTTTTTGTCTCATAATCCCATCCAAATCCAGAGCTGTTACGTTGAAGATCAACATAACTTTGGTACAGGGTCTTCAAATACTTGATCCTGCTCTGGTAATGCTTATAGAGTTTCTCACATCCAACTCTTTCATTAAGGACTGGTAGTATTTTGTTTTCTACCGTTGCCTTGTTTATTAGACCACTAGCATCACACCATCCACGTTTAATTCCCTCCACAAGTAATTCAACCAGTACTTTTGTTTCTTCCAAGTTCCACTGATTATATTTAGTTTTTTCTCTGTCTCCCATTGTAGTCTTATTCAAGAGCTAATTATAGTTAGTGTAAATGATGAACATAATCGTATGAAAAAAACTAAAATCAAACGGAAAACTAGAAGTCATAAGCAAACAAAAATATCAAATGGTAGCAGTCACAAGTAATAATCCCAATCGTATAAAGCAAAAACAAATAAAATTCAAATGATGAAAATATAAAAAGAAGTCAAGCAGAAGCATGAAGCAACACGTAGAATAATAATCTAATGGTATATGGTCAACAATGGTGGCTAGAAAACAATCTTATGCAACTGAATATATAAAAAGACTATAAAATAATGGTAAGAAGAAGTGGAGTACCTGTATGTAGGTCGAAGAGAAAATCTGTGTCTCAATGTAGTTAGATGATCTCATATATATGGACGAGAAGTACTGTCTCTCATCGAGATTTCTTTTGGAGAATTCCTAGAGTAAATTTTGTTTATTACCATAAAAAGATAAACTTTTTGAAAAAAAATATTCTTCAAATCCATAATTCTCAATAACAATCTATGGAAATCAATGCAAAATATTTGACAGAAATCAATTCAACTTTCAAAAATCTGTCAACTTTTAAAATCAATAGACTCTTTCTAAATTCTGGTTTCAATAACCCCCCCTTAATATCATTCTACCAAACTTGGTGTAACATGAATAATATCATACCAAATTTGATGTAACACTATTCATCATACCAAATATTTAAATTACATATTTTATTAATTAATTCACATTTTTAATTAAACATAAATAGGAGTTTCAAAAAAAAAAAAAAAAAAAAAAAAAAAAAATTAAACATAAATATAATGTATTATTTTTATTTTTAATTTATTAAAATTAAATTATTTTTTATTTCTGAATCAATTATTCACTAAACGAGTACTATCATTTATCAATTAGAAATAATAAAAATACAAATAAGAATTTTAGTATGATAAAAGATTATTTATTAATTACAAATAATAAAAAAAATTATTGAAACTGAAAACATCAATTAATATATAATATTGTTTTTGATATTAAATTTCTTGTTCGAGTTAGAAATAAATAAGATACGACACCAAAATATTAAATTTGTTATTACGGTTGGAGATATGCTAAGCAAACGGAAACATACACGTTTCCCCGTACCTTTGAGAGGGTACATGTTAATTGTGAAAGCTTATAGTCATGATGTATGTATGTATGAATGTTTTTGATATCATGTCGGTTGATCCGGTCGATAATCGAAAGAATCCACTTATTAATACAGAGTTGATTAGTTATCATACTCTAATTCGAGTCTCAAACCCCAAGGAGTGTCATAACACCTTCTCAGGTCTCATCTACCACTTGACCACAGTCGTCCTTTTGCCTTTTTAATCTTTGTTGGTATTCCGTCAATAATGTTCAGTTTAAGACGACTATATAATAGTTACTAAATTTGTCGGTATTCAGTCTGTAATTAACGACCGGATATTGGTGGCTTGCCAAAGATTTCACATATCAATCAACAGTTAAAAATTATATGGTAATCATTAGTTTTTCGTTTATATATAATTTAGCGCTTGGCTATTTCAAACTTTATTTTACGTTGTTTACAATTAGTTCATAAATAATTTTGTGTAAGTAATACTTAGATATTAATTGTGTTGATTTTAAAAAGTTAGGAATAAAATAAAGTTTTTGTTGTGTTCATCTTTTAGGGTGAATCTCTAGATTCGCCCCTATAATAATAGTTAACAAAAATTTGCCAATTATGTTTATTATAAAAGTAAAAAATAATCAGAAAATAGTATTAGTTGTAATAAGAGAAACTTTTATAATTGTTAACGCAGTCAGCAAAATTCTAAATATTAAATCTTAAAATACTAAACTCTAAACTCTGAACCCTAAATCCTATGATTAATACTAAAATTTATGTTTCTAAACCCTAAGATTAACCCTAAACCCTAGGATTATAGTTTATGATTTAGGGTTTTAAAGTTTAATGTTTTGTTTACGGTATTTATTGTGTAGAGTTTAGGGTTTTGTTGATGGCATTAACAAATTAAAAAATTACTCTCTTTGTTTTATAATACTTGATGTTTTGAATTAATGCACAAAGATTAAGAAATTTTCATTTGAGTTCAGATCCGTATTTTTAAAATATATTAAATTTTTAAATTTATTAATAATTATATTTAATTTATTAATATTTTTAAATAAAATTAGTCATTTACTTTTATATTTTATTTTTAATAATAATATATGCATAAATATATTTACAAAATTTGTAAAAATATCTAATTTATGTAATATTTTTAGATTTTTTGTATTTCTAAAAAAATATTTTTATTTTTAAAAATTATTTGCGTAGATCCGGATCTGGATACTCATGGGTATCATAATTTTTAGACAGATATCTGATATCTGGATATCCGGAAGACACGAATTCAAATCTAAATATCAAAATCACAGACTCGACGGATACATATATTCCAAATATTCCAGATATCCAAATCCATTGGAGGTCTACTTGAGGGAATGAACACAAAAAGAAAACTCAATAAAATACCCATTTCCAAAGACGATATCGAATTGATGTGTAAATCCAGCATTAATTATGTTTCGATAGAACGCGTTTCAAAGTTATCTTGCTATAGTGTTTGATAATTTGGCTACAAAATCTAAAGATGACTACTTTTCCTACCCTTGTGAATAATACTTGGGATTGTAATTAATATAGCAATGACAATAATAGTTAAGGTTTAGCACTTCCGTTAGACTTTATAAAAGCAACCCATTTCTTCATCATTGATGCTTACCTGCTTGGAGCCTCCACAACTTGAGGTGTAGGACCAATTCAATTCAGTTTCTTTTTTATCTTCTTTTTCTTGTCCATCTATATCTAGTCTTTTCTAGAAACTGTAAATTACTGAATTACATTAAGAGACATGTGATGTAGATAGGGGTCAGAGCCGTGTGAACACTTTTAACTGCCCCAAGCAATAATTTTTTGGGAAAATTGTTTTTTACAACCAAAAATGATAATTATGTTCTATTAGGCTATTTTTTTGTACCATTTTTTCTCTAATATTCTTTAATATTTTATAAAATAAATCAAGTTAAATAGTTTTACAAACAAAAAAATTCAAAAATAGCAAATACTGATGAAATACCTATATCTGTATATTGATATTTTTTCAGTTCTAAAAATGTTTAAATCATAACTTCATATTTTATTCTAAGAAAATATAATGTGATATTCTACGTAGTAGAAAATGTAATCCACTTTTTCATTGAATCTACTATGTTTAGAATATGTGTTTTACGTAAATAATAGTAATCTAAAAATATTTGGAAAACACATTCTGCGTTAACATATCGTTCTAAAATCATTAGAAATCGGAATCTACACATTAATATAAATCTAAAACTTGTAGAAATCATAATCAACACATTACTACAAATCTAAAAGTAGTAGAAATCGAATTCCAACATGTTTACTTTATTCTACACTCTATGGATAAGGATAATCAATTCCAAAAATATGGGATTTGAATATTTGGAAATATTTAGTTTCCTTAAATGTTAACTAAATCATTTTTTTTTAAATAAAAAATCATTTTTATTGAAAATTGATTTATAAAAAATAGAAATCTATTTCTTTAAAAGATATAAAATCGTTTTTAGAATAAAAATTGATTTATTTAAAAATAGAAAAATGGATTTAAAAAATAGAAAATATATTTTATTTAAAAAATAGAAAATCGTGATTTATAAAATCAATTCTTAAATTAAAAAATATTTAAAAATAAATTAAAAATAAAATAAAAATCGAAGTTTAGGATTTTCTGAGATTTTTAATATTTTTAATTACTTTAGTCAAATAGGACATAAAACATATGAGGTTAGGGACAGTATCAATACAATTAAAACAGCAGCCTTTTTTTTTTACATCCCCTTAAACTTTCAAAGTAATTACAAGTGTGCCACTACTATTTAATTTATAATTATATTGATTATTTATTTAAACTAAATAACAATATTTCCTAAAACCACTCAACTATAATCTTGCCTAACATTATGTACCCTATTCCTATGTTTGATGCAACACAATATTCACATTTTCTGTTTACGAAATACACAGTGTTCGAGAATAATGGTCAAAATCAGTGTTGTTAAAACCGGACCGGCAAGCGAACCGGAATTCTTTTGGGTCATGGGTCAATGTGGTTCGACCGGGTTCGATCCAGATTTGATTAGACTAAATTGAATTTAATGATATTTTGAATATGTATATTCTTACAAAGATAAATATTATATCAAATAAAATATTTCAATAACCATAGTATTAAAAAAAAATAAAAAGTACCAAACTGAAAATGTAATAAAAGTAAAACAATGTAATAGTTCAAATCTGAAATCCATAGAAAAACACATTTAAATTTTATTCTCTAGATTTTTGTCACTCCAAATCTTCATGAGCTTTAAAAAAATTATAGACACATTAGTTAAAAATTTATACTATAAAATAAAATTAAAAATTATACCATGATTGAGACGGCTTTACTTTATTAATCTGAAACCCTATTTTTATTTTAAAAAGAAAATGTTAATTGTTTCATTAATAATTTTTTGGTTTATACAAGAACCATGGTTTAGCCGGTTCGTTGGGTCGTCGGTTCACGGGTTTTTAACGGTTCGATAGGGGGTTTTAACCGGTTCAACTATAGGGTTTTATCATTAACCCAAACCGCATTTGTGTCCGGTTCGTGGTTGAAGCTGGTTCGACCGCCGGTTCGATTCGGGTTTAATAACACTGGTCAAAATCTAGATTATCTTCTTGGAATATATAGGGCTAATCAAAGGTTTTGGAAACATGAGATACATAGTGTACAAATTTATTTTTTGTTAAAAAATAATAACTTTGAATTTCTTTTACATTAAAAGATCTAAAAATATTGAACAAATAAAATTTGAAATCTTATTCATTTAAAATTAATGAATTAAATAACCAATTTGTTGTTTTTTTAAACAATAAATTTAATTTATATTAACACTAAATTTAAGTATCTAATTAATTATATTTTATTAATTAATATAAAAGAATTAATTCTTATATATAGAGTACTGAAATATACAGATATATATATATATATATATATATATATATATATTTAATAAAATAAATATTAGTAGTTAAATATTATTAATATTTAGTGAAACGATAAAATATGTTATTATTAATATTTTTATGAGTATAGTTTTACGGGTTGTTCCAACAAACATTTAAAATATTTATCAAATATAAAATTAACTAAAAACTAAAACACATTTGTAGTTAGGTTTGAACGTTTAAGTATTTGTTAGAATACATACTGGATATTTTGAATTTTGGTATATCACATCCTAAGTTTCATACTGGTAAATTTGTATTACAAATCAGGTTCGGATATAACACAACGGTTTTAGTTTTAATTTGTATCATATCATAAAACTCATAAATTAACCATATATCGTTTCCGGATTCAGATTATATTGGTTCGGTTTGGAAATATTTGAAGTTAAATCTAAAATTTAAAAGCAAAACGCAATAAATAATTATTTCTTTTTAAAATAATTATTTAAAATTTAAACTTATTTTAGATATTATTTCAAAATAAATATAGAACTGAATATTTGAAGTATATATTTATGTTTCAAATATTTATATTTATGATTAATTTGGACATATGGATCAGTTATTCGGATTTTCGGGGTTTTTCTGTTTTTTTGGTTATTCGTTCGTGTTTGAATAATAACACTTTGGATTCGTATATGTTTTATACCTGTTTTATTTTTAGACCATGTAAAAATTAGATTTTTTTTGGTTTGGGTTTGGTTCGAACTTCGGGTTACAAATCTTATGCACATGTCTACTTAAATAAAGAGAAAATGCTTGTGATTATATGAAGTTTTTGTCAAAAAATATCCCGTGCTTTGAAAGCGCGGATCAAAATCTAGTTTCCATTTAAAAAACAATTAGCCTAATAGGACATAAAATATATGAAATTAATCTATTAGAACGTAGTTATCATTTTTATGGCCTAAAACACAATTTTCTCTATTTTTTTTTTATAAAAGATGAATAAATTATTGTAGTTTGGTGTGAGCGAATCACAGGAAAAAAAGTATTTTTTCATCTAAAAATTTGTGGGAAAATCTTTTAATTTACACAATTTTCTTAGAAATTAACAATTGTTTCCATATTTTGTAATTGATTTCTTAAAATATTCATATTTTCGTTTTAATCTGAATCTTTTCTTACCATAAAGCTACTAACGAGATTACGTTTTATAGTTATTTGTCTAAGAAATGTTTTTAACTACTTTTTATAAGAAAATGCTGTCCTAAACGAGTGCTTCTTTTTTTCTCAAATGAGCACGGCTCTGATAGTCTGATAGAGGTTGCAGTCTCAGAAAATACTAGAAAAAAAATTATAAAGGAAATCAAGTAAAGTAATGATCTGGAATTTATCATGCTTTACCAACGCTATTATATTGGTTTCCACTGATGCCACAAATAATACTTCACTAGTTGATACCCGCGGAGTGAACGAACTAAATAGAAATTAAAAATTTTAATCTATAGATATTAGAATGGTAAATGTTTTAGTCACAAATATTACATACATGTTATATAATAAAAGATTGAAGGACATTGTGCATATTATAGAAAGTAAGCTTTGATTTTTTTTTTAACTTGTGTAATCGGTTATATTTTTGTTTAATTATTTAAAAATTTTGTTTAATAATGTTTCTCAATTAAATCCCCAAAATTTTGTGTGTGATTTTAAATTAGTTATGATAATTTAAATAAGTTTATAGTAATTTTTTATGATAACCGAAACCATATGATGATTGCGTATATCAGTTTTTTATTTTTAATATTGCATAAATTACGGTCAAATTTAAATTTCTTTAATATCTATTTTTTCTTAGGATAATGTTATTTAAATTTGCATATGAAACTTAAATTTAATATTTAATCGAATTTGGTTAAATTACGGTCATAACCTATCTTTTTGATTTATATGCAAATTAATGAATAATAACTTTATTAATCTATTAACATTTATTGAGATTTCTTAAACTCAAGGTCTTGTTTCTTAAGTGAAAAGATTTCAATTTATTATAAATTTTCATTTTGAATTTTATGTACTTCATAATATCAATTCATAATATTAAAAATATTAATGACATGATTGACATTGTGATTTGCCTAAACACAGAAAACTGAACTAATATAGGCACAATTAGTGACATGATTATGACTTATAGGGGTGATGGCCATTATCATAATGACATGATTATGTTTTGCAATGTATTATAAGAAATAATAGGTGTATTTATTTCGGTCAATAGAATTGCATACCAAGTTTAGTCAGAAAGAGATTGAGATGAAGTAAAAAAACGTAGAACATGTAATGTATATGTCACTAACTTTTTATGATAACATATATATTGATGTTCACATTTTGAATATTTTTTTAAAAAAATTGTAACTAATACTTTTGTAAAGTATTTAGTTGGTTTCTAGAATTATTTTTTTATTTTAAATCTAAATTAAAAATAAATAAATTTACAAATTATCCACCAAGTAAATTATTATTTTCAATATAATTTAGAATATTTGTAAAATGATATTAATTGGTTCTAGATTTATTTTTTATTTCCTTAATAAACATAAACTCAAGAACAGATTAATAACTAAAAGGGTTAATTTCACCTCGATTTGAAAGAAAACGAATATTATATCGCCAAATAATCCGAATAATACCTAACTTTTAGTTTATAATTTTTTTTAAAAAAGTATTATAACTAAAAATCAACAAATATGAAACACTATTAACTATGAGATCTGACTATATTAAAGAATCTAATAATTAATATGGTCAAAATTATTTTTTTATTAGCATTTATGTTGATTGCTTAGTTAAAAAGTCTTAAGCTTAAATTAAGGGATTGTCTATATATAGTATTCTCTTATTTAGTTTATTCGAATATAAAATTTCCGAGAGTTTAATTTTGAAGTAAATAAAATATAACAAAATTAATAATAACTCATAGAAAACTAATGTAAAAAAAATTAGTATATTGTTTCATTTTAAAGTAAATTTACAAAAGAACAACATGTCAATATATGAATATTACAATTGCATCAAATTGGATCAAGTTATAGATTTTTAATATAATATTTTGTGCAAATAAAAAAATTATTATCAAACACCTATATTATAAAATAATATATTCTACTATATATGTAACTTACAAACCATAAAAATATACATGAAATTTTCTTATAAAACCAGTAGTTTATAAGTTTACGTTGAACACAAATTAAATCAAACATCCACGCGGAGGCACATATCAAATTATAATTTCTATTATATTTTGGACACTTTCAAAATTTATGTATAAAGTATAATATCGAAATTTATGTTTCCATAATATCATACGACATTTTATAGTATAAAGTATAAAACGGTCGATATTTTCGAAATTTATGTTTCCATAATATCATACATATCTTGACTACATATAGATTGAATGATTACATGTCTAATTTCTTGTTATTTAATGCAAATATTGATTTCACCTCAATTTTAAAGAAAACAAATATTCTATCGCTAAAAATTTAATTCGAATAATACCATACTTTAGCATATAATTAGTTTTTAAAAAAAGTATTATAACTAAAAATCAACAAATATAAAACAATATTAACTATGGTATTTGACCATATCAAAGAATCTAATAATTTATATGGTCAAAATTATTTGTCTATTAGCATTTATGTTGATTGCTTAGTTAAAAAATCTTAGGCTTAAATTAAGAGATTTTCTATATACATATATATATATATATATATATATATATATATTTTAAATATAGTATTTTCTTATTTAGTTTAGTCGAATATAAAAAAATTGAGAGTTTAATTTTGAATTAAATAAAATATCATAAAAATTAATACTAACTCATAGAAAACTTATGCAAAAAATTAGTATATTGTTTCATTTTAAAATAACTTTACAAAAGAACAACATGTCAATATATGAATAGTACAGTTACATCAAATTGAATTAAGTTATAGATTTTAAATATAATATTTTGTGCAAATAAAAATATTATTATCAAACATCTATATTATAAAATAATATATTCTACTATTTATGTAAATTACAAAACATAAAAATATACATAACAATATTGATCTTTTCCTTATGTAGCAACTCATTAAATTCCATTGTTTGTCTTTAGTGAATATGTATAAAATGAAACATATACTATATATTAAATGTAATGGCATAATATGTAATTAGTCTAGGTTGAAGAGGGTTTTTCCAAAAAAGTTGTGAGGTGGATTGTGGTTGTGACACCTAAGAAATGGCACACTTGTAAATCCCACATGAGACAAAGGTTTATTTCTAGATGGTCTCCTCAAATAATACTTCATTCATTCTTCATTTCAGTTTAGTAGTCTTTGTAAACCAAAAAAAAATCGTTTTAAAATAAATATTTTTTAGAATTTTAATATAAAATTTATTAATAATTCTATTTTATTGTTCTATTGGTCGAAATATGATGAGATATATAGCTAATATTTTTTTCTGGAAATGTATAAAATTAAATGTTTTATTATTTTGTGTGCATAATTTAAAATGATAATTAAAATGAAACAGAAGCAGTAGTAATCTGAAAAAGTTACAACAATTAGAAATTTTACAAAAGAAAATTCAGTACAAATTAGAAGCGTTAAATGAGAGGTCAATATAAGTTACACGTTTGTCGACAGAAAATATAAATTATACATTCCATCATAATTTCATTAGCAAAACAGTATGTTACCATAGTATAAGTTGTATCATATAATCTAAAGGATACCAATCAAAACCCAGTGTCCAAAACTTCAATGGTAGTTTTTAGTGTAATTTTAATCCATTCTTACATATGTGTTTTTGCTCATATATATGAGTTTTTGATATGTGTAAAATTAGAGGTGGGTACTAGTATGGAGATTTACCATTTGATTTGCATACTTACATATAAATATTGAGTGGTGACACCAAGTAGAAGATTCGTTCACTCGCATGAACAATCACCTTAGATTTTTTAGTGAAATAACGAGATGAGACTAGATTAGTTTGGCGGTAGTGGGAGTTTGCGTAATGTCGCCTTAACAAGTGGTTAAGATGAGATAGAATTTTAAGTATTGATCATGATTGTCCCGGGATCATGAATACTTGGGTGAGCTGGATAAATACATAATCATGCGCTAGAGCAACCAGATAATAACTTGATCCACATAGTGGAATTTTGTTTATCTAATTGAAACATGCTCTTGAGGAAAGAGTTAACCACTATGACATGTGTGTCATACCACATGTGTTATTTACGTTAGATAATAAATAATCGATTATTTTAATTTTAATCCCTAATCACTTGCATGTGAGTTCCTATCAACCTATTTACGGTTAAGATTTTATTCTTAAACCTTCAGCTATGTTCTTGAAGGAAAGAACTAATGGTTGTTACTTTAATATGTTTTTTAACGATGATGAGATAATTATCATTATGGAACATTCTAGGAAAGCAATCAGTTCAGAACAGATGAACATGAGATTGGAATGGAAAAGTATTAGTTTTTGTATTGACATGTGTTTGCTGGTCAGCCACTATATCTCTCAATTAGTGTTTGGATAGTGAACACATGATGTAGGAGAACTCTAACATATGCTTTAGGGATCATGTATGTTAGATCGATATAAAAGACAAATAAATTTGGGGAATAGCGAGATATGCTGAAAAGCAATGATTTTTAAATTTTCTAAGGGTTATAGCTCGTATGCATCCCTAACAGTGCATAATTTAGCTCCCAAGTACATGTGTACTCGCAAGGGTAGCCTGATTCATTTTTCGTATGATTTCTAAGTTAGGATTCTCGAGTTTGATCTATAAAACTTTTCTAGTATTTGACATGCTCCTTATCATATGCGACTGGAAGATATTAGTTTATAGTCGGTTCGCATTCATAATTAGGCAGCATACCAAATCGGTTTGGTTCAAGAAATCCATAAATGAACATATGTAACTCTTCGTTGAACATATGTGTCTCTTCCTTAGTGACATATGTATCTCTTTTTAAAACACATGTGACTCTTCATACATAGTGTTTCTTGACTGTCTATATATATGAGACATTGCAAAGATAAGAGAGTCAATTGTGATAATCTATTCATAACAAATATAATTCTACATAGAGAGTAAAATTTTTTAGAAAGAAAAAACTTCAATGCGCCAACTAGAAGAATATTTGAATGGTGACAATAGTTTATTTCCATCTGTGATTTCTTCTTCGATTCTTGCATCTAATTCCAAATTGTATCAAGCATTGTTCATCGTTGAATTGGGTTAAGGTATGTTTTCGGTTTTAACACACTTTCACATATAAAATCTATAACATTTATATTCTCTCAATTAACTAAAGACACAAATCATTATGGTATTTATCTAATGTTTTGTTAACACTGTATAATTATGTTATTACAAACTATCACTACAAGAAAATAGCTCTATTGCAATAATGATATTTTGTTGCATTATGTTATTATTTTGTTGCCAATATAAAATTGCAATAAAAATGCGACAAGTTTTAACTTCTTGCTGTTTGGATGTTGCAAATTCATGTTTGTTGCATATGTGTAGCAAAATTAGCAACAAATTGAATTATTGCTATATACGTCATATTATTGCAACAATTTTTTGTAACAATTTTGTTGTACATTTACAACGTATTGTTGCAACATTAATAGTGGCAAATCATTGCTACGAAAATATATAGCAAAGAACATAGCAAATTTGCAATACCGTTTTATTACTATTATATATTGGTAAATTATTTATCATTTATTAAATTTTAAAATACTGTTATTATTTGAATTGTAACTGAAGTTAACTAAAAATCAGTAGATGAATCTATATCAATAAATAAATTAATCAAAATAATTTCTTATTAACTCTTACATTAAAATATTAAAATACAATATGACGATGAAAGAAATATAGATCCAAGCTTCTAACAACAGTAATAAGAAAAATATAAACAAATAAATAGACTTGGCTATGAAATTTCTTGAGTTGTGATTCTTCCTCCTTTTCTTCTCCTTCTCTTCATGTTTATTTCAATCATCAATCTTTATTGGTGGCATGAATTCTCCAGTGGCTTTTCCTTAAGACTTCTACTTTCCAGAATATTAGTAGACTTTGTCTCTTATACTTCCAACTGTTCCTGATACTAACAACGAAAGATTATTTAGTCAATCACGAAGGCTATAAATATAGTTAAGTTCAAAGCTGAGAACAAGAAGAAGAGAAACAAATAATACCTTTTCAGAAAAAAATCTATCAGATTTGTGTGTTTAGTAAATCATAGTTTCCTTTTAAATCCTGCATAAGAAGAAACATAACCCATCATTAAGATTCATATAAGAAAAAAAAACATGTTAAATCATTAATGGAAATTTGATTTGAATCAAATAGCTTTTAAACTCATAAAAGGACAGATTAATAAGAAGTCAAAGAGAGAGAGAGAGAGAGCTAAGATGAGAACCACGAGAGAAAAGAAGATTGATTTATTGAGGTGAAACAGTTATAATTTAAGTCACATTAAAAAAAAGAAATTAAATCCATAAGAATCGTAACTTCTTTGTAAATTGTAATCTTTATATTTTGAAGCTTGGAATATTCTGTGTAACTGATTAGTTGAAGTGTGTTGTTTCACTTATCATCAGTTTAACCGATTGATTATTATTTATTAGCATCGATTTTATTGATGGTAATTTTGTATCATACTATCATTCTAATAATCAACGTCAACAAGTTAATATATACATCATTTATTTAATTGATATAACTTTATGTGATAGTATCATTTTTTTGTTAAAGTGATACAAATTACCCAAAAAATTATCATTTAAATAAACTGATGCCAAATAAATTTATTAAAACATCACTTAACACAATTGATGTTAGATTATATATATTTGATTCATTTATATATAAGTAATTTAAAATAGAATCATTTAGTTTTGTGATACAATTTAAGTGATACAATTCAACTCTTTTTTGTAGTGATATATATTTGGTGCAAATATATTGTTGCAGTTTTTTGTTATAATAATATTAGATCCATTATTTGTTTCTACAGTAAATATATTATATAATAACACAAAATAAAATATAAAATCCAAATCACCAACTTTATTAAATAAAATATAACTTCTACTCCGTAAGAAATCTCTCATTATTCTTGATAATGTGAGCCGCAAGAAACAGTTAGAGTTTCTGATTGGCGAAGACGACTGGCTTAAGAAAGGTAGCTTAATAATCAACACAACGAGTGACAGGTTGGTAATCGAAGGGAAGGTTGATGACATGTATGAGGTTCTGAGGTTGAGTGGTAGAGACAGCTTGCGTGGCAATCCAGTGGGAAATTTTGTACTCAACATACAATTTTTAAAAAACTTTTTCTATAAAAGAACATATAATAAGATAATATAATCAGTCACATTTTTTGCCACATGTTTTTTATATATTTTTTTGCTAATTAGCAATGATTTAAAAGTGTTAAAAGTTTCTTGCGAAACTTACAATATATCTGTTTATGTTGTAATAAGTTGCAGTTTAGTAACGAAAACATGCAACGTCTGTTATAGTTGTTATTTTGCAATACATTTGTAATGAAATTGTAACAAATATTCATTATTGCAAAAATATTGCAATAATCATAGCAAATTAATAACGAAAATGAATGTTGCAATTTTTCTGTTGCAATAGAGCTATTTTCTTGTAGTGTATGAGAATATTACAGACGATTCTACAGATGTAAATTATACATGTCTTATGAGGATTCACGCCTGACTGCATCACTTGAGCCGCCTATAAGATCTACGCTTGATGATACTCTTTGTGCCATGCCGCAAATCTCTTATAAGTCTTTTTCCATGAATTCGCATAATACCGTTTTCACTAGGACTTGAAATCCAGATCTTCAGGTGTAGAAATATTAATGATTCTTAGGGTGTGACTGTATGTCACTTCTAGAATAAATAATAGAAGAGCAAAGTCAATTACTCTTTTTTTTTCCCGTCAAAAATTATTATTAAAAACCAAAGGCCGAGCCCAACGAAGTACAAGAGGGGCAAAGCCCATACACTAAAGCCCAGACCAGGCATCCAAAAGAGAAAGCCCGAAGGCCCAAAGCCCGAAAGCTCAAAAGAGGGAAACCCTAGCAGCTGGAAACGGCCCCGCCGCATGCACCACCGCTCCGAGTCCCTAACCTTCCCGGAGCCCCACCGCTCCCTAACTTCTTCACCACCGTAACCTCGACTCAGGTGCTAATTTAAAGGAGAGATACAATTGCCGACGCGAGATCTCCTCCATCTCTTTTCATCACTCTCACCTAGAGGAACGCACGCGTGAACCAACACCACAAACCGTCGGGGAGCTTCACTACTCCTCCGACTCTCGATCCATCACCCCACCATAGAACTCTCTCTGCTCTTCTAAAACTTTCGGAGAGCTACAATCGACAAAAGTCGAAATCTCATCCGACGCAAGCAATTTTAACAGCAGATCGAGAAAAAACAAAACCAAAAAAGGAAGAAGAAAGAAAAACCAAAGCTGCCGTCGACCGGAGGATATCGCGACGCGGAAACTTGAGCCGACCGCTCTCCTTTATCTAAATAGGAGCTGCGACGGAGATAGGAGCCGACCGGCCACCGAGGAGATAGTGCGCCGCCGGAGACAAAAGAGAAACTGAACGGATTGACTGACGAGAAAACCACCGGAAAACATATCCCGACCGACGGCGTGTCTGAGAAAGCCCACCGCCGTCGGTCAGATCGCGATCTACTTCTTTCTCTTTTCAAATGTTTTCCTTTAACGTTTTAAGTCAATTACTCTTATCTACTATGAAATTTTTCCCATCAGGTGGAAAAACATTTCCTTCTATTTCCTCTGGATACTGTTAGAGTAGAGTAAAATACACAAATAATTTTACTCCAACTTAAGTAAGAATACATATGTTTATCTGTTTTGCTCTTTTTCCATTTTTATTTTTCCACTCATTTTCATTTTTTATTTCTCTCTCATTTTTTCCACTTTTCCAATCATATTCTTGGTCACACTATTGAACCAAGAGGACTTTTTATTACCACAGTATTCAATATGATTATGAAAAAAATTATTCATATTTTTATACTGGGAAAAGGTTGATATATAACTCCAAATTAAGTAACAAAAACGAATACTACGTGCATGGGATGTGTATGATACTCCATATATTAGCCAAGCAACCAATCATTATTGCGAACACGTACCAACGGCCCAACCTAAAAGTCTGATACACTTGAGCGACAATACGCATTTTCACGAGCGATGCAAGTTGTACTCCTGAATTAGTGCTCTGATTTACATTTTCGAAGCTTGAAAAAGAAAAGAATTGAAGAAAAATAGCTTGTCCTAGATCAATTAATAAAATAAACAGAATTAAATATTTAATAATTTCAGATGAGGAACAAAAGTTCACCGACAGAAGAAATGGATCTGCCTTTATTCTTTGCTTTGGAATTCAAAACAATGCTTTTTTGTCTAGGGGTTAGTAAAATATCGATAAATTTTGATTTCGATCTGTTATTCCTTTATATCTGAAAATTCTAGGTATCATAATTTTACAAATTAAAATAAGTAATAAAATTTATATCCGTCAAAAACAAAACAAATCACAAATACTTATATTTTTAAAAATAGATATCCGACTCGATCCGTTATATGTATATAAAATTACATATCTTTATATAAATTTTAATGTTTTATTCACTAAATTAATTATTTAATTATTAATTTAGTAAACTTATGTAGTTTTTAAAATTTCTCTAGTGAAAACTATTAATTTATAGTGAAATTTACCTTTTTCTTTTATTATTTTAAATTATATTTTATGGATAGAATTGGATGCCCAGCAGAAAACATTGATTTTCTAGATATTCGAAACAACGAATATCCGGATGTTTACAGATCGAATCAAAAATCAATTGTATGTGCAGAACACAACGGATCACGAATATCATTAAAATTCCAGATATCCGCTTCATGCTCACCCTACTTTTGTCCTCTCTTTATTTTATAACAATATATTAAGCTAAAAAATTTGTAGAATTTATCTTAACGTACGATATTAACATTTTTTTTAAAAAGTATCTTATAGTATTAATTTACTACTTAGAAATAATTATAAGTATCTGCAAATAATTATCCTTGGAAAAGAATAATTACTTGGTTTTAGTTGAGTTGGCATGTGATATGTTGAATAATGATGAGAAGTTAGTCCAAACGTAGACATCAACATAATAACGATGGAGACAATAAAATATGGGTTCTGTAGCATTACGAAACAAAAGAGCAACATATCAGTATGATATGATTTACAAAACATACGCCAAAAAGTTTGATGGCGACATATATTCACTGAAACAGCTACAATGAGTCAATGGCGTGTGTTTATAGATGAATACTAATAGTGATTGTTTATTATAACGGCAAATAAATTATGTTTTGAGATAAGTGTGTATTTATAATTTCAAAGAATTAGATACTGATTAAATAAAATGATGATCTCAAACATGGGATGATAATTCATATAGATATACGTATATATATACTTCCATACTAGATGATAATCCGCGCCTTGCGCGGAGTGAATTTTTTTTTAAATATGTTGTATCTAAATAAATAATACATTTTTTTGTTATCAATAATTTTTTTACATTTGATTAGGGATGACATATGGGTAGGTATCATTTGGTTTGGTTAGGTTCGGTTTGGATCTTTGCAAATTTGGTTCGAATCTTTATATGTTCGGTTTGGTTTTAGATTCAGATAACCCATTTAATTTTTTAAAAACTTAAAGTTCATATATACTTTAAATTTCTCAAAACATAAAAATAAAAATAATATGTTACATATAAATTTGAATAATGTATACCAAAAAACTTAAATTTAACATAAAAATTGGTTTAACTTAAATATTTGGATAGAAAATGAATAGATATTTTCAGTATTTTGGTATTTTGAGTAATGTTTAGTTATTTTAAATATATAATTTTTACTATTTTTATATATTTCTAAATATTTTGGACAATTTAAAAACATCTTAAGTATTTTGTATATTTCTTTGAGATATTAATTTTTTTAAATAATATATTTAAGTATATAAATTTGATTCGAATATACTCGGATATCCAAAATATTTTGGTCCGAATCGGGTTCGGTTCTGGTTTTTAGATACCAAAATTTTAAACATGTTCAGATATCTAACCAAATTGATTAAAGTTATATACTATTTTGTAGATTAGATTTGGTTCGGTTATTTGGATTCAGATTTTTTTCCCAACCATATATTTTTTATTGTAATCAAATTTTAAATGAAAGTGACGATGGTTCATACTGATTTTGGGTATGCAACAATTTTTAAACCAAAACACTTTCTTTTATGTACGTGATTTATTTAGTTAATCATTATAAAATGTTCAAGACCCATTAAAAACGATAG
The DNA here is from genome assembly GCA_019706035.1 of Raphanus raphanistrum subsp. raphanistrum. Classification (NCBI taxonomy): domain Eukaryota; kingdom Viridiplantae; phylum Streptophyta; class Magnoliopsida; order Brassicales; family Brassicaceae; genus Raphanus; species Raphanus raphanistrum. Next base: position 17,804,541 of record CM033988.1, on the reverse strand, counting down.
GCTGAACTGAAAAAAAGTTACCATTGATCACAAAATTTTCAAAGTGAGTCTTGTACAATTTTTATTAATTTATAATCGTTTTAAAAAATTCGAAATACAACATATAAGAAAAAATATAAATTTTTTTATTATATGCTTAATGTGATTGTTTAATTTATTTTAACAAATAAAATTAAACGAAAAGTATAGAAGATAAAAAATTATTATCAAATCTTTATTATTCATAATCATTAATGGTGATATATATATCAATCATATTAGGAAGTTCCGTAGCTTTTATTTAAAGAAACAATAGAGAATATTCTTTTGTATATTAATAATTGATTTAATAGTTATTTAATAAAAACTATAATATATGTGTAGATGGACCAACTTATTTCTCTAACAATCCTCAGAATAATTCTCATGATGACACGTGTCTACCAAACAATGTTGCAATGTTCCAGGATTAATATACAGGGGATATACAAATATGTAATTTATTTTGTCATTAGAACCGGATGACTGTTTTGTCATTAGAAAATCATGTTAATACAAAAATTATGTATTATATTCCTGAACACTTTTTCAGGGAAAAAAATCAAAATCACTATATTCATCTGAATTCTTAAAATATCATCAACACCCATTTTAATTTATATAATACTCGTTCTGTTTTATAGTAAGAGAATTATGCATTTGTTACTATTTCTAATTTGTTTTATCATTTGTAAGAAATGTTTTTTTTTATATTCTTTTTCGTTCTTTTTATGCTAGAAGAATATAGAATAAATTTGCTCCTAAACAAAATTGTTAAGGAATAATCTTTCTTTTCGTACTTATAATTTCATTCATCTGTGTTTTCTCTCCTAATAATTCTTAATTTAACCAGTTATATCCTAAAAATTTATTTTAACATTTCTTTCTTATTATGAAAAAATGTTATTTAGAATTTAAATGCAATTTTCAATTTAACTTTAGTTAAAAGTGCATTGATTTATAAACAATTTCATTTATCTCAAATAATATTACTCGTATATTTGTAATTTAATAATAAATTAAATATATTTTAATAATTTTTAATCTGTATGAAAAATGTAAAATTTATATTTTTAATGAAATGGAAAGAGCAACATTTAAAAACAAAATCACTCCAAATATATCTATGTTTTTGTCTCTGAAACAGATATTTTTGTTTTTTTTTTATTTAGAAAAGAAAAAATAATATTAGAGATTTCTATTTTGAAGAAATCAATATAAAAAATCACTATTATAATTTTTTTCTATTTTAGTAATAAAAATAAGGATATATATTAGAGATGGTCTCGACACGGCATAGTCTCAGTTTGGATTTACCAGAGAAGATCATAAACTAGGTGATTCTTTTGTACTCTTACATAGATACAAATATTTCAAAATAATTAAATTACAATAATTAGTAAATACTTACAACATAATTAAATCTATATTAATAAACAAAACCATTGTTTGGGCCTAGTCTCGGTCTATGTGTGAAGTTACCAAATTAGAACTCTTATACTAATTATACACTTTAATATTCTGATTATGAAATTAATAACTTAATTATTTTAACTAAATATTTATAAAACAAAATAACTGAAAAGATAGTTATATTGATTTCTCTGAAAATTACAGTACTAACAAAATCTTAACATATTTTTAAAAGATTATAAATATAGTTTTTAAAAATATTTAAAATATATATAATTTTTAAATGTATAATTTTTCATGTTAGTTTTTTTTTTAACGTATAATTTGTTATATATTTTAATGATATAAAAATTTAAATTAAATTGATACCAATTTAGCCAAGTTTAGCTTTGATCTGTTGACAATCATAATTTTAATTCTTAAATATATTATTTATTTGAAAGTTAGTCATAACATTCAAAAATATGATTGGGTTCATATTTTTTTATATTGGTGGTTAAATAGTCCTTTGAGTTGGTATGTAGTTGTTTTGTGTGTATGTAAAGAGTTTTAGGTGATGATCATGATGTTTAAGCAATAATAATTAATGTTGTATTCTCTACATTGAAGATTAAAATACTCTACTGTTGAAAAGTTAATTAATCATTTTTAATATGATAAGATGAGATGATCGATAACATAATTATGATTGTTATATATTATTTAAACCAATATTATAGATAATAATCAATATTGTGGATATTTTAATGTTATCTTATTTAAGAAAACATTATAAGAAAATATTAAAATTAAAGTTAATATTATGAGATAAAACATATAATAATATTTAGTTAAAATTAAAAAAAAACTTAATAATAGGTATTATTTATATATTTTTTTAAATTTATTAAGCTATTACTGTAGCTGATTATTGTAAAATCAACGTAAACGCGATTCATACACAAATTATTTGGTAAAGAATATTATATAACTTAAACATTTCCATTATAAAAAAAAACAAATTAAAAACATAATCAGAGAAATTTGATAAACCTAACAGAAGAGAAAATCTCTCTTACCTTGTTCTCTGATTTCCATCTTTCACAAGGGTTGAGACTGAGATTCATCTATTCTTTTTTTGTTGTATGATATCTCGTCGGTCGAAAGATCGAATTTTGTGATAAATTCATTAGGGTTTCCAACTTAAAACCAATTGACAATCAGTGGATTGACCCAAATCCTTATATATTATTTAAGTCCCTTTCATATTTTTGATGTGAGATCTTCTCTTCAACACCTTCCGTCGAGATAATGGTGCGTATAACCATTAATCTCGCAGAATCCATCATATACTTCCCTCCGAGATCAAGCTTTATTTTCTAACGATTGCGGCGAAACTGAACCTTCTATGGGCCATCAGCTAATGGGATGATCGAGTCACTGTCCGGACTGGATTAATAAGTTAGGGTGTTGGGTCAGCTCTGATACCATGATAGATTCAGGTTTATTATGGGTTTCCAACTTTAAACCAATTGGTAATTAGTGGATTGACCCAAATCTCTTATATATATTACAAGTCCCATTCATATTTCCGATGTGGGATTTCCTATCCAACATTTTGTCTTCCGCTTTGACGATTCTCTAATGTTCGCTCGGCGATCTGATCAAATCTCGCAAGGCGATTTTTGTTTGTGTATACATCATATCAACTAAGTCAGATCAATTCTTGATGAATTTTCTTTTTATCTCTGAGTTTAGTTGATTAATCGAAGCTTCAGCTCTCTCCTCCTCGTTTGTATGCCGGATGTTTTCCTTGGAGTTTCTTCCTAGTTGTTGGTTATGCTCAGTCTCTATCCTCCAACGATATCAATCTTTGCAATACATATTCCTGGCAAAGTGTTCTTAGGAGATACATATTAGATTGTTGCATGTTTAACTTCGGGATTGTGATCCTACCTAAGAAGAGTCAAAGTTTGCTAGTTCGCCGGTGTATTGGCATGAAGGTTTAGAATCGATGAAGTTACTAGGAGATTTTCACATCCAGCAAAAAGAAAGGATCTACTTGGGAACATAGGCGCACATAGAGCGAAACAAAATAGAGTTTGGAATTTGAAGATGCGTCAAATTGAGTAGGGATCGACACTGACGAAGAATCATCGGAGTGGCGGATCAGTGGCGGAGCGGCGGATCAGTGGCGGAGTGGTGGTGAAGCGGCGCTGGAGTCTGCAATGTACGCATGAAAGCCGCGTGGTCTTGTACATTCATGAGATGCTCAGAACCAAACAAGTGTATTCATTGTGTCGGTTTTATGGATTTACAATTGTGATCTTGTTAATTTTGTTATTGTGCTTTTATGTTTATAGCCCGACTCTTGTAAACATGCCTTTTCGGCTGTTATAATGAAATTGGTTGAAAAAAATTCATTAATTGAACGAGAAACAGTAATGGTAATTGAAAATTAATTGTTGACAAGAAAAAATGATTTATTCTTAGGTTCACCCCCTAGGGTGAACCTTTATGTTCACCAACCAATAGAAACTTGTCATTTTAGATTTAGTATCTTTTAATTAAGGAAACAAATAATTTGTCAAATTATATTATTTTTTCAAAATAAAATTTAAAAATAAATAAAAATAGTATATAAAAACGAATTAAAAAAATTAATGTTGTCAACAAAACACTAAACCCTAAACTCTAATACTAAACCCTAAACTCTAATCCTAAACCCTAAACCCTTGGGTAAACCATAAACCCTTGGAAAAACACTAAACATGTTGTCAACAAAACAGTAAACCCTAAACTCTAATCCTAAACCCTAAACCCTTGGGTAAACCCTAAACCCTTGGGTAAACCCTAACCCTTGGAAAAACACTAAACATTTGGATAAATTCTAAACTATAAATCTTAAACACTAAACTTCAAATCTTATAAATAAATATTTTTTAAAATAATCTTTACTGAGAACTATTGTTATTTTTATTTATTTAATCTTTTTTATTTATTTTAAAAGCATAATATAATTTGGCAACTTATTTTTGTTTCCTTAATTAAAAGATACTAGATTTAAAATAACAACTTTCTATTGGTTGGTGAACCTAAAGGTTCACCCTAGGGGGTGAACCCAAGAAAAAGTCAGAAAAAATACTGAGCAATTTTTGGGTTCATTCCCTAGTGTGAACCTATAGGTTCACCCACCAATAGGATTTCACTATTTTATATTCAATATATTTTAAAAAAGAAAACAAAATATTGTCATGTTTTTAAAATTAAAAGATAAGAATAAATAAAAAATAAGTACTAATTGGAAACAACAAAAAAACCTTTTTAATGAAAATAATTATAAAGCCATCGACAAAACACTAAACCCTAAATACTATACCCTAAACTCTTGGATATAATATTTAGGGTTTAGGATTTAGTATTTTGCTGATAGGTACTAAAATTATTTTTAAAAAAATCAAGGATTTAGAATTTGTCCAAGGGTTTAGGGTTTACCCAAGAGTTTATGGTTTAAAATTTAGGGTTTAACATTTTGCTGATGGTATTAAAAGTTTTTTTCAAAAATATTTTTTTTTCCAACTACTATTATTTTTTATTTTAATTCTTGAGATTTTATCTTTTAATTTTTAAAAATATAATATAATTTGAGAATATTTTATTTCTTTTTAAAAAAATACTAAATATAAAAAATTAAAATCTTATTGGTGGGTGAACTTATAAGTTTATATTATGGAGTGAACCGGGAGTGAACCCAAAAATTACTCAATAATACTAGTCAGTCGGTTGAGTACAATCTGGCACATAAATTTCCCGAAAATTGCCAGAGATTGGCTTAATAAAACCGGCTAAAGAGTTGTGGACCCTTGCGGTTGTTATATCGTCGTAGGGTAACATGGCAATGTGCATAGTATTTCAAACTTCCACTTCCACACCTCAGTGTGTTAAGATTGTCACCATTTGACATTTACACATAGATTAGTCGTTACTGGCCAAACTCTATGTTTGACTAAAAACGAATCTATATATAGTTTTATCTTTTATTCTTTTTGACTTCACATGAATACCATTTGATTCCTCTACGAACAAGATATGTATTTAAAGAACTTACCAGTGACTCACCCGACAAACCCATTGCCCTGACTGTTTACACTTGAGCAGAGAGACAATGAACTGTAATGACTGATGGTAAGAAACTCCTAAGAAAACACAAACCCATATGATTTTTTAACCAAGTGGTGAGATATCTGTAAGAGTTTTGTTAATCCTTGAAAAATTAAACAAGAGTCCCTATATATAAACGAAGCAATGATTTTCGTAAATAGATCACCATAGAGTATAAACTATATCGATTAAGTGCAAAACATGTTTCCGTTTCAAACAAGGTTATTGTAACTTTGCACAGATTGATCGGAAAGGGAAAATGTTAGTGTTAGGAGTTTAATTTAAGCCAAAAAGCATCTCTAAAAAAAACTTTATAATTTCCAATATAAAGTTTTTTTGGTCCCCAAAAAAGCTTTTTCAAAACTTGAAATTTAGAATTTGGAGTGAAACTTCATGTATACGAAGTTTCACTATTCAAAACTTCAAATCTGAAATTTCATCTTTTTATTTGTATTTTGGTCTTTACAATTAATTACACATCACATTTACGTTTGTTAAATATTTTTTTTAATTGTTTTAATATTTAATTTTTTATATCTCATAACTATAAAATCACAACTAATAAGAAGTCCTTCTCTTATTCAATCACAAAGCTCACAAATCACAAAATCAAAAGTCATAAGTTATGTCACATACCGACATCTTCTTATATATAAATCATAGTTTCCAAAACTCATTAGGTTTAACATAAATCAATATTTTCTAATCCTTATAGATTTCCATAACACAATAGGATTAGTTAACTTCATGCTTAAGTTACTTCAAGCTTATTCCAACATTCTCCCCCTTAAGCTTGAACTCATCTTCACACACTTCTTGAACTCCAATCAAACTTCTCATCTCTCTGAATTTGATCCTTCCAAGTGACTTTGTAAGGATATCTGCCTTCTGCTCACTTCCCGGGATATGTTCAACTTCTATTTGCTCGTTTTCGACACACTCTCTTATAAAATGGAATCTTCTGTGAATATGTTTACTTCGACCATGAAAGACCGGATTCTTCGTAAGAGCGATTGCAGGATCTGTTATCAATTTTGAGAACAATACGTTTGCTCTCTTCTCCAATTGCCTCAAGCTAGAAGTTCCTGCAACCAAATAGCTTGTTTTGCAGCTTCGGTTGCAGCCATAAACTCAGCTTCACAAGACGACAGAGCTACTATCTCTTGCTTAGTCGAACTCCACGTAATAGGGCTCTTATTGTAGTAGAATATATGACCTGAAGTGCTCTTGTCCGTCGTCTATATCAACATTGTGGGAACTATCACTAAAGCCAATTAGTCGTGACCCGGTTCCGCGTGGGTAATGAAGTCCAAGGGTGCAAGTACCTCGTAGATACCTTAGAATTTGTTTCAAGGCTGCGCCATGAAGCTTTAGGATCTTGCATGTACCTGCTAAGAACTCCAACGGAGAAAGAGAGGTCCGGTCGTGTATGTAGTAGGTAACGAAGGCAACCAATCAGTCCGGCGATACTCTTTCTCATCGATCTTCTCTTCATCAGGTGCTTTAGAAAACTTTGCATTGATCTCCATAGGTACCGTAGTCATGTTGCACAAACTCATCCCCGTTTCCTTAATTATGCGCCTGAGCAGTACCTGTCTTGCTTAAGCAAAATTCCTCCTCATGCTGGACGACTTCTATTCCCAAATAATAAGTCAGCATTCCAAGATCACTCATCTCGAACTTGGATGCCATCTCTTGTTTAAAATCAAGTATAGAACTCAACGAGGACCCTGTAACTAATAAATCATCAACATAAACCACCATAAGAAGAACCTCATTGTTCTGTTCCTTCCGATAGAGAGAGGGCTCCTTTGAGCAGCGATGAAAGCTCAACAAAAACAGAATCTGGTTTAGCTTTATGTTCCAGGCCCTCGGCGCCTGACGCAACCCATACAGAGCTTTCTTAAGTTTGTAAACCTTCTGCTCTTGTCCATCGACAATGAAACCCTCAGGTTGAGTAACATACACGTCTTCTTTTAGTTCTCCATTGAGAAAGGCCGTCTTGGCGTCAAGGTGGTGTATCTGCCACCCATATGATCCAGCTAAGGCGATGATCAATCTGATTGTCTCAATACGGGCCACCGGAGCGAACATTTCATTGTAGTCTATACGATGCCTTTGAACATATCCTTTGGCTACCAACCTTGCTTTATACTTACTGATAGTACCATCGGCATTGCGTTTTATCTTGAAAACCCACTTGAGTCCAATTGGTTTTATACCTGCAGGAAGTTCTACAAGGTCCCATGTGTCATTCTTCTCTATCGAGAAGATTTCATCTTTGCAAGCTTTCTATCCATACTTTCAGTTCTTTAGCTTCAGCAAAGCTCCATGATTCGTCGTTAATAATCATAAGTACGCGCTCACTCTCGATCTCTGCTAACAGTATGTAATCGTCGAGGTAAGGAGGTTTGTTGGTGGTTCTCGATGATCGTCTAGGAGGTGGAGGAAAACTATTTCCGCCTTCGTCACCATTGTCACCATCGTCATCCCCATCAGAGTTTTCATCGCTTCCAGTAACGCCATCGTGCTCTGTTTCTTCATCAAAACCTGCAACTTCTTTACCATTATCATATAGTTGTTTCAAACTAAACTCTAAGTCTCCTGTACCAGACTCCTCCGCACCACTCATATCCTTCCAGTTCCACTTCTTTTCTTCTTCAAATATAACATCCCGACTCACAACAATTTTCCTTGCTAAGCGGATCAAATAGTCGGTAAGCTTTTGATCCTGGTTCTGTCCCGAGGTGAACCAGAGCTCTAGACCTATCATCAAGTTTCTTTCTTCCGACCGTCTCAGTCCTTGCGTAGCACATACATCCGAATACTTTAAGGTGAGAGATGTTTGGTTTTCTTCCCTTCAAAGCTTCGTAAGGAGTCTTTCCTACCAGTGATCTCGTTGCAACCCTATTAATCAAGTAGGTGGCATGCCTTATTGCTTCTCCCCATAGATGATTTGGCATATCCATATGCTTTAGAATGCTTCTAGTCATCTCCAAGAGAGTTCGATTTCGTCGCTCTACTACCCCGTTCTGTTGAGGTGAGTACGGTGCCATCAAGTGTCGCTTAATACCAAATTTCTCGCAATAAGCCTTAAAGTCATTAGAGGTGAACTCGCCTCCCCTATCGGTTCTGAAATTTTCAAGCTTAGTGTGTGTTTCTTGCTCGACGAGCACTTTGAACCGTTTAAACCTTTCAAAGGCTTCGCTTTTATGACTTTACAGTACTGTCCACATGTAGCAGCGAGCTGTCGTCGATCTAAAACAAAAACGTATCTACTGTGAGATGGAGTTTGTGGAGTGATAGGTCCACATATATCAGCATGTACCAGCTCAAGGAGCTTTGTTGCTCGATAATGGGTTGCTTGAGGGAAAGGTTTTCTGGTTTGCTTTCCTCGCAAACAAGACACGCAAGCTTCAGTGCTGCGATTAACAGAGGGTAAGCCAGCAACCAGCTCCTTATTTGCCATCATCCTCATCGTCTCTTGATTAATATGTCCTAATCGTGCATGCCATAAATTATTTTCTCCGCAAGCTTCAACCTGCAAGCACTTGACAAGATCAACTCCAATATCACTTTGTACAGGCGATTCTTTCCTCTTGTAGTTTTCACCAACAACTTTCCTCCTCGATCGTATAAGCTTAGTATATCGTCTTTCATGCGCACTTCACATCCAACTTCAGTGGCTTGGCCTAAGCTGATAATATTAGAACGTAGCGCCGGTATGTAATAGACAGCGCCGGTATGTAATAGACAATCCTTAACACCTTCTTCTCCCCGGTTTTGACGATGAATCTTATTGTTCCTTTGCCCATTATATCAATCTTTGAGTCGTCTCCGAAGCGTACCTTTCCAGTGATTACCACTCATGTGATTGCTAGCACCGTTATCCAAGTACCATACATCCATTGTATCGGACTCAGCATCAAACTTTTTTGGATTCACCTTTCTCTCATTCAAATAAACTAACTCATGCATCATGAGTGTATCAGCCGCAGTGGTATCTTTATCCTTTTTCTCGACAACTTCTTGGAGCTTTAGAAGTTTATCGGGACAATCCGTTGCATAGTGTCCAGTTTTATCACACTTAAAACATGTGATATGAGAGAGATCCACACCTCGTCCTTGTCTGCATAGGCCTCTCTCTGCTGTTGGAATGTTCCGCGACCACGACCTCTTCCTCTCCAGGTAGTTCAGTCCCCCTGCGTCCTCGTCCTCGGTTGTTGCCGTAACCATATCCTTCTGAGTTCGAGTCCACAGCATACATCAATTTGTTGGATTCATCACATGGTTCTTCCTCTTCCTCAGAAATTCTTCCTTCATATGCTTTCATTCTCGCAACGATATCCTCAAAGCTTGTTGTCTTGAGATCAAGCATCTGTTCAAGTGATGCAACCATGTGAACAACTTCTTTCTTGGTAGACTATTTAAGAATTTTTTAACAATCTTTGGCTCTTCGATTATCTCTCCTAGAGAAGCGGATTTAGAGGTGATTTCGGATAGCTTGCCAGCAAAGGTATTGATTGTGTCTCCATCCTTCATCTTTAACTTATCAAACTCTATGCTTAAAGTTTGCAATTTCGCCTCCTTTACTCTCTCAGCTCCAACATGTCTTGATTTTATTGCATCCCAAATTGCCTTTGCTGTATTCAAATCACCAACTTGCAATATCAATGCTTCCGGAACATGACTGGAACAGAAGTGCGATGGCCAAGTTGTTCTTCTTCGTATCTGCAGTACCCTGGGTCTATTGTCTCCCAAACTTCGCTGACCTTAAGAGCTATCTTCATTCTCATAGCCCAAACAGTATAGTTTGAAGAGGTTAGCATCAGGTATTTTATGGTGGCTGGTTTGGCTTCTTTGTGTAACACGATTTCATTCTTCTCGTCGCTCATGGTTGTCTGTCGGTTTCAAAACTTTTTGAAGCTCTGATACCAAATATAAAATCACAACTAAAAAGAAGTCCTTCTCTTATTCAATCACAAAGCTCACAAATCACAAAATCAAAAGTCATAATGTTATGTCACATACCTGACATCTTCTTATATATAAATCATAGTTTCCAAAACTCATTAGGTTTAACATAAATCAATATTTCCTAATCCTTATAGATTTCCATAACACAATAAGATTAGTTAACTTCAAGCTTAAGTTACTTCAAGCTTATTCCAACAATAACTATTTCAGATTTATTTTTATAAATTCAAGTCTTACACATAAAATTAAATAAAATAAATTTTATATTAATTTAAAACTAGATTAGACAATAAGAATATTACAAAAGAAACTTAATAAAAATATTTTTAAAGGTACTTGAAAATAAAAATTATGACACACATTTAAATATTATAACAACACTGATGGTCTGGTAAATTTGCTCTAGAACCTCCAAAATCTCTAAAATATTGTTCAAACAAATTTGGTAAATATGTGATATTTTATTGTATTTTAGTATTTAATTATGTATTTTTATTTATAATTTTATATTGTAATGTAAGATTTTATTAAGTTAATAGTGTTGTAATATTTTTTAGAGAAATTGCCAAAAATATCATTTTCATAGTACCATTTTTCATGTTTACACTAACCACTTTCACCACAAATTTTAATGAATAGTTTAGGTTTGAAGGTTTAAGATTTAGAGTTTAGATTTGATGTTTTAGGGTTTAGGGTATATAGTTTAAGGTTTAGAATTGAGGATTTAGGGTTTATAGTTGAGGTTTTAGGGTCTAGGGTTTAGGGTATTAAATTTAGGATATATAGATTAGGGTTTAGAGTTGAGGATTTAGGGTTAAGTGTTTAGATTTGGGGATTTATGATTTAGAATTTGAGGTTAGAATTTTGAAAAGCATATAAAACAAGGATATAAGAGTCTTTAACCTTTTAGTAAATAATGTATTTTTGAAAATGTGTATTTAGTAGTGGTAAAGATGAATAATGGTAACTTAAAAGTGGTATTTTTGAAAATTCCCCTATTTTTATATGTATTCGAGTTATTTATAAATTTTTTATGGATCTATATTAAGTTATGACAAACTATAAGGACTACAAAGTAATATTGCATATAATTACAAATATAGAATTTTGCAAACTTTAAAATAGAGAAGTCTTTTTGGAGATGCTCTAAAAGACACTCTATAACTTTAAATAAGAAGTTTTTTGCCCTCGAAAAAAGAACTTCAAAACTTCAAATTTGAAATTTCGAGAAGTGAAACTCTATATTTGAAATTTTACTACTTAAAACTTCAAATTTGAAATTCATATTTTTGTTTTCATTTTGGTCTCTACAATTACAAAATCACATTTTCTCGTTTATTTTTTAATCCTTAAAATTTTATATTTCATAAAATTTTCATTTTTTCATTAAATTTAAGTTTTACACGTAAAATGGAATAAAACTTTAAAATAAAATTTAAAATATTTTAAAATTTGATTTAGACAACAACACTATAAAAGAAACTTAACAACAAAAATATTTTGAAAAATTACATAAAAATATATTACACAATATTTAAATATCACAACAATCACAAATAGTCACAGTAAGTTTGATCAGAACCTCCACAATCTATAAAATATTATCTAAACAAATTTTGTGTAACGGAAGATGTTTGTTGTTGTTGCTGTTGTTGTTGTTGTTGTTGTTGTTTTTGACGACTTTTTGTACGATTCTTTCTTGTTTAGATGGAATGTATTCACAAGTATTGATATCATCAATAGAAGTTAGGTCTTTTATAAATATTTTGTTTTTCTCTTTTACTTTCTTATTCAAATTTAATGCATTTACAAGTATTAAGGTAATCCGGTTTCAACAACTTTTAGCTTGTAGTTTACAAATTAAAAATAAAAAGGTTATTTCTTTTGCTTTGAAAGGCACTAATTGATCATATATTGAATTACGGAAATAGTTTTATGGAATAATATAGTATTGTGCTTGAAGTTTAATATTAGTTCTGTTATTTCTATTTAAATTTTATATTTTAATATAACATTTTATTAATTGTTGTTGTAATATTTTTTATATGTGCTAGCTATTTACAAAAGTTTTGTGTATTTAAATTAATTATAACAAATATAACTTATATAAAGACCATATTATAAATACAAATAGTTTTGAAGGTAAATTTAAAGTTTTGTTTTCGGAAAACAAGATCTTTAAATTTCGGACTAGAGTTTGACCAGTGCAATCGCACATGTGTTTGTTTTAAGAGAATTGACATGTGAAATTTTTTGTAACATAAAAAGTAATGATTGCACAAACATGTATAGATGTTTGTTCGATTTCTAATTTATAACATTAATGATAAATCAATGGTTTTTAATTGTCCGTAATTTGGTGCTCATATTGTAATCTAATATTTTAACCAATCAAAATAATATTTATATAACATATTCGTCCATTATTTTTTAACTACAGTAACTATTTTTGATGTATTTATCTATAAATTAAATCATCAATTAGTATGTTTATGTATATTATATTTGTATGTGAAATCAACTAACAAAAACATGAATAGAGAATATGGGCTTTCGAAGATCGGTCCATTTGTCTTGATTTAATTGAAGCGTCTCTCTCTCCATCGTAAAACCCTATTTTCGTAGGTTCGTATCAGCCACCGTTCAAGGACCCGGTTATCTCAACTCGACCCAACTAAATAAAAAACAATGGCTTTTACTGGGTCTGGCCCAGTAAACGGATGCAAAATACGTTGCTTTATTTAACGGACTAGACAACAGCTTCACTCGAAAACCCTAGTTCTTCACTCTTGCCGTAGTTTCGATTCAATAAATATAGATTCTTTTTATGTAGGTTTTGCTTTAATCGATCATGTATTGCATTATTGTATCTTGAAACTGTAGCAAAGTTTTATGTTTTATCTTTTTGTGGTTTTGCACTCTGTCTCGAAGGCTATGTCAAACTGAGTGGCATAGTCATCGAACAACAGTGCATAAACGAATAGCTGTTAGATCAGCAAGCGGCCAGACAACCGTTGGGATAGATCCACAGGTGAAGCGGATTTTTTCCTCTGCTCTCAGCTACTAAATCTATCCTACAATCAATCGTGTTCACATGATTTTCATTTATTTATCTTGTTTTGTGTGGTGTATTTGATTTTTTTGTTGCACCTTGTATCGAATGCCATGCCTCGTTCTGGTGGCTTGGCTATTTTTCGAGGATGCAGAAAATAATAGCTGTGGAATCAGCAAGCGGCCTAGACAACCGTTGGGATAGATCCACAGGTGTTGCAGATTTTATCTGTTTTTCAGCTACTAAATCTATCCTACAATTTGTTTTCTTGTGAATCAGTATTAGACAGCTTTGTTTAAGTCCGGCAATAGCATGGGATTGGTTCGTCGATTTGTTTTTGATATGTTCTAGTTATCTGGTATTTGCAAGTCATTACAGGGTCTTTCACTTCTGCTGGTTCTTGAAAAATGTTCTCGGTTTTTGTGTTATCACGAGTATGTAATGATTTTTAGAAATCTTAATGGAATCATCTTTGGTTGTTCCACTACACCCCTGAGGATTAAGAAATTTTTAGTGTTAACAAATACTTTGCAACGGATAGCGAGTTTTTCAGAGCTTGAGCCATAAGAAAACATGGAAGTCTCGTTGAACAGAATGATTTTAAACATTTATCTGGTATAAATATGTAAAATAATACACTGCTTATCGCTCGAGAATAAATATGTTGAAAATAAATAAATATGTTTAATACACTTATTAGATACAAATTTCCAGATACAAATTGAAATTTCAATGCCAATACAAGAGCCTGGTTAAGCTTCGTGGCCGTTGGTTAATAAACAATAATCTGTCGTTATTAACTCATGGAGGTGAAAGAAAGTAGCATTGTTTAATAATTTTAATAGATTAGTCGTTTATGTTATTCAAATAGAAAAATAGGTAGATGTATGATAAAAATATTTACACGTTTTTATGATAAAACAGACAATTTGCTTGGAGACATGTGTGCAGGTTTGTTCGAGGCTATGAGCCGGTTTAGTTACCTCAAACGATGCTTAAATGTGAACCGTATAAAACGTCCAATAAACTTTGATCTGCCGTAAGTTATTTAAATTAATGGGCCTTTGTAAATATAACCAATGGGCTTTTAAAACAAAGCTAACCTAATGTATATGTGAAGAAGTTCAGAAGGTTTCTTCGGCTCAGAGACGATGCTGACGATAGCTGATCTTCCAAACTATTTGGAATCAGAGATACTTTCTAAGGTTCCGGCCAAATCTCTATGGGAACTGAGAGTTAGTTGCAAAAGGTGGTACTCCCTCCGTTTTATAATATATGAAGTTTTGACTCATTACACAGAGATTAAAAATTTTGTCATTTTTAAAAAAGTAGTTTTAAAAATATAAAATTTATTCAATCAATTATAGAAACAACTGCAAAATCTAATTGGTTATATAGTCTCTAGTAAAGTTAAAAATAACATAAAAAAATCAAAACATCATCTATTTGAAACAAACAAAAACTTCTAAAACATCATCTATTATGAAACGAATGGAGTATGCTCTATTCTGAAATCCGAAGTTCGTGGAAAAGAACAAGAAGATGGGTAAAGCTGTATGAGAGTCCATGCTACTGAGTAATTATGGTGTTTATTCAATTGCCAGAGATCGAGTTCACATGTAAACTTAGAAGTCTTAAGGTAAAAGATTTGGACTTCTCTCAGATATTTCACAGTGATGGTTTTTCTCAATGGAGGAGAACACTGGACTTGTGGTTTGGAACTCATGTATGGGTCAAATAAGAAAGATCAAACCCAAAACTCGTTACCGCTCTAAAGATAGATATGCTTTAGTAAACAGCAGATCTTCTTCTTCTTCTTACCAAGGTTCTTGATTCCTTCACTCTTGACTACATCCTTGTGTTTGCAATGGCATGTCTTTGAAAGGAGATACTTACTTTGTTGCTGCAGGTGAAGAAACTGGCATTTTCTTGGCCAAGTTTGATTTCACAAGAGAGAGATTTGTGCGTCTCCCTTTTCTGGTTCAGGTTTTTGCACTTGTATATACCGTGGTACTTTTAGTTGTTGTGGAATAAAAGCTCTCGGTGTTACACACTGTTGGGGGGTCAGATGTGATGAGAGACTTGTCATGGAATTGTGACGTAGGCTTGGCTGTGGATTTTGATAAATTTCACCTCTCAAGTTTGATGACTGTGGAAAGCTTTTTGTTGGACGAGAGAAATAAGTTGGCACTATATGTGTTGTGATGTAGACTTAGTGGAAGGTTATGAATAGAAAATAGTCTACATTGTTTGAGAGGATATATTTAAACAAGTTCATATCGATTTTGCAGCGGTACCTTGTCTCAACTGCCCACTTGTCATCATTTATGTTCCAAACTTGGTTCGCATTCACTAAGAGAACATGGGAATTCTTGATGTTCTTTCGAGCATAGATTACTAAAGGTATTGTTTCTATTGTAGTTGATACTTGAGTAAGCTTTTCGAACATTGGATCTTTAACACAATTACATTGCTCTGCCTATAGCCACTTTCCTTTCTGTTGCTCTTGAAATTAGATCGATCATCTAATCATCTTTACTCGATTGTTTCTCCAACCTCTAAAAACAACAAATAATTAAAATGCTATAGTGTAACATCTGAAACATTATTTTTTATATCGGGATTTTTGATGAACAAAACCCGTAGTTGACACTGGCTACCTAGAGAATATTGACACATCCATTATCAACATTCAACACCAATCCTTAGACCACATTTTAAAACAAAAACGCAAATCATTATAGGCAATTTGCCAAAAGACTCGAAACTTAAATTTAGATTCAATTTTATACTCCAAATTCAAATGTAAAATTAACATAAAAGTGCAGTAAATTCAAATGTATCTTCTTATGACTAAAAACAGTACACTTTTTAATTTTATGGTTATATTCCTAGAAGTCTTCTCTTGACAATGAAATTTTCTATGAATTTTTTTCTCGAGAAGTCTACTTATATATTTAATTTAGTAACTAATTTACGAAATTTTGAAAAAAATATTTTGATAGAAAATAAATTGACTTTATGTAAATATAAATAATTTTAAATCAAGTAAATTGACATTTAATAAAATTGAATTGTTTTTCACATAAATGAAAGAATATAGATTGTAAGTTATGATTATTTATTGGTTGGAGACTGATAACAAAAGTTCAAGTAAGGTTTGATAAAAAAAGAAGAAGTTCAAGTAATGTTAGTACTTTAGGTTTAGATTTTAGATTTTTAAATATTTTTATAAATAAATTCGACATAGAAAAGTTTAGTTTTGTATATATTAAATATTTTATAAGTTGATTTGATGTTTAATAAATTGTTTATTGCTCTAGTTAAACTATTTGATTTTAGGGTTTATGGAGAGAAAATTTGTTTAAGAAGCGTGCCAAAAAGGTATGCGCTAAAGGCATTAGAAGTTTTCATAAAGTAAATTTAGGGTTATGAAGTCTCATAAACTGTAATGATCTAGCATTTTTACACAAATTATTTTAACCTAATCAGATTTTTTCTCTTTCAAATGGATGCAACAAAATTGTAATTTTTTCCAGTCTAAAATTCTCTAATCTCTTTTTAATCACTTTAAATTTGATGAAACCAAACTTAATATCAATTTAGCTTCTCTTTGGCTCATGTCTTTCGCATTACTCTATCTTTTTTGTTATTTTTTTTATTTTATGGTCATTTTATTCTTCTAAAAAGTTTACTTATAACTTATAGAATTTTATTTTGTGTTTTTGTTTTTTAATATTCGAATAAACTATAGATCAACATAATGTGATTATTTTGTTTATTATTTAGTCATACAAGTTATATTTTTGAAGTTTCTCTCTTTATAAACTATTTTAAACATTTTTAGATATTCATGTTTTTCAGATTTGAAGACAATGTATAAGACTTCATATTTCACTAGAAGACTTCTTTGATACTTCTCGAGAAGTCTGCAATGCAAATTGATAAATTTCGTAAAAAAATATTTTTCATTGGTTCAAAATTTTAACCTTTTTATTTTTTTTCTCATGTATTTTTGGTGAATTGAAATTTTCAAACAGACTCACCATTGACTAAAAATGTCACAGACCCACCACTGAGACTAAATACAGTACGTCCTCCGCTTCTACTGATTGATGTGGCAAGAAACGCAGTGAAAGATTTCATCATCGCCATGACTATTTTATTCTCAATATACTAGGTCCATAGGCCCATGTTCATACTAGATTTTTATAAATTATAAAATTTTACTATGTTCCCATAATTCGCGGAAACTGTAATAGATCTACGGTAAAATCTCTATAAATTAATGCTCGATAAATTAATAATTTTTTATAAATTAATAAATTTTGCCGGTTCCAATTTGAGTCGGTGTAAATATGATGCAAATCGATAAAATAATAAGATAATAATATTTTTAAAACTTCCATGTAAATATATAGTTCCATTAAAATCATAAATTGGTAAATATCAATATATAGTTTTATATAAGTACAAACTAAACATTATATTGTTGGTTTATATTTACAATAATAATACATCTATTTTTCTTAATATTTCAGTATATTTTGATAATATTTAGTAGAATTATATCGAAAATCACATAACAATTCTATGAAACATAAAAATATACACCAAATAAAATAATAAAAATTAAAAATATAAAAGTCAAATTTCTAAAATTTAAATAATTTATATATGGTAAAATATAAATATTTTCTTATTTTATAAACAAAAATAGAAAAAAGAGAAAATTAAAAAATAAATTTTTTGTAAATTAATATCTCTATAAATTAATAAAATTAAAGTATCAACATTATTAATTTAAAAATGTTCTATTGTATTATCCTTTTTGTAGTAATCAGGTTAAATTTCATATTTAAAAAAAATTATAATAACAACTTATGAACACAAAACACAGATACATCCCAGCTATAGAAAACTAGAAGAACAGAAGGCCACTACTTTGTTTGTCCATCAGAGGAATCCACAGATACAACCCAATTAGATATATCTTTGTTTGTCTTAAAGAACGACGGAGATGAAAACTACTTTGAACTTTATCATGTTTATCAACCTCTATATTTATATAAAATGAAATAATATTGTAGTGATTTCAATATATTGAGAACCTTAGGATATTCTCTGACAATCAAACTGTAACATTCCGAGTTATGATATATTGAAAGACTTAAGAGAATTGATTTGGCTACTTATATCATCAAAGTTGACTTATCTTTTATGTCTCACATCCGTTTTAAACTCTAGAATTAAGCGTGTTTGGGCTGGAGTAGTGAAAAGATGGATGATCTATCGAGAAGTGATTCCCGATACCGTGCGAGTGAGACCAAAGCACTGGAAAAATTCATGTGGTGATTGCATGGTCAGTAAATAATGATTTCGAGCTTCGGAAAAATTAACAGACCGGTCGTTGGAACGGGATGTGGTCCACATGCCCGAGAGAGCGGAAGTGGGTGGGCCATTAGTCGTGGTCTGTCGAGGCATTACAAGTGGTATCAGAGCTGATTAGCCATCTCGGTTCTGACCCGAGAGGCGTCTTGAAACCTGTCGTGGGACGCAATAAGGATATTACATTTTTTGAGAAGGGATAAATTGTGACATCCCGAGTTGTGATATATTGAAAGACTTAAGAGAATTGATTTGACTACCTATATCACCAAATTTGATTTACTTTTTCTGTGCTACATCCGTTTAAAACTCCTGAGTTAAGCGTGTTTGAACTGGAGTAGTGAAAAGATGGATGACCTGATACCGTGCGAGTGAGACCAAAGCACGGAGAAAAGTTATGTGGTGATTGCAGGATCAGTAAATAATGAGTTTTAAAAAAATTAACGGACCGATCGTTGATACAGGATGGGACGCACATACCGAGAGAGCGGGCATGGATGACCCTTTAACCGTGGATGGTCGGGGCATTACACAAAGGTTCATAACAGCCATCAACAGCGAGTTACTGGTTTCGGATATCTTTGGTATCATGGCTGATATCAAATATCAAAACCCTTTCCGCCTGGTTCTCTTCTATCTCATTTATCTTTGTTTAGCGTTCTGCAAATGGAGAGGTTGATTCTCTTTCGAGATGGACGCTCCAGAACTTTTCTGTTTGTACCAGGCGCTCTTAATAGGCTGAGACCTCTTTTAATTAATCTAAATGCAATTGGTTGTTCAAAGAAAAAAAGGAACGGTAAATTTGAAGGCCAACCTGATAAATCAGAGGCTACGCTACGAGAAAAATGTTAATGTTGCAGTGTGTTTGTACTTGTAAACCCATCAATTCAATCAAGAAAAATACCTCTTTTTTCTTTGGTGTAAGATACCTCAATTTTTCCACACAAACGTTGCTTTCCCTCTCGCTTTTAAAACATCTTTGGATTTATAATTATATATTATAGTTTGTACGAACTATACATACAGTTACCAGTGTGAAAGTGAAGAAAATGCCTTACACGTTTATAACGAAACTAACAAGAAATCTAACCCTAGATTCTCTGTAGTATCAGAGGTAGCGAGTTTCATCTATATTATTAAAACTGAGGTTTGGAAACATGGATATTATTTTTTTTAAAAAGTTTGTTTCGAAACATGAATATCAGCTTTTTTTTTTAAAGTTTATTTGAAAACATGGATAATAGTTTTTTAAAAAATTGTTTGAAAATATGGATAGAAAATTAAAAAGAGGTTTGTTTGGAAACATGAATAAAAGTCAAAAAAAAAAGATTTGTGTGGAAACATGAATAACAATATAAAAAATAGGAAACGTAGATAACAGTATAATAAGAAAAAATTGATTAATGTTACTAAATTTTTTTGGAAATCTATTATATTATGAGAAACTATCTATTTGAGCCAGTTTTAAAATATATGAAAATGAGCTAATCTAATTATGTAAGAATATTTTTTATCTAAAATAATCATAAAATAAAATTTAAACTTTATATACATATTTCAAATCAAAATAATAATCTAAAGTTGATTTATATCAAAAATTGATACAAAAATATACATATATTCAAAATTTTATTTTCACTAAAATATTTTCCAATAACCATTATTAAAAATGTTTTCAATATATTTATAAGATAAACACAATACAAAGTCCAGTTTCATATACCAACTTAAATTATGGTTATTATATTTCACATTTAGTTTTAAAAATATAATATATGTGATTGTTTATATGATAGTATGTACAAAATATAATTAATTACTTGTGAGTGTTTATGTTACTAAGGTTTTGAGTAGGGATGAGGGTTCAGATACCCATTCTGGTTCGGGTCGGGTCTATTTGGGTTTCAGGTTTTTGGGTCAAAGATTTCATCTCCATTCAGATATTTCTAAATTTTGATTCAGATTTGATTCGGATCTTTCCGGGTTCGTTTCGGATTGGGGTAACCCATTTAAATTATTTTTAAAAATTTAAAAATTCAATATACTTTAGATTTCTCAAATCTATAAACAAAATAATATATTACTTATAAATTTGAATAACATATGTCAAAAAACCTAATCTCAACATATAAATTAGTTTGATTTAAATATTTGGATAGATAATCAATAATTATTTTAAGTATGTTTGGTTTTTTGGGGTATACTTTAACTATTTTAAATATTTACTTTTGATAATTTATATATATTTTCAAGTATTTAAAATAACTTAAAAATACCATATATATTTTGGATGTTTTTATATACATTAAATCTAAAAATGATTAATATATATAAGTGTATAAGTCTATTCTGGATACATTCGGGTATCCGAAATACTTTTATTCGGATCAGATTCGGTTTCAGTTCTCTAAATACCAAAATTTGAATAATTTGGATATTTAATCAATTTTGGTTCGGGTTTGATACTACTTTTTTGGATCGGAATTGATTTCATTTTTTGGATTCGGATTTTTTTTGCCAAGACCTAATATTAACATGAAAAGCACATAACAATATATTTATAAAAGATACATCCAAGCGGACAAACGGGCGCGCGGAACAAAATATAGTATATATTATAGATACATGTCATTATTCATATATATGTGCACATAGACTGTTGCACAAAAAAAAATACGCACATACACATGCTTACACACATGATGTTACATATATAAAAGGAATCTTTGATGCATATTCTAAGAAAAAAGGTTCATTTCCGTTTACCCCTTTATATTAATTTACTAGTGGTAATCCGGCGCTGAGCGCCGGATTCATAAGCTGTATTCTTACATGAATTTATAATTTATTATATGGTTTTAGTAAATAAAATATTCTAAAAAAATGAAAATGAAAATAAGGTAATAATGATATTTTTTTATTTTTTTTATAGTGGTTAACGACCATAGCGTATTACTTTGTTTGAAGTTATTTAATTCAAGGTAGAATAGCGTAAGTAGTTGTTACTAATCCATTTAATAAAAGTAAGATAAAAAGTTGATAGTCATAACAAAGTTAATTTAGTTGGAATTTAAACATAAAACAAAATTGATGTTTTATTTAGAGAACATACTTATATTCCATAACTTATTAATTATGAACTATTAAACTTGTACTAATAGATTTAGTTCAAAAATAGAAAGATAGAATAAGTTTCAAATAAATATTATAATTTTATAATAAGTAAGGGTGAAGTGTCAATTTTTGGTAAAATAATTGGTGAGTATCTAATATATATTTTTCAGATTACCATGTTGACTTTTTAAATATAGAGGTAAGAGTTGCATGTGTTACTTTAGTTTGAAGGTCTCTCAAAAAGATGTATTTTCAAATAAGAAACATAAAATTATTTTCTATATTAGTTTTATTATAATGGAAGATTTTGTCCGTTTCATAACGAAATTCTTGTTTGTTCACGCTTATTTTGGAAATATCAACTAACCTTAATATGAATCTAAATATGCTTTTTAGCTAAAAACTATAAGTTGTTCGTAAACTCCTCTATTTAATAGATAAAATTCATTTTTAACCGGAGTAGAACGGTTTCACAAAAGCTTCCTAGTAAAAAATCAATTTGTTAATTAGTAAATGAGATGTTAGCATCTATAGAGGTCATGAGAAAGACAATTTCTAACTATCTGTGACATTCGGGCTTGCTGACTCGTTGCATTTAGTAACATTTTTGACAATGAATGGTTAGTGTGGTGCAGAGGAATAATGGTGAGGGTGTTGTGTGGTTTACATCAGTTTTAAATAGCTTTACCAACCAGGGAACATTTTTTAATCTTTCTCAGATCGGAGGTAATGGATCTGTTTTGTTTAGTTAAGTTTTAAGAGTGTATGACTCATGTTCACGGTTGTTAAAATGTGAACACGGATAGCATGCGTCAGGGAAGTTATTGGTTTCCTTGCATAGTGTAACATGGAAGATACCATAGAATTTAGGCGCCAATACCAATAGACCAAATGTTAGTCTTTTGGACTTGAGTCTCCTATCAATTATTAAACATTATTAGAAACCAACTGTATGGAGAGTGCAAAGAGTGAGAACTTATTAATAACCTATAAAAATAGAGCCGGGTTCATTTTGTTAAGAGAGGAAAAAAACAATATCATGGTGGAGAAGAAAGACAGTAAAAATAAAGAAAGTTAGCTATGAAACTTAATGGTAAAACTGTTTTAAGATCATTCACTCCTGATGTTGAAATTTACTCATGTGTATCTTCATGTCCGAGTACCTTTCCTTTTAAACATGCGTCCCATGTCCAACATTTTTCGGACCTGTTTGGCCTTTAGTAATCACATGTTTGTGACAACCACAAACTTATGTTCTACGCTCAAGGCAGCCATATTTTTCATCAAAGAGTATTGCAAGCCCGTCAAATACACTGACTCAAACACTTAATACCCTGCAGTGACGAAGACTTCCACTATTCATATCCAAACAAGAAGATTACAATTATATCAAATTGGGTAAGTTCATAAAAAATAAGATATTTGAGATATACCTTTTAATTTTTATGGTAGTCATATTGCGGTGAGTGCTTTGGTTCTCTTTGTTGAAAATAGTTTTAATACACAAAACCTCCTTACGACACCTGCAAACCAAAAGAAGTAAGCATACTATTATCCTGGAGTTTGTTAAGTTATTATATCGACTGGCTGTATAACTTTAATAAAAATGAACCTGGCAAATCGTGTTTGTGTAGGCTAATGGCATGAGGTGGTCATAATTTCGGTACCTAGAGCTCTCCATCAAGATCAAGTGTGTCTTCTCTTCTAGGTCAACAAACATGGTCTGCTAAGTGAATCAGATGGCAACAGGGGCATCATCATATGTGAAGTTAGGGTTGCTCCTGGTTTCATCATAAATACTCATGTCATAGACTGAGTTTTCTTTCAAGAGATGTTTGAAGGTGTTAAGCATGTGAAAGTTGATTGACGCATGTAGGAGCACCACCTGAGAAAGGGGATGATGCATAAGAAAACTACTACTTTAAAAGCAAACAATCATTAACTGGTAAACTGAAATAAGAAACCGGTGTACCTTTCCCATCAATCAACAACATATCAACCCCAAGAGCTCACACCTTCCTTACATTTCAGGCTTGCCAAAATTGTTGTAGCCTAGTCTAAACAACATCTCTACACCGGCTTGTCTTCAACTTCGAGCAATGAAACTGGGAATTCGACATGATCTGAATTGAGAAAAATAAAGAGATTCTCGTCCGAGCTCTCACACCGTCTATACATACCCAACGAAGCTGAGAAAGCAAGAATTAAAGAATCATTCAATAGGAGAGGGTGGGATGAGTGGGATTTATGGATTGATTATATGAACGGTCATGTTGATTGCATAAAAAAGGAGAATCGTAAGGCTCTATTCTCCATCGTCAACATCAAATACAAAGAAAAACTATAAACTAGTGTTTTAAAACCCGATCCAGACACTGAATCGGATGATTGACCGGGTCACTGGGTCATTGGGTCAACCGCGTGTGAACCGCATGTTAACAAATGAATTAATTTTATTATATAATAATATATTTGCTATGAAAATAAATATATAAAAATAAACTTAATATTTTGAAATATTTTTAAACATAAAATAATAGGTTGGATATTTATCTATTTTGTGCTTAAAACATTTAGAAAATACATAACTTGGTTCCTATATTTTTATTTTCATTTGACATACGAAATATTAAGAAATAGTTTAGACTATTTAAAAAATTTTGTAACATAAGAGTTATGACATCTAAAAAAAATCAAGACATAAAATTCATAAATATTTATGTCTAATGTGAATAATAAATTAAATTTTCAATCCAAAATAAACCAAAGTTAATACATCACTGTAGTAAATTGTCAATAACAAAAATAAACTAACACCAAATCACATCAACTAATTTTGGTTTTCTCTAAATTTGAAAACTTACCAACAGCTCGGCAGGTTCTTGTTATTCAACAATTCAAAACCTGTTCTGTAATCCACATGATCATATGATCTTATTCTTTTTGATCCTTAAATTAGAAATGTAATGACTTGTTATAAACCAAGTTAAATAAAAATAACTTACTCACTTTTTTTGCAAATGTAAATCGTAGTGCAGAGAAATAATAAGTTTGATCATCCTTGAGTATGTTTTACGGATGTGTGGGTCAAATACGATCATGTTTACTCACCTTTCTTGCAAACGTAAATTGTAGTGTAGAAGAATAGGAAGACGGTAATAAAACTGAAAAAATCTAAATTTTAAATTGGAAATTTAGAATATAAAACATAACTTAAAAACATAACTAAAAGCTAAAAAAATTAAAAATTAAAAATTATCTATTGGTTCAACCAGTAGTGCAATCAGTATCAGGTATCGGGTTTTAGTGAGTTTTTACGGATTTTTAAATTTTGGGATTTTCACAAAACTCAAATCCGATTTATATTGGATCGCGGGATTTACTGGTTCAATGGTTCCGGCTCGAGTTCAAAATACTGTTATAAACACTTGGGCTTGTATGATGGAAAGTTTAAAAACCTAATGTCCACATAATTTAAAAACATACTAAAAACTAAAAAAGTTAAAAAAATTATTTATTGGTTCAACCAGTAGTGCAATTGTTATCGGGTTTTGGGTTTTAGTGAGGTTTTGCGGTTTTAAATTTTGGATTTTTCACAAAATCCAAATCTGATTTATATCGGGTTACGGGGTGAGGGTTTACCGGTTCCACAGTTGTTCCGGTTCGGACTTAATACACTGTTATGAACGTTTGGGCCTGTACGAAGAAAGTTTAAAAACCTAATGTCTTTTACAATTAACATTAATGAGATTATAATTGTTTTTAAAATCGTAATGGCATAATTAAAAAATTTAAGTATTTCACTAAAAATATAAAAGGGGGATGATCTTTTTTTAGTGGTATTGATTATAAAATATATATGTCCGTATAAGTGGACAACCACCTAGTTATGATATATAAGCTCACGAGTAACAAGAAAAGGAACCATAAAAAAATTTAAATGTTATATTTGAATTTAAAAATTAACGAGATGCATTATCATCTTTGGTGTCTGTTTTTCTAATCATACACATTAAATAGACAAGTACATTCTTGACTCGTGAAATGATAACTTCCAATGAGGCCGGCCTCTTTGATTTAGTCGATAGAAAAGTCCTTCAACCCAAAAGAGATATGATACAAAAACTAAAGGATATATAGCCTTTTTCCTGATATAAATAATCTATATACTGGGTACTTAGGGCACAAGGGTCAAAAGGTATTTTGTCTTTCCGACTGCTTCAGTCGCAAGTTCATTGACCTGACCAACAAATTCTTGTTTCACTACTTTTTGACCCTCGTGTTGGACTGTGTACGGTTGATCGGATTAGCATGAGCGGTCTCCGAGAGATTTTATTTATGAGAATAATAATATTGATATTTATAACTTTCTTTTTGTAAGTATAAAATTAGTAACAGTAGGTACACTATGGGATTGTATGAGGAAATTAGTAGAATAAATCAACCAAGTGTGGCTAGCTATATACAGCGTTCACCCTCTTTTGATTGCCTTCATAGTGTGACTACAAACTTTACACGACAGTTTGTTAATATAAGATCAACCCCCGTATGAACAAAAAAGGGAAAAAAGCTGGCAACATTCCAAACAGTGTTGATGTGTTAATATTAAACTCGAAACAAAAGTTTAAAGTAGAGGTAGACAAGTTGATGAGATGCAAACACACCCAAAAAAAAGGTAACAGTAGGTATGGTATAACTATAGGATTTTATGAGGAAACAAATAACTAAAGAAGCTTTAGATGTCTGATGATGATAGCGACAGGGAAGGGTATATTATATATGGTCAAGATAAGTCACTTGATGTGCGAGCAGGGTTAAACCCGAAAGCCTCCACCGCGCAGGCAACCTCGGAGGACATATACTCAGATGGGGACGACCACTCTTCTGCTTTCTCAGAGGGCATCGTCATTTGTTCAACTTTGAGTTGAATTATCTGATTCTGATGTTGATGGGTAGAGGAATCTGGGTGATCAAATCGAATCATGTGTGAATCTTGGGAATCTGAGGTGTCAATGGGAAAAGTTTCAAAGGCTTGATGAAGCTGACATGTGTGGCGGCCGAAGTAAGTGGTTGAGTACAATGGAGGGTTGTTTTGGATCATTTGAACCTGCTTCTTTGCTTCGCATTTCTGGTCCACTTGTGTATGCACACTTGTAGTAACTCCTGATATTTCATTACTTTTTAGTGTGTGTTACTTATATTAAAACCATCAACTATATATGTAAATTAAGTTTGAATGTTAATGATAATTATACCTTTGGTGATCCGATTCTTTGATTTGCTTTTGTCCGTATTTCCTCCAAAGAAAGCCGTCGTGGTAGATCGGGTTTGGGGATTCATGTCTGCGGTAATCTGAGCTCTCCGCCATTGATGTCTTTCTACAGCCACCAGATGAGCATCATTTCATTCAACCATTCTTGAACATTTCAATTGACTAAGTAGGTTAGATTTTTTATATTTTATACATACCTTCCCCTCTTGTGAAGTGGTTTCCTGCTGCTCTCAAGAACATGTGAAGAGTCTTGGGGAGATGAGTTATTGGATTGATCAACACCTTGGTTATGATCATTCGTATCGATCAAAATGGAGAGAGAATCCGTGAAACAATGGAGGACGGACTTGGCCAGATCCTCCCTTTCCATGGACAAATCTGACTCGGCGTGGTGGTCCATGATTAGCTTGAGCTGGTTGGCAGACTCATGGCCGTGAAGCAGCTTCTCCATGACCTTTTGCTGGGAAGACTTCATCGTTCTCTGCCTTTTGTCCAAGTCGAGATTAATAACTAGGAGATAAGATGTAATGCGCCTCTTCATATGTATATTGATGAGGTTGTTGATGGGAAGTTTCGTATATATTTATTAATTATCGTTCTTATTACCCCATCCATTCTATATTAAGTGTCGTCGCAGATAAAATTTTTCGTTGTAAATAAATATCGTTTTAACATTTCTATGCAAAATTTATTAACATTATTCTACTGTACTTTTTATTAGTTGAAATACGAATAGTTGTATGGATAATGGTGTTTTATATAAAAATATAGAAAATTAAATAATTTTTTAATCTGTGTGCACAAATCTAAAACGACATTTAATATAAAACTTATAGAGTATCTAATTAGGAATGTTTGAATTAATGTGTGGCCCTTGACGTTTAACCCCACGATATAAAAGACAAAAACAATGAGCATTGCTATGGACTTAACCTACAACTCTTTTAATTACAACTAGAGCTTGATTCTCAAGTCCTGTGCGGGTTTGGTTTTGAATTTTCCTTTATAAATTATTTAGTGATATTTTTAAACATATTATTATTTAGATATTTTTAAGTTTATATAAATTTTATCCAAACTCAGACGAATTTAAATCAAACACTATCCAATTTTTTTTAATATTCGAACATAGTTTAGTTTTAAAATTCAAAAATCTGATACTCGTAAAAATCGATCTGTAATGTATACATGAATGCTTATGTCTACTGATTATATAGACAAATAAAATAATTTTGTTAACAGATTTGAATTCTTGTCACTAATAGAACAATTTCATTTAAACTACGTGAAATTGTTATAACTAATATATAAAAAAAATGTCGAAGAAGTTTGGAAGAGTAAAAAATAAATGTAAAATATGTAATAAAAATTTAAATAAAAATAATAAATGAAGTGGTTAGAATAAGTAAAAAAAATAAAAATATGTAAGAATTTACTTAAAATTAGACAAATGTTATTTTGTAGTTCTGTTTTCATAGAAT
This sequence comes from Raphanus raphanistrum subsp. raphanistrum, assembly GCA_019706035.1. NCBI lineage: Eukaryota > Viridiplantae > Streptophyta > Magnoliopsida > Brassicales > Brassicaceae > Raphanus > Raphanus raphanistrum. The sequence goes on along the minus strand of CM033988.1, from coordinate 17,775,686 downwards.
AGTAAACAATTACTCCCTCCGTTTTTTAAATTACATATTCTAGAAAAAAAATTTGTCTTAAAATGATCTATTTTTTTACATTTTCAATGCATGTTTTATTATCTAATTGCAAACTTCAAAAGACTTAATTGCACTTATTGAATTTTTATTGGCTTAAAATTGTGGAAAAAAGATAAACACAAAAAATTACAAAAATTTGATGTGTTTTATTAAAGTGTGTGAAAAATCTAGAATATATAACTTAAAAAAACTGAGGGAGTATATACGTGTAAACTGATGACTGTTTGTTTTGTTCTATGCATCTAAATTATTTCACCCCTTACAAAATATGGTGTTAGGAAAACTAAAATATATTATTAACCACGTAATTATAATATTTTAAACACAAGAATGCATATATTTTATTTAAGCTTCTTCACAATTTAAACACACACAGACAAGAAAAAAAAAAAAAGAATTAGGATTGTTGATTATAAAATGAGTTAACCACAACATTGGTGAGAGTGAAGCTATGAATCTTCTGACGATGAGAAAGTCCAAAAGCATATGGCACGGCACCTGAGAAGATGGAACTGCCTAATTAACGGGCGAAGAAAACGGAGGAGCCAATTTAAACGGCGTAAATGAGTCAGCTCTGTCAAAAGTGACGTGGGGTAGATGACCTCATCGTACCTTACGTAATGGAAGGTTGAATTATGGATGACAGATCGTGATAACGCATTAATCCTAATCTAATCTCCTCATTATTTTTGATTCCAACCGACATATACATTTGCCTCTATAATATTATTATTTAGAAGCATACTACTCCAACCAATTATTTAAAATAAAGACAGAGAATCATACGCCTTGCGCAGAGTGAATTTTATGATAAATATTTAAAATATATAGTATTAATAAATAATATCAAGTCAACAATAATTCGGTTTTATTAGGGGTAAACATAGTCGGTTTAACTACATGTTTAAATTTTGTTCAAAGAAAAAAAAACTACGGGATTTAGGTTTCAGTTTGGTTTATTAAGGTCTAAGAGACCTTTAACCAAAGTCAATTCAAATTAGTTTTGTTTGATTTGTGTTCGGTTTTATTTCAGTTTGGATTGTGTTTGATTCAGTTTAATTTTAGTTTGGTTTGTGTTTGATTCGTTTTAATTTGGTTTTGTTTGTGTTTGTTTAATTCAATCGAATTGATTTTTCTAGTATTATTTTACTTACAAAAATATAATTTATAAAAACATAAACAAATCATCTTTTGACACTGAGAAATTATTTTATTCATTAATATTAGTATATATTTTTAGTGGAACCTTCGAATAATTCAGATATTGATAAATTAATAGGATGATTTTAAATTTTAATTATCTTATACCTTATTCGCTTATTCACCAATCTTTCTAATTAATACAAATATTCATTTTACTGAAACTTATGAAAATTTTATACTACATATATCAATATTTTATATTTACTACTTTTTCACATGCTGTTAAATGTGAAAATTTAATACAATAATAAGTTACGCATAAGGCGCAAATCTTAATTGCTAAACAGCATCATATTGTGCAATATTTTATATTTACTACTTATTTTCTGTTTTTTCTGCAAATTATGAAATTATAAAATAATATTACTATTATGTAATAAATTGGTGTGCGAATATAAATCAAACGATCACTCTTGTCTTTTGCAATCATTTTAGGATAAATAAATCAAAACAATCACTCTTATCTGTCGTATATAATATGTCATTAATTTAAATGTAATTAACATAGATATTACTTTTAATATTGATTTTATTATATGAGGTTTCTACTCATATGATTTAATGATTATTTGCATATTTGTGAAACAAAATTTTACACCAACGATTTTGTTTAATGTGGGATGTTTAGTAGCTTCAATGATTTATAATCATTTAGAAAAACAATGAAGATTTCAAAACTAAAATATTAATTTTTCAATATTTGTTCAATGCAAATATCAAAATAGTAGTATGTATTTTCATACGATGTATAGTTTAATTTAAACAATATGAAATATATATATATATATATATAAACCTATTAAATGAAAATATTTATTCATACGGTCTTATAATCATTGTATCCTAATATATAAAAAAATTTAAACCTTGATCACAAAAGTTTATATGAGATTTTTAACAGTTTTAGTAGTTTATAATCGTTTTGAAAAATTCAAAATACAATATATACAAAAAATCTAATTTTTTATTATATGATTAATGTAATTGTGTAATTTGTTTTAATAATAAAGAATTAAACAAAAATGATAAAAAATATATAAATTGTTATCAAATCTTTTTTTTTTGAATGAATGTTAAATTTTATTCATAAAAAAAAGCCTTTTTATATCAAAGTGTAGACCATATTAGAAATAATCCTACCACTTTACTTCAAATCTATTTTTCCCCTCCAAAAATTACACTCTTGTACTAAACCAGTATTATAGAGCACACTCCATTCCCCTCCCTCCTTTTAGCCTCAAAATACTCAATTTGTTTCTAACTCCTTTATCTAAAAGCTTCTTCACGACATCCAATGACAAAGGTTTCTCTCCATGCTTGATCTTGTTTCTTTCTCTCCATAACATATGAATAGCAGCTTGAAAAGCATATCTTGCACAGAATAACCGCTTCTTATCCCAATCAGACCTGACAAGAAGAGGCACAATCTCAGACCATACTTTCGTTTAAAAGCTTCCCAATACTCCTTTCATGAGATGTTCCCATATTTGTGAAGTATAGGAACACTCAAAGAAGAGATGACTGCGAGATTCTGCTCCACTTCTACAGAGAACACAGGTGACATCAACACCTTGGCTCCATCTCTCCACTCTATCCATTGTCGAAAGTCTGTCAAGTATTGCTAACCAAGTCATAAAAGCAAATTTGGGGGTAGCTTCTGAAAACCAAATGCCCTTTGCCCAATTATTTGGCACATAAGCTTCCCTTACTAGCAACCAAGTTTCCTGAGTTGGAAACCTTCCTTTATACCCTGATTTCCCTCTCCATAAACTTCCATCCTCCACATTATCACACAGCTTCTCTTCCAAAGCAATTAGCTATGTTTCAATAGCATTTAGCATAACAGTCCGGTATCTTCTCCTTCTTCTCACCCTTAGGACTGCTTCTGCAACCGTTGCATCTTTGCTAATTCCCAAGTCAATGGCACCTCCCTCCCCCAAGATATCAACCAAAATGCCTTTAGATTACCAGTTATCATACCAAAATGACGTATTTTTGACCAATCCCCAAATCCCTCTTATAGAAATTCTTTGCAATACCTCTAAGCTTTACCATTTTTGTCATGTCCCTAGTTCTAACCCATGTTCGAAACTACGCTAGGCGTGAGTCGGGCGCTCGTGCTGGGCCTAGCGCCGAATCTATTATTCGGAGATTATACGGGGATTACTCGGGGATTAGTTTTGTGAATATTTTGATTATTCATATAGTATATATTATTTTGGTAGACAAATCACAGAAGATCTACGTGGTGTGGTGGTTAAATACTGGTGTTAAAGTAGAAGTAATGCGGGTTCGAGTACATCTTGCCTCAATAGGAGCTAAATTTTCCTGTTTTTCCATTAATGAGGTTAAATGACGAATTTGACCCTGTCTTCTTCCTTTCAACATACCTCTGCAACTTATATATGTCGGCTTCTTCAATTCTTTTTGAAATTGCTTAGATCTTTTTTTGTTTTATCTATTAACTAAACCAAACGAATTTGACCCTGTCTTCTTCCTTTCAACATACCTCTGCAACTTATATATGTCGGCTTCTTCAATTCTTTTTGAAATTTCTTAGATCTTTTTTTGTTTTATCTATTAACTAAACCAAATATTGCTGGATCTAACATGTAGTTACATTAAAATGAAAGAAAAATTGTTTTTTTTAGCATGTCCCGAGTTTTTAACCGCATAGGTCCTCATCGCGACCGTAAGCACCCGCCAAGCGTCTCCACGCCGAGAACTCGGCCGCCTGGCCCGCGTTTTTGAACATGGGTTCTAACTAAGGCCATCAGGACGGGCCATGGTACGGGGAGATGAACTGGCCAGTTCATATGATCTAAAGGCAAGCGTATCATGGTCCAAACAGAAGGTTAAGTGCATCAGATGGCTGAGACTTGACCAGAATAAAAAAGAAAGAAGGAAAAGATAGCTGGATGAGTGGTCCGGAAGCTGGACATGGTCCGGAGGCAGCTCAATCAGCTAGGTGGAGCTGGTAGGTAGCTCACACAGTCTAGGACAGCTCACTGGAGCTGGAGGAGTAGCTCACTCAGCTCAGGCAACTAGTACTCAGCTCAACTCAGCTGGACAGAGTGATGGAGTCTTGGCCGGTCATTGCGGACCATGAGTGATGGTCATGGACCGGATGATGGTCATGGGTGTCCGATGGGTCTAGGATGCCTTGGCAAGTCAGCTAAGCATGTGGGCAAGCATTTGGGCTTGAGATCGATCAGCCCAAACGAAGAGAAGAGCGGTTTACAAGCGGTTGGACGGTTTTGGCCGAAAGGATGTAACTGTTGGCCAATCGGCCAATCAATGGGTTTGGGCAGTTGCCAAGTCCCTCTCCTATAAATATAACCCTCCTCTGTCGACAGAAATCATCAGAAACATAAGGGGAAACTCTGCCCAATTCTCTACAGAATCAAAGAGAGAAAAGAGAAGTGAGACCGCAAAGGCAGTCCGCGTGAAGGCAAGGTGATTCCGGTGGGTTCTAAGCCGTGGGCAAAGGAGACTTGATCGGAAATGGATACTAGAGGAAAGGAGAAGGCTGCAGAGAAGAGTGTGGGGGCTTCCGAACACACACCTAAGGTACATGATGCAAACCAAGTGCAAACCGCCTAAGGCCATTCATCCGGATGGTCGGGCCGTTTGATCCATGTGTGGATGGTTGCATCTATTACTCTTTTCCTGTCAATATATCTCTTCTCTATCATATTCTGAAGTAATCTATGGGTTTAAACTCATGGACACGCCACCAAGGCTTGGTTAGATCAGAGTAATCTCTCCATGGCCTTGGTTGAGCATGTATAGTCCGATCTCATGGTTCCTAAGGGAGTTATTGGGATTTGGCGGTTGATATCTCTTAGTTGGGATTTATAATGAATTATCAAAGTGATAGATTGAATTTATAACATTGATTTCGAGATGGTCCCATGTGGCCGGTTTGGCTGTTCATGGCCAAGATCAATATGATTGAGGCCGGTTCTGGGAATTCCAATTGGACCATTCTCTTAATCATGATTTATCATGATTTATCATGTATTTTATTTAGTTTTTGGACAAGTATCAGAAAGGGTCACTTTTGGCCAGATTAGGCTAAGTGTCCGAACCATGCTTAGGTTATGATTGCTAGGATATCGGTTCATGATTCTTATGAATATGTGTTGTGGGTTTTGATTTCAGGTCCTGACAGGGATCGTGGTAAGGCTAAGGAGCCATGAAGACCTTGGCCGTGTGGGATGTGTGATGTAGTGACTTGTTGTTTACATTGGATTTATGATAGCCTATTGTGCAACTGAATGATTGAATACTTTGTATGGATCACATTTGACATATATATAATATGATGTTTGCCTTAAGCTTCCGCATTGATTTATTTATTGCATGAACCTCAATTGCTTGAAAAATGACTAAGTAAAGATTGGACCTTAACCGGCTGAATTACACTTAGAAATGTTAGGTAAGGCCGCGGACTGGTTGTATCAAGGGATCCAGGTTTGGGTCTTACAATTTTCTTCCACATCCATGAACCAGCCTGAGTATTCTCCTTTACTTGCCAGAAACTCTTTCTCTTGAGAAGATTTTTCTTAACCCATTCTCCCCATAACGAGTCCCCCGCTAGCAACCTCCAGATTAGCTTCAGACCATATACTAAATTCACTTCTTTTAGTGTTCTGAGCCCCAATCCACCCTCACCTTTGAGTTTACAAATGTCCCTCCATTCGACTTTTGCACCTGAGCTTTTTAGTTCCGGATCTGTCCAAAGAAAAGAAGCACAGAGCTGCTCCACTTCATGAATGCATTTGCTCGGGAGTCTGAATACTGATGCCCAGAAGTTTGCTATACTCATCAACACTGTCTTTATCAACTGAACTCTACCAGCATAAGAGAGGAATCTGAAGTCCAAGTATTTATCTTGCTTCGAACTTTCTCCACAAGCGGTAGTCATGTTTCCTCATAACCTTTGTCAGAAGAGGAAGTCCTAAGTATCTTACTGGTAACTCCCCTACTGCAAACGGAAAGTTCATCAAGATTCTGCTTTTATCACTCTCAGAAACCGCTGCCATAAAGATAGTAGACTTCTCTATACTGATGTTGAGACCTGACCACTTAGCAAATTCATCAAATTCATCAAATCTTTATTAATGAAGATTATTAATTGTCGTATATATATTTTAGTCACATTAGGTAATTCCATAGGTTTTATTTAAAAGAAATATATATACGACCAATGTAATGTTAGAAAGTATAATTTTTAGACTATAGTTTATATAAGATGCTCTCGAATTCTTTGAAATAAGATCTGGAAGACATACACAAGTGCCACATAGGATGATATCCTTTTTAAATTCTTACAAATTTGAAGTTATATCTTTTCAAAAGATTCTCAAATAATATATAGGAGATTACTACTTTTTCTTCTACTTACGGAGTGCTCTTCTATTTTTTATTATATATTTAGAAGTTATTATTTCAAAATCTTATTTCTATTATAGAGAAATAAACAGCAAAATACACTGGAAATGATAATATTATATATATATATATATATATATATATATATATAGAAAGAGAGAGAGAGAGAATCCCCCATATATATATATATCTAGATCTAATACTTAATACTAAAGCTTCATTAAATTCTTATATATCTTTTTCTTAGTTGCAGTGTTATAAAACACGGTATGTATATTCATTCATTATGCCGGAGATAAACGTCTAAACCTGACCTAAACAATATATGTTTACATAATATATAAATATAAAATTAATACGTATATATTAGTTTTAGAAAACTGAAAATTAAATATACATTTTATGTATAAAATTATAGTTTAACATATATAAATAGTTTCAGTTATAAGAAATTGCAAGTGTTTAAATATATACCGATGATAATTGAAAAACTTAGAATTTAGGAATACAGAAAATAAATAACAATCAATATGTATAATAATATTAATAAAATATTTGATAATAGAGAAATACCCTCCTAAATTTTTAATTGTCATAAATATAGCTTTTAAAAATCAAAATGATCAAAATGTTTCATTAAAAAATAAATATATACTTATATCCCTAGAGTTAACTAATCTAGATCTTAGAGTTTAGAGTTAATGTGTGGAGTTTTAGGATTGAGGTTTTTAAAATTTTATTAAATAAAAATAAATAGTAAAGATGAAAAATAATTTCAAAAAGAATTTTCAAATTTAAAAAAGAAAATTTGAAAAAATAAAAAAATTGATAATATTCAAAAGTTCGAATTTGAAAACATATATTTCGAACCTAAAGATATATATATATATATATAAATATATATATATATATATATATATATATATATATATATATATCTTTAGGTTAGAAATATATATGGTATAAAATTCATTTAGCTATTAAATGGATGAAACATTTTGGTCATTTTTTTCCTTAGGCTCTTTTGTTTAAAAAATCTGAAAATTATCTATTTAAGAGAATTGCCCTTGATAATATTCATATTTACTTTTTTTTAAAGAAAATACTAATGCTTAAAATCCGCCTAAACATCCAGTGTCGCTTAAATGCTATTATTTGTCTGAACTATATAAATAGTTGTCTCAATATATATCGACGACCACTTCGACGAATCCCTCTCCTCTAAATTTCCTCGAAATTCTTGTTCCTCGAAATTCCGTCACAAAATTTCGAGAAAATTTCGAGGGAAAATGAAATTTCGAGGACATTTTTTCGACGGACATTTTCCTCGGTATGTCGTCGAAATACGGTTATTCCGACGACATACCGAGGAAAATGTCCCTCAGTATCAGCGTGTTTTCTTGTAGTGTGTAGCATAATTTGTTTTTACTAAGATGAGTTTATAATGTTGCAGTCTATGTTAGTTATTTAACCAGCTAACGTTTTCTCAGAAAAAGTTATTCTTAATTGGATCATAACCACACACACATATGACATGTCTATTGACACTGATGAATAAGTTGAAATATGTTTTTATTGATTGAATAAGTTTGAAAACATGGAAGACTAAACCAAAGGTTTTTTTGAGGAAAAAAAAAAAGAAACCAAGCTTAAGAGTAAGCAGGAGGGTCTTCATTTATCCAATTTGAGCATCTATGCCTTGCGTGTCTTTTTGAGTGCATAAGCTATATAGCCTCTAAATATCTCTGGAATTTTGACTGTCAATCTCCAGATAGTTCAGCTTCTCCTCATGTCAAATTAGACCCAAAAATCATTATTTTTAGAACTTATTGACAACTTGCGAAAAAGCTTATATTTTGTAAAGCTTTAAGCTTTTTCTTTTCAGCTTTATGCTCAGCATGAATCCGGAAAGGAACACCTTGCTTTGGGTACACATTATTTTTGAGAGAGGTCTTGATCAATATTGGTAACAGTTGTTGCAAACGGATTATTGGCATAACCGATCTGTCTATATCAGGATCAACATCATGTGGTATTGAGTCCCCTCCCATCATAATACACTTTGGCAAGCATAATAACATAACAACTTTTGTTTATTTGCTCTGGTGCAAAGGCTTGCCTTGTCTGCAAGAATCAAATAAAATTTAACTCAACATCTATGATTGATAAACATTATCACAGACAAAAAGGTCAAAGAAGGAAGCGAAACCTCAAATAAGAGTTCAAATGACACGTTTGGTATGAGCACCAACATGCACCTTTTCTTTTGTTGATAAACTAAAGCTGCTCATTGGAGAAATTTACAGGAAGTGCAGGCACTAGTTACAGAAACCAACCCCGACCGATGCAACTGTCAAGTGATGTCCTCCCTCCTACGCCACCAAGTATTTCCTTCTGCCACCACTAATGGCCGAAGTTGCGGCTATGTACATTTTCTTCAGATCTTCAATGGTAGTTTTGCTGTTCTGCATATTACCCATCATCCTTCTACTTTTTTTTCTCTCCCGCAGTAGCTAATATGCTTCATCTTATGGAAGAAGCCAACCGGAGAAAATATAGGTCGGTTCTGCTTACAAGGTGGAGGAGTCCAAATATATTTTCCGTGGAAGCATATTCGAGTTAGCTAGGCCGGCGATTTTCCTTACGAGTCATAGCGGAAAAATCAATAACCAATTGAGACAATGAAAAAAGACAACGACAGTCTCCTCCTATTAGGATTTGTCTTCTTCTCAAGCGAAACCCTGTTTTATCATGGCGGAGAAACCATGAACCGAATGATCGAATGAAAAATATGATGACATCCTGTGTTTGTAAGGAAGGAATATGATTGATCTCGTGAAGCTGTGAGATTTGGCGAGGTCTTCATCTCTATTTATAGTCTCAGGAATTACGGATTTGAGATGAGGTTGAGAAAATGCGTTAAGGGAGAGACTTTATGAAGTGGATTCAATGAGGAATAAAGGCGCTATATACATAGGTTATGCAATCAAGTGTGGAAGATAAGGCACGTATAAGATACAACTAGATAAGAACCCGCGCTATGCGCGGATATTGTTTGTAAAATACTAATATAATCCTGATTATATTATACAGTTTCGAATTTATTGGTTTTTTGTGTTATATAATAGGTGGAAATAATAAATATTTTTGACATCTATATAATATATTGTCTTTATAAGTACAAAATTTATTTGTACTATAACATATGTTGTCCTTGGTGTTAGTTTGTAATATATAACTAGATCTTGACCCGTGCGACCGCACGGGTATTTATTTTTTGTGTTTAGCTTTTTTGTTTGTATTAAATGATATATTTGTAATATTTGATCATAAATTTAAATCGAAAACTATTTTTTGCAGTTATCCTAATTAAAATAGTATAGGTGTGGGTCATAATGCTTTCGAATTCCAAATATTTGGAATTTCTATTAATATAAATTTGTTTAAAAAATAATTTCACTCGGTATTTAATTTTAAATTTTAATTTGTGTGTGTACTAAATGTTATATTTGTAAATGTAATCATATTAAATTAGTAATTTTATATTTTTGCGTTTAATGTAAAATGTATCATCGACATTAACGATCACCTAAACAAATCTAACATCTATGATTAGATGTAATATATATGTGTAAGATATATAGCAAACAAATTTTTTGAATAATAAGTATGAAAATAGACAATATGGTTAGTATACTATTAAACATGATACATTAAAATTTGTAAAAATAATAATTGTTAGACTTTTAACCAATTTGGGACATATAAAAATAAAGATTAAAATTTGTAAGAAAATGAAATGTAATATAATATATATTTGATCTAACTGCTAATTTATTATAAATGGGTTTATGTGTTCAATAATTTTCAGATTGAATTTTGACATTTAGTTTTCATAATTACTGTAGACGGATGAGAAAGTCAATGGAAAATAATTTTTCGAAAATAAATAAGGTGATTTAGTTTTTATATCTTGTAGTATACATGAGCGTTCAGATATCCATTAGGGTTTGATTCATGTCTCTTTGGGTTTTAGATTTTCGGGGTGAAAGGTTTTAGTCTCATTCGGATATTTATAATTTCGGTTCATGGTTTGGTTCGGATAACTCATTTAAATTGTTTTAAAAAAATTAAAATTCTTAAAATATAAAAGTAAAAATATATATAACAAATAAATTTGAATAATGTATGCTAAAAACTTAAACTTAATATAAAAATTGGTTTGGTTAGAATATTAAAAGATAGTGATGGCACAATAATTTTCCTACCATACCATATTGGATTTTTATTATCATTAAATGTGGTAAATCTAGAATTAGGAAATGTATTTATTAAACTGAAAAGACATCATTAGTAAAACTATAAATAATTTCGAAATTGATTTAGTAGAGAAGGAAAGTTAAATTTTATATTATGATAACACATTAACTCAACTGAAAAAGACAAACATTAAAATAGGTAACTTAATCTATATTAGGACAACACATTAATTCAACTGAAAAATACAAGCATTAAATAAGGTAGTTTAATTTAATTCTCAGTGGCATGGTAGTGTAAATAACTTTGAAATCTTAGGGGCAATTTATATGGGTACTTCTCTTTTAATAATATAGATGTTTCATATGTAGTAAGGGTTGGCTTTGAGTTACTCATTCGGCTTTGGTTCGAATCTACTCAGGTTTAGGGGGTTTAGGATTGAAATTTGAGCTCTATTTGGATATTTAAAATTTCTGAGTCAGATTTGGTTTGGATCTTTGTAGGTACGGTTCGGGCTCAGATGACCTATATAAATTATTTTAAAATTTTAAAAATTCATATATTTTTTTTTTAATTTATCAAATCTTTTTAAAAATAATATATTACATATAAATTCGAATAATGTATTCTGAAATGCCTAAATTTAACATATAAATTAGTTTGGCTCATATATTTGGATATAAAATCAATAGATTTTTTTTTGTCATCATATAAAATTAATAGATATTTCAAGTATTTTAGTTTTTTGAATATTTTGTGGCTATTTTAGACATTTACTCTTGATTATCTGTATAAATTTTCAAATATTTGTGACAATTCCAAAATATCTTATATTTTATATTTTTAATATATTAAGCCTAAAAATATATATTTAAGTATATAAATATATTTTGGATACATTCGGATACGAAAAATACTTTGGTTCGGATTGGTTTCCGTTTCAGTTTTCTTAATACCAATATTTTGACCCCATTCGGATATTTAACAAATTTGTGTTCGGATTCAGTACTATTTTTTGAAAAGGTTCTTCGAATTTAGGGGTTTTTCTCAGCCCTAATATGTAGCAATTTAGTGGTATGATTTAGAGATTAATTGTGATATTATTTTTCTTAAATCAAAGAGTTGATTTTGTTAAATTTTTATTATTTTAAAAAAATTAAAAAGAATTAAGTTGTTGATTATCAAAAAAAAAAAAATTAAGTTGTTAGAGGTTATTTTGTTTGCACGACACGTTAGCTAAGATTAGATTTATCTATTCTTAATGAGGTTTGAATATTTTATCCTATTCGTTTATATGTAGATAATTAATAGAAATATAAATAATTTAAATTACAAAATCGATATGAACTGAAGTCTTCCTTTATAATCTTAGGCTTTATTAGATTAAGAAAAATACAAAACATATGTAATGTCAATGATGAAAATGATTTACAATCTATATGATTGAAGTTTATATGCGGACAATGTTGTGTTCATAGTTAGAACTTTTAGTTTGTTGTAATGTTTTGTATGGTTAAAGATGAACACAATATGAGACAATTTGATTTTTTTTCTGTGGGCAGGTAGTGATCTGATAAGAAGCAGAAACGATAATGTGTATAAACATGATCGTCAGTTAGTGTTATTGTATTATTCTTCTATACTAACATGATGTCCAAAGTCCAATCAGAGTTATTATTATTTTTGTATATAATGCTTGGAATATAAAGAAAGACGTTCATGCATTGTATTATTCTTCTAATAGTTATTGTATTATATTAGTTAACTACGTACCAGTTTTGTTAGTTTAATTGCCGATGGTTTAGTAAATTAGATTTTGGTTTATTTTAAGTTATCTTGATTTATTTTAAGTTATCTGGACATATTATTTAGACAGCGTATAAAATCTGGTTGTAACAAACTTGCGAAGGTCAAACATATGTAGCGTATTAATAAATATGAAAGAGTCCAAATTTTAAAAACAACATTTCTATGGTAGATAAAATTTAGGACTCTAAATTAATAGAGTAGATACCAGAAAAGGGAGAAGATGTTAGTGGATCCTAAATTTTTAAAGTCTACGCTGAGATTGGGCTTTGTTCCCCATTCAAACACAACAAAATACTCTTTGAGATAAAAACACATGTTGTTTTCTCCTGCACCTAATTGATGATATTGACATCATAGGGTGAGAGGTATTATATATATATATATATATATATATATATATATATATATATATATATATGTCGGCTTTTCATGCACTTAATTGTTGGGTTCTCCTGCACATAATTAATGACATATATATATATATATTGAATTTAGTCCTCAATTTTAATTAACTAATAAAATTTTACAGATAGATTAATAGATATGCACTAATATATGATCAATCAGCACATTTAAAAATAAGAAATGAGTCTCTTATTTTACAGGTAAATAATAAATACATACTAAACATAATATTTGTAAATACAATTTATTATAACATAAAATTAAAATAATCAAATACACACATTAAATTACAAAACATATAAATCACTACAAGAAATATGAGTATTGGTAGCACATCACGGTAGCACGAATTCACAGACTGCTATTAAAAGTGGCTCGTTAGGATGTCTCTCTCTATTGTAGCATTTAATCAGAGCTATACAACATTTTGCAGGATTTTTACGAAGCGAAGAGCCAAAAATCTAATTTTTATCTCTGTAACACTTATGGGCGCCAAATACTTAGAAAAAAAATCACATTTGACACCAAAATATTTGGTTTTGGTAGAAATATTTTTTTCCCTCGTATGTGTTGCTAACGTGATTTGGATTCTTCTCAAATTGAGATTGAAGAATTTTAGTGAAGGAGATGAAGTCACGAGGGAGATGCTGTCGGAGTTGCAGTGACGGTCACACCGTCGCTCGTCACGACCACCACCATTGCCATCTCTCCCATCCACCATCGCTCGTCACCACCTCTACCACCATCGCTTCTCAGATCTGTCTTCGCATGTGTCTGTCTTCACCGGAGTCGCAACCACCACCGTCACGCTCGCAACAACCCTCTCTCTTCGATTCAACCCTTGAATCGTGATAATCAACCTCTCTCACGATTTCAACCTCTCTGGATTCAACCCCTCTCTCTCTCTCTCTCTCTCTCTCTCTCTCTATCTCTCTCGGCCATGATAAAAGCTCTCGATTAATCCCTTGATTTATTTTTTTTGTGTACTTGTTACAGGAAGCTCGTTCGTGAGGTACTTTCTGTTCTGTTCGGATTCAGGGATAGAAGAAAGTGACTTAAGTGGTATTACTTTTAAAACTTACAAAGGGTTACCAAACTCCTAATCCTTCTCTGCTTTGGCGTTGTCTCTCTCTCTCACTCACCATCTCTCGATCACTGAAGCAAGTTTTCTACTTTGGCATCTCTCAGGTTTTTCTCCAATCTCAAAGTTAATGATTGATAACTCTCTGTTGTTCGTAACACACAGCCTGTTGTGTATATCTAAATCTGCAAAATAACCCGACTTTACATGGATTATGTTTGTATTGATTTTGATTTCACAATGATAGATGTATGTAACTCAAGGTTAGAACGATTATGATTTCTAGTTGATAGATGCATGTGACTGATGCCAAGAAAGAAAAAAAAAACGAAGCTTTACATGAATTCCATTGCTCATCGGCTTTTTTGTTATATTGATGTCTTATGATAGATATTACACAGGCTTAAATGGGTATCACTTTCAAGTTCTGTGTAACATACTCTTAGTTTAGTTATGGTCCTTTTTTGATATTTTCTGCAGGAAGCCTCGTGAGTTCAAGACGATGGTGGTCTCCGATGCTGAAGGTCCTCTTCTTGGGGAGATTACTTGTGAAACTTTACTGCAAAGTTGCAGGTAAATCGCTCAACCATCTCCTTTTTCCACTGAAGTTGCAGGGCTTTTACATTAGCTGTGACATCTCAAGCCATGAACAGGCTCTGATTAGACGTTACATGAACATGCTCTGATTGTGAACAAGGTTGGACTGTTTTTCATATCTTAAGATTGTTAAAATAAATTCTAGATAAATATGGTATTTAAGACAAAGTTTATAGCAAAGTGATGAGATCAGATGTGTTTTAAGAAACGAGTATTTGGATCGCTTGTACCAGGATAAAGCAGTCTCTCACTGAAGATCATCCTGCAGAAAAAGAAGGTGCATAAGTTTCCACACCTGCAAAGCAGAGATTCGTAGGCAGAGCAAGAGCCAATGTTGTCGGACTTCTTCCTTGGATAGAAAGACACGCCTTGGGAACCGTTGTGTATCCTCCTGAGGAAGAGTATGTTGATGAAACCAATGCTAAGCTGGAGATGACAAAGGTGTTTGCGAGGATAACTGATGATAAGGAGAAGAGAGTGTGGAAGTTTCTTGAAGAGAATCCAGAGGATTCAATGAGATTGAATGCTACGAAGTGGAGCATCTGTGTTTACTCAAAGTGAAACAGAGCTTGATGCAAAAAGTACAGTTACCGTTCTCATTCTGTTTCTTGCTTTTTGATTATACTAAGTAGTTAAAAGGTGTTGTGTTGAATTAGACTAAGTTATAATGATAAAACAGGTTATGATTTTGTATACGAATTTCGATATATAAAAAAAGTTTTGTTGATTTGCATTCTGTCGTTTTTAAAATAAAAAACAAGACCCTAAAACATGTTTCTATACCCTATACCCTAAACATTAACTTTAAAACTTAAATCTTTTAATAATATTATTTCAATCTCAAATGGTGACAAGAAAAAGAAAAATATATCTAATTTGGGGTATATGATTAAATTGCAATGTATAAATGATAATTACACTTTTAGATTAAATTTTATTAATTTTGAAGTTATAGTATATATTTATTTAATCCTAAAGTTTAGAGTATATATATTTTTAATCCTATAGTTAAAATTACAAATAACTTTTTACTATATCTTCCTAAAATTTAAACTAGATCATTAAACAAGAAACAGAAGGGGTTTAATACCCTAAACCCCAAACTTTAACCTTCCATACAAAGTCATGAATATGATATTTTCAAACTTATAATATAAATCATAAACTTAAACTCAAATTAATCGTTTTAAAAGTCTAATCTCAGATTGCAAACCTAAATCAATACTCTAAATTTAATACTCTAAACCTCAAACATAAACCATACACACAAACTCATTAATCTAGTCTAATATTTTTAACATCAATTCTTAAATTTAAAAGATCCTAATTTTATACTATCAAATACTTACAAAATTTAATTTTCAAATTTGAATCGTAACATATATATCTAAACACTAAACCTTACATATATATATATATATATATATATATATATATATACTCAAATCATATATTATCATAACTTTACATTACAAAAACATAAAACATATCACATATTTCATATATATACCTCAAATCATATGTTATCAAAAAAATTTCAATTATATTTTTAACTGAAAATTTTAAACTTAATCTTTTTTTTGTCAACATTTTAAACTTAATCTAATTTTTAAAACAGTATAACTAAGAAGAAGAAAAAACAAAAAGAGAAAAAGTCTTGACCAATGAGAGAGAATGGTGAGGATAACTATTGTATCAACCTCCACCGCTGATTAATCTTAATCTAATGGATAAAAGAGAAAAGAAGCCTCGACCAATAAGGGCGAATGGCAAGGATAACTAATATAATACTACTCCACCGTTGATTGTTCACAATCTCAACAGATATAATTAATTGATTTTTTTTGGTTTTCTTACTAATTTCCTGTCGATCTCTTCTCTTCCTCTTTGTCTCTTATATTCCTAGATCCAGATTTTTTTTCTATTTTTCTCGTCTTATTCTCTTTCTTTCCTTCATTGTTAATATTTTCTGGTTTGTATTAGAACATAGTAACCTAACGGCTAACAGTGATAGTGGTGCCTGAAAGCTAGCGGCGGGAGGAGATGGTGGAGGTGGAGCGTGCCATGGAAGACGACGGCAGAGGAGAATGACTCGACGAGCCAGAGATTCTCTCAGGTATTCCTCATCCATTCACTCTGTAATTCTCTTTAAAATCACCATTGGAGATTAGGATTGTAAGTCTCATCTTCTTGCCATCTTCTTATAAATTCGTGATTGATTTTTGTTTGGTTAACAGATTTATTAAGTAGCAGGGAAGACAAAGCAGTGGTGTGATATAGCGGCGTGTCTCCGGTCAAGCGTGGGGTGGCGGTGGTGCAAGCGGGTGGTGGTGGTCGTGGTGTGGTTCGTGCGGCGGAGATTGAAGAAGACTGTAGTTTGGTGGTTTAGTTAGGGTTAATCAGTAAACCAATTTGTAATTGTCCATTTTGTAATTACAAAACCAATTTGTAATTGTAAACCATGTAAACCAAAATTCAATTTATAAAAATACCAATTTATTAATTTTTTGTCAGTTACACCTATTTATTTATAAATTAATTTCTAATTTAAGTTTTTTTTTTTAAAAAACTAAATTATATTATAGATAATCAATATATATATATATAATTCAATTATAATTCAGTAGCACTGAAAATATGTTATAATTAAACAATGTTGCTACATGAATAAAACGCCATAGAAGACTACATAATAGTACGAAATTTGTGTCACTATACATATTATTATAATACAAAATAAATGCTATAATATCTCTACTTTTTATAGCACACGCAAAAACGCTATCATATGAGGGGGGTTTACTATAGCTGCGGCTGTCATAGCGTATGTGTTTTCGCTACGAAAACGATACAATAGCGTTTTTAAGGCGCTACTAATGCCGATATTTCTTGTAGTGAATACACAATCTATATTTTTGTTTTTGTAATGTTTCATATATGATCAATCAGCGCATTTTGAATAAAAAATGAGTCTGCTATTTTTTATCTGAAGATTACGAGTTACAAATTGTTTAAACTGAATAATTTTATTTATCGTTGTTCCAATGGTTGCTTATGGTGCCTATCTTACATCTCTAACCGGTGTAAGCGTGAGAAGCTATTAAGAGGCCCAAGACAAAGTTTATAAAATAATTAAGGGTTGGTTCGTGCTACGGGCGGATGAGTCTACAACAAAATTATTTAATATTTCAATACTTTTAATTTTATAAACCATTTAGAATAATAAACATAATTTCAAATTTAAGATTGTTTATTGTAAATTTGATTTCAATTTTTTATTTGAGTTGAAAGAACCACTAACAGGTATTTAGTGAACATTAAATAATTAAATAAAACAAATTAAGGAAATGTAATTATTTATATTTATTTCTTTGATTTTTATTTTACTTTGATATAGTTGAAGAAAAACTACTGATACATTTTTATAGAGAAATACTCTAGGATAGTCCAAAAAAGGTTTTTGTGTCACAAATATAGCATCTAAGGATCAAAATGTTTCATTAAAGAGGTAAATATACACTTATACCATACGATTAACTAATATAGACCTTAAGGTTTAAAGTTATGGTGTGGAGTTTTAGAATTGTAGTTTAAAATTTTATAAAATAAAAAATAAATATTAAAAATTGAAAATAAAATTTCTAAATATAGTTTCAAAAAGCATTTTCGAATTTAAAAAAGAAAGTTTTAAAACTAAATAAAACAAAATTTGAAAAGGAATTTTAGAAAAAAATCTAAATTTGAAAACATATAATTCGAAACTATAAAAACTTTATAAAAATATTTTTTTTTAATTTATTTATTTTTATTTATACATCTAGTGTATAATGGTCTTCTAGCTATTAAATGAAATATTTTAGTCATTTTCTCTTTTTTTTGAGCAACGTCATTTTCCTCCTTAATGAGACTTTTTGTGACAAAAACATGAAAATATCTATTTAGGAGAATTTTCTTTCTTCTAAGTGTTTCAAATTTTATTATTATACACTAATTAATTTCTCACAATATTAATTAATCCATCTCCAAGCTAAATAAATTGAAAATATAATGTAAGGTAGTAAAATTATTAAAAAACTTATTTTAAAGTACTAGATAAATAGTTTCAATAATGTAATAAATAATAATTAATATATTTTATTTAAAAATAAGTGATGTTTTATAATATATGTTTGTTTCACTTTATATTAGATTTTCAATTTATAGTGAAATTTTATTTAATTTTATTAAATTATATTCTGTAAATTATTTTACAATTTGTTGCAATTTGTATTATAAAAAATTATCTGTTGGAAATTTTATTCATGCTATTTGAAAATATTATTTACAGACTAATAATTTTATAAATTAATAAAATATTACATTTTTAACTGAACTTTACTTGAGTTTCATACAACATCATATCGAATAATTTATTTTGAATAAGTTAGAATGAACCAAACCGCAATTTAACCAAAAAATAACTAAAATTTAGTGTAACCATTAATAATCGGGAAATTAAGATGAACCAAAGTGCATACAAATACTTTCTGAAATCTGTTTTTTTTTTCTTCAAAAACTAAAAAAAAGTAACTCAATCCTATTTTCTGTGTTGGCTGTTTTGGCGTTGATTTTTTTGTTTGTTTGGATCATTTTTTACAGGTTAGTATTAGTATGATGCTGATGGAGATCTAGAAAATTGAATTGTCGCGGATGCTTTCAGAAGATTTTTAATGTCTTATGTTGTTTTAAGTTGTTTGCCATAGTTCAAATTTACTGATTCACGTTTTTATATAACTTCAGTTCTCGTCTTCGTAAATTTTGAAAAATAGTTTAATTAAAGAAAAAATTTATTTGAATTTCATCTATTATGAAAGCTGAAAAAAAATTGAAACCATGAAAATACATGTTGTGCTAAAACTATATAAAACAAATATGTTTATTCATGTGTAAGTTAAGAATATAAACTTTTGAGGTCTGTCACATGAATATAAGATATGAGATTTTATTTCATAGAATTGGACATTTTGTGAAACTCGCTCTATAAATTTCTATACATGTCTTGAGATCATACTCACACTCTCATGTTTCAAGTATTGTACATAAACATAATGATCAAGATAAAGGCATGAACATGATACATCAAAAAGTGAAAACCAGGAGCATCCTCATTATTCTCTCACCATCCAATCCTTATCTCAGATTACACACGCATAGACTTCACCTTTATACCCCAAAAATACCAACAAACCAAGCCGCTATCTTTTCCACACAATATCTAATATTGCAACCAAATTCTTTTGTAAGATATATTTGCTTCTTCTATAGAACCTTTAAATCAGTGATGGCTTAATAATAACCATCAAGCTATCTCAGTCTACTCTGACTAAAACTCTACAGCATACCAAACAGGGTTACGAAGCATGAAGCTCGAAGAAACCAGTATCAGTTCAGAGGTGTTTATATCCCTTTGTTATAAGAGCAGTAAATTAGAGATTATCAAGATACGTTTTTTGAATAGTTGTCCTATTTTGGTGTTTTTCATTCTGTTATCTTTTAATTTTAAACTTTAATTTATAATATTTTTTCCCATAATTACTTTTTAAATCAAATAAACCTGAATTTATATATGTATATATTTAAATGACATTTATAATTGACCGAACAAGTAAAATGTTAAACATAAAAACTGTGGACGTATACCGTGCTATATTCATGGCCATTATCCTTTTAAGTGTAACATGTTTTTTTTTTTTACATTTCAAAAAAAAATTATTCTTAATTTTAGACAATTGTGAATTAAGGCAAACAAAATATAAGTATTCTATAGACCAAATTCTTCTAAGTATAAACTAATATATACAAGAATGACAATATTGGCAATAACGCTAAATATATCATGTATATAGATTATATTCCATTTTTTTAAAATATGAACTTTTAAATTCTAGATAATTCCCTATAATCTATTCAGAACAAGAAAACAATATTTCATAATTTCAAAAAAAAATTCAATATATTATTGGGAATTCCGATTATATTACATTTATTAAAATTTAATACTTCTACATTCTATTTAATTAACTTTATAAAATACAGACCCCGGAAAATAAATTTCAAAATTTAATATATATTTTTAAAGGCTTATCTCACTCTGTGCAGGGTGCGGATCTCACCCTAGTAAGGTTTTAAAACACACTACGGTCCACCATAATTTTCAGGGAGGGCATGTGACATTTTTTATCCTATGGAGAAAAAAATCAATTTTATTGTATAAGATATTTAAAATAGTTTTAAATACATGTGATGTTATATACTAACAAAAGAAAAAAAAAAATTATGTGAAATCTTTTTATGTAACCATGGAGGAGGCAAGGGGTGTTGAATGAGTTGTAGTAGTTTAGTGATGTAAATGGGGTCATTAATTACATCAATTTAATGCGGGCCAGAGACATTACGAAGCTGGATTTGCAGAGGAGTTGTATTCTCCATTTGGTGTATGGTGGGGACGGTAACAAATATGTAATCAAACGTATTGGATTTTCGTAGATGATTAACTGGACGCTTATGTGAACATTACGTCACATTAATGAATAAGCCTTTAAAACACACTACGGTCCACTATAATTTTCAAGAGGACATGTGATATTTTTTATCCTATGGAAAAAAACAATTTTATTGTATAAGATATTTAAAATACATGTGATGTTATATACTAACAAAAGAAGAAAAAAAAGTATGTGAGAGGGATATGGTCGAACCCAAGGTAGAGACAGACATTTGAAATCATCTAATCCACGCGACAATAAATGATAACTGAAATAGGGGCCCCAAATACGGGAAAATGAACATTTTATTCCGAGAAATTCGAATGAATCTTTAGGTTCACCCAACTAATATGATTTCGTTATTTTATATTCAATATTTTTAAGAAAATAAAATAAAATATTGTCAAGTTATATTCTATTTTTAAACTAAAAAAATAATAAATAAAAAATAATATTAATTGCAAACAAAAACACATTTAAAAAAATATTTTTAATACTGTTAGCCAAACACTAAATCCTAAGCTCTAAATCCAAAACCCTAAACTCTTGGATAAATCCTAAACCCTTGGTAAATCCCAATCACTTGGATAAATTCTAAATCCTTAGGGTTTAGGATTTATTCACGGGTTTAGAGTTTACCCAAGGGTTTAGGGTTTAGAATTTAGGGTTTAGTATTTAGGATTTAGGGTTTAGTGTTTTGCTGACTGTGTTAAAATTTATTTTTTTTTAAATCCAAAAATTTAGGATTTATCCAAGGGTTTAGGGTTTACCAAGGATTTAGAGTTTATGATTTAGGGTTTAGAATTTAGTGTTTTGGTGAAAGTATTTTAAATATATTTTTTTTTTGCGACAACTATTATTTTCTATTTATTTTTTATTTTAAAAACATGATAAAATTTGACAATATTTTCTTTCTTTTTTTAAAATATAACTAGATCTCGACCTGCACGACCGTGCGGGTTTTATTAATAATAAAATATTTTAGATTACAATAAAATATATCAATAAATTAATACAATTTGGTGTTATATATTATTTAATTTTATAATAATAATTGTGTTGCTTATAATTTTATTCCTATAAAATTATAAATTTTGTATTTTTGTAATAAAATTTATTTTGAAAACATTACTATATAACAATACTGATTTATATAATTTTGTTTTATTTCTAAATTTGAAATATATGTAGAAGTTAAATTAAGTTGAACCTGCATAATAGAGAATTTGGTGTATAATGATTAATTAAACCAATTTAGTAAAGATGTTTAAATAATAAACCGAATTTGTTTTTAACTTATTTTTCATTTTTGTAACAAAATTTATTTTGGGAACATTATTATGTAACAATGCTGATTTAAATGTTTTTGTTTTATTAATTTGATATATATGTGGAAATTAAATTAAGTTGAAACTATATAATAAATAATTTGATATACAGTGATTAATTAAACCAATTTAGTATATATGTCTAAATAATAAATCAAAAATTGATTTTTAACTCATGAGAATATACATATGTTAATAACGATATGAATAAAGATCAAATGTTTCATCTAGAGGTGTAAATTAATTGTATTACACGATAAACTCATTTAAAGGTATGATTTCTTAGTGGTCTAAATTAAAAAATCAATACGAAATAAGTCATAAATTTAGTGGTAAATAGATAAGATATTTTTATTTTGAAATTAGAAATAGAAACTTTGACAAAATTAGAAACATAAATTACTTTTTATTTTAACTATATCTTATAAAATATTTCTTAATTTAATTTTGAAAATAAAATAAATTTAAATTTTTCTTATCATTGAAATCTAATTAAAAGTATTTTTGTAGTTATTAATTTGTGTTTACAATGAAAACTAAACTAAAATTTATTTGCTAATTATAATTTGTGATAATTAAAATTTTAATTAACTACTTTCGAAAATATATTTTAAAAAGATTCTAAAAGATATTTGGAATTTTTTTTTAGATATTTATTTAAGATATATATTAGTATTTCAAATAAAAATAAAGATACTAAAAGATATTATAATTAAGTTATGTAACATTTAATAAATTTTCTAGGGATGTTCCAAATAAAAAATCACACATGAAAGAAGTCATGACTTCTATTTTAATAGTATAGATGAATATGAAATAATGAATTCTTAAAGGTTCACTCTAGGGGTGAACCTAAGTATTTCTCTTTTATTCCCCAACTATTTGAAATCAACAGTTTTAATACCCAAGTATTGCTTGCGCAAAATTATTCCCGAACTAATTGTTGGCTGCGCAAAATTGGCCATGAAGTAGTCAACCGTTAAAGTTTAAATGGAAAACTAACGACTTCCGTCCAATTTGTAACGGTTGACTATTTTAAACCCAATTTTGTGCAGTTAACAATTAGTTCAAAAATAATTTTGCGCAATCAATACTTGAGTATTAAAAATACTGATTTCAAATAGTTGAAGAATAAAAAACTAAATTTTATGAATTTTTAAACTAATATTTCAATCAGCTTTTTAAAATTCAAGTTAAGAAAATTTATCAAATTGGATGAATATAGATTTTTATTTATTCCACATTCAATGTCTCAATGTCTATAAACTTTTATTATGATCTATATAAGTTTTTTTATTCCTGTAGTTTTTTGTAAAAGGTTATACACATTATAAAAAATTATGTATTGGTTATAATAAAAAACTGTATACATATCATTACAAAAAATTATATAGACCATAATAAAAAAACTATATTTTTATTATAATTTTGTAAGATCGTTGATATATATTTTATTATGATTTATTTTTGGATACATTTTTGTAATATTTAGTTACGAAATCTAGATTTAAATCCCGTTAAATGTTTTAATTTTGCATTGATATATGAATTATTACAAGAGAAATATATATATGTATCGTATAGTTTATATACACCACACTACAAGAAAACATAGTCAATTCTTACCAATTTTCTGACCAGGTAAATTGGTCAAAACTGTTTCCGACCATAAACTGACCATTTGATGACGATTTAAATAAATGGACAAAAAGTGATCAGAAATTACCGACAAAAAGAAATGGTCAAAAAAGGGTCAGTAATTTGTGACTGAATTTTGACCATTTTTACGATCGTCAGAATATTGATCAGAAACTAATCAGAAAGTGGTCAAGCGTTTTAAATAATTTTAGCCGTTATTCTATCCGTTGGTGTAGGTGGTCAGAAAATGATCAAAAAATCTGTTTTTTCTTTTACTTTGCAAACTAGCCGTTGTTGTATATCATCTATATAAGACATTTGATTCATTTGCAATCTACAGACAGATTCAAAGTCAAAAAAATCACACTGAAAATGTCTTCACATATTTTTAATTTTCGTAGATGGATGTACGATCAATGGGATTCAAATGGGCAAATTTCAAAGGAGTTTGCAGAAGGGCTTAAAGAGTTCATGCGTTTTGTAGGAAATCAAGAGATTACTTTGAGAGAAGGTAAGACATTTTGTCCTTGTATTCGTTGTGATAATAGTAAATTTATTCCTATTGAAAGAGTATGGAATCACTTGTATCAATATGGATTTACACCTAATTACAAAATATGGTATTTTCACGGGGAAGATGATTCCAGGAATTATGCCTAGTACTAGTGAAAATGTGCCGGTTAGTTTAGAGGAACCTAGAATGGTAGTTGAATCTAGTGATACAATGCAAATGGTGAATGATGCATTTCGTGAAAACATCTCCTCGTTTATAGAAGACGGGGAGAGAGTTGAGGAACCAAATTTAGAAGCAAGGAGATTTTTTGATATGTTGGATGCAGCTAAGTATCCAATATATGAGGGTTGTAAAAAATATCATTCTCCTTTATCGGCTGCAACTAGGATGATGACCATAAAATCAGATTTTAACTTGGCAGAAGATTGTGTAGATGCCATTGCTGATTTTGTGAAAGATTATCTCCCCGAAGATAATATGTGTCCAGCTTCTTACGAAGAGGTCGATAAACTTGTTTCGGGTCTAAATTTGCCATTTCAGACGATCGACTTGATGTGGAAGAAAGAAAACGTCCAAGCAAGGTCTTCCCAAAACTCTACTAACCCGAGAAGCGAGCGTGGTGGTTATGGTATTGCAATACACAACACGGGGGCAAAATCCTTTGAAAGGCGCAAAGACGAGATGGTAAATTATTCCGGACGTACCTTGCTAAATATACTTTTGCTAATTGTAGTTACTGTGAGTTGATTTTTTGGTTTTCATTTTGGTAAGACCATTGATAATGGAGGGGAAGAGCCTGATATGCTAGCATTTCTTGAGGATGCACATCGAAGTCGCAAAACTGGTGACATTCGTGACAATAAGGTGAAGCAGATTGTCGAGACTGTCAAAGAGAAGATAAATGATCAGCTAACTCAAGGTGGATCAACTGAGACAAACCATCTTACCCAAGCAGATATCAACAATCTGGTTTTAAAGGTTAAGCTAGTTTGTTTCAATTTTTTTTTTCAATTTCTTTTTGTTTTCCTTATACATTTCTCATTATACAGGAAGTCCCTGTCATTAAAGGTCACCGTTTTGGGTTTGGAACACTGCCGGAACCGGGACAAGTACCTCATTCAGCTTCTTTCATGAATGTGGACCAAGAAGAACAACTAAAGATTGCAAACGAGAAGATAGCAATAGCTGATGAGAAGATTGCTATGGCAACAGACAAGATTGTGACACTGGAGAATGACAAGGCTGAGAAAGATAAGGTTATACAGTTTCTGCAAACCTTAGCACAGAAAGTTGTCAGCAAATTTCCAGATTTGCTTGATGAAGATGAGGATGCAACTCAAGAATAAGTCTTATGCTTGTAGTTTTTTGGGTTAAAGCTTTAGTAACCAACGTTACTTGTAGTTTTTTGGTTAAAGCTTTAGTAATGACTTTGTTGTAACGTTAACGGTTGTTTTAAAACTTTATCTAAATATTTTGCTAAAACTATTTTAATGTTTAATATTTAAGTAGAGTTCAAATCTAAAATATATATTTTGTCTTTTAAATTTTAAATACAATTTTATTGATTAATAAATTTGATTAATTAATTAATATTATAATTGGTCAGAATTTTATCAAAAATAAATGATCACAAATTCGTCAAAATATTGTCACAACAAACAGGTCAATAAATGGTCAAAAATTCGTAAGTAAAATTTGACGGTAAGATGTCAGGAAATGGTCATGAATTTTTGACCGTTTTTCGACGATAACTTCTTGACGTATTTCTGACCATTATTTTGGTCAAAAATAACTGACCACTTTCTGACCAAAACGTATTTCTGACGGAGCTTTTCCGACGACTTCTGTTGGTCAGAAGTTGGACAAAAACCTCTTGTTTTGACCAATTTCCGTCGAATATGGTGGTCAGGAATCTAACTTTTCCTTGTAGTGCCATACGTATATTACAAGAATGTTAATATACTGATCTGTGCGGTCGTAGCACTCTCGTCTCTTAAAGTAGCTGCAGTGAGCTTTATAATGCTGATCATTGGTTTTGTGATGCATCCTTGTCTAAACCATATGGATCGAAAGAGATGGCTCAAGTTCTCCATCAGTTCTGACTTACCAGATCTTTAGCAGGAGACTCGGGAATGCCAAGAAACTCTGATACGTTAGGAGTGTGTTTTTCTTTTATGTTTTTTTGAGTACAGAGCTTGGAGAGCCATATCCACACACACACAAAAAAAAGTTCGAGTTTCATGGTATGTTGTGTTTATGCAGAGCTTGTTCTAGTCTTTTACACCGTTTTGATAAGATGTGCAATGCCTTGTATCTTCTCTTTTCTCGTTGCCATTATCAATGTTTTAAAATCCTTAAATGATTGGAAAGAGACAGAAACTTAAAAGAAGCATAAGTAGAAAATACAAAACCAGTATCACTGTCTGACCATTTCCTTGCCTGAAAACAAAGCTGTGGTCGTGTCTTAATCAATTCGTAGGTTCCATCACCACTGTCTCAGTCGCTTGTTTACTCATCTTTCTCAAGGATTCGTCCTTCATTATTGTTTTGTCACATGGGATAAGATAAGGACAATCATAAAACAGAGGACCACACTTTTTTCTTTAAAAGATATGAGGTCAATGAGAGTATGGTACTGTTTTGTTTTCTCTTTAAAACGTCGCTCAATCTTTACAAATCTCGAGACAACAATCCCTTGATTATCTATCTCACGGTTAGTGCTTCTTCTTCACTCTCATTAAAAGGTTTAACTTTAACTTTGTGTCAAGGATAAATTGGTTTGTTCTAAGCGCTTTTCTCGTCTCTTTTGTTTTCTTTGGTTAGTTAAGAAGTGAAGGATCATCGCCATGAAAGACTACAACAACAAGGACAATCCATACAATGATGTTCCATCGCCCAAAGCAGCAACCAATTCGATTAAGAAAGTTTCCATGACACCACTCGTTTTCCTCATATTCTACGAAGTCTCAGGAGGTCCCTTTGGTGCTGAAGGCATTGTGAATGCAGCAGGACCATTACTAGCTCTTCTCGGGTTTATAATCTTCCCATTCATCTGGTGTATTCCAGAGGCACTCATCACTGCGGAGATGAGCACAATGTTCCCAATAAACGGCGG
This sequence comes from Raphanus raphanistrum subsp. raphanistrum, assembly GCA_019706035.1. Classification (NCBI taxonomy): domain Eukaryota; kingdom Viridiplantae; phylum Streptophyta; class Magnoliopsida; order Brassicales; family Brassicaceae; genus Raphanus; species Raphanus raphanistrum. The sequence goes on along the minus strand of CM033988.1, from coordinate 17,747,758 downwards.
TTTCGTGGTTTGGGTCTCCTCTTCTTTAGGACCCTTTTGGGGGTTCCAAGTAGGTTGGATGAAATGGCTTTGCGGAGTCATCGACAACGCTCTCTATCCTGTCCTCTTCCTCGACTATCTTAAATCAGCTATACCGGTTTTATCCACCGGTTTGCCTAGAGTCGCCTCCATCTTGTTATTGACTCTCTTGCTCACTTACCTAAACTACAGAGGTCTAACCATTGTCGGATGGACCGCGGTTCTAGTGGGAGTCTTTTCCATGCTTCCTTTCGCTGTTATGAGTCTCATCTCGATCCCAAACCTCCAGCCTTCTAGGTGGCTTGTAACGGACATAGGAGATGTGAACTGGAACTTGTATCTAAACACTCTTTTCTGGAACTTAAACTACTGGGATTCAGTTAGTACACTAGCCGGTGAAGTGGCGAACCCGAAGCAAACACTTCCCAAGGCTTTGTGTTACAGTGTGATCTTCATAACTCTTTCTAACTTCCTCCCTCTCTTGTCTGGAACCGGGGCTACACCTTTGAACCGCGAGCTATGGACTGACGGTTATTTAGCTGAAGTCGCAGGGACCATCGGTGGAGTATGGTTGAGAGCGTGGGTTCAAGTGGCTGCAGCTACGTCGAACATGGGAATGTTCGTAGCCGAGATGAGTAGCGACTCGTTTCAGCTTCTTGGAATGGCTGAGCTCGGTATGCTTCCCGAGCTTTTTGCAGAAAGGTCTCGTCACGGAACGCCTTTGTTAGGGATTGTGTGTTCGGCTTCAGGTGTTTTGCTCTTGTCTGGATTGAGTTTTCAGGAGATTGTGGCTGCGGAGAATATGCTTTACTGTGGTGGGATGGTTTTGGAGTTTGTGGCTTTTGTTAGGATGAGGGTGAAGTATCCGGATGCGTCGAGGCCGTATAGGATACCTGTGGGAACCGTTGGTTCGGTTTTGATATGTGTTCCTCCCGTTGTGCTGATATGTTTGGTTGTTGTGTTGTCGACTCTTAAAGTGGCTGTGGTGAGCTTTGTGATGGTGATGGTTGGTCTCTTGATGAAGCCTTGTTTGGATCATATGGATCGAAAGAGATGGGTTAAATTCTCAGTTAGTTGTGATTTGACTGAGTTTCAGAAGGAGAGTCGAGAAGTGGAAGAGTCTTTATTACGTTAGGTCAAAGTAATCTGTATTGTTTTCTGTTCAAATGGGTTGTAATATTTCGTTTGTTGTTCGTGAAGGACCTGCAGATGTGTGTAAAGATGCTTGCAGATACGGTTTGTAACAGTTATTTTGGTTCGGGTTATTCGGTTTTTGATTTGGTTCAATTAACACAAAATTACACCGAATTGAATCGAACGAAAATCTGGTTCGATTCAACAGTTTGGTTAATGGAAATTTTACTGAAGATTTTGGTTTCGGTCGGTGTAATCTCGATTAATTTTTTTTAATGACATTTCAGTAGTTAATTCGATTAGTTAGATCATTGTGGAAATGGATCAATGAGTTAGAGAGGCCCATATAAAATGAAAAGCCCAATAAAAGCTCATTTTCAGATCTACAGAGTGCTGCGGGGATCGGAACTGCAGAAAAAAAAACCCTAAACCCCCCCACTAGATTTGCGAGTAAGAGGAAAAAATGAATGGTGTTTCTCGTCATCTTCGAGCTTCTCCACTTCCTTCGTTGATCCGAAGCTATGGTGGAATCAAGTCGGTCTGTCGATTTTCGTCTCAATCAGATGGCTTCTCTGGTTCGTCCTTTCCCCATCCTTATCTCTTGTCGATTTTGATTTGTTCATTTCTGAGACATAGAACCATGTTTGGATCCGTAAGAAGTTTTCTGAGATCTTGTTTAGCGAAAAAATGTGTAATCTTGATTAGGAATCTGAATCCCATAAAACATTAGTTTCTGTATTGATTGATTGGTACTTGACAGGTGGCAGAGAGCAAGGACCAGTTACTGAGAACAAGTCAGGCTCACCGGATCCTAATGCTTCAACCTCCAAAACCTTCAGTGAAATAAAAGCAGGCTTACTAAACTCCGGAGGAGGAGGAAAGGGCACCTCATCCACCTTCAGTAGTTTCAGTGAACTGAGAACAGGCTTGTTAAACAGAGGAGCAGGAGACGGCGGCTACCCGTCTCCTAATGCTCCTCCCACCTTCAAGAATCCCTTTAGAACACGCTTACCAAACACCTTACCTTCTCAGTCCGGTGAAGAAGAAGGCTTACCAAGCACCGGAGGAAGCGGCTTCTCTTCTGCACCCGCACCCAGCTACCAAAGCTTCACTCAGTCTAACCTTTTCAAGGACAACTTCCGGACCGGTGGGATTTCCAAAGACCTGGACTTTGTCAGGGGAGTGATAGAGGAGGACGAAGGACGTAGAGCCGCCACGGGGGGGCTGTTCTCTCACTTCCATCGCCCCAACCTTGAGACCAACGCCGACATCATTCACATCAAGCTGCTGAGGAACAACACTTTCGTCACGGTTACGGACTCCAAAGGGAACGTCAAGTGCAAGGCTACGTCGGGTAGTGTGCCTGACCTGAAAGGTGGGAGGAAGATGACGAGTTACACGGCTGATGCTACCGCTGAGAACATTGGGAGGAGAGTTAAGGCTATGGGTCTGAAGTCTGTGGTGGTGAAGGTGAATGGGTTTACGCATTTCAAGAAGAAGAGGAACGCCATTGTGGCGTTCAGAAGCGGTTACTCCAATTCAAGGAATGATCAGAATCCTATTGTCTACATCGAGGATACTACTAGGAAAGCTCATAATGGTTGCAGATTGCCAAGGAAACGTCGGGTGTGAGAGAAAAAAAAGGGAAAACGTGTTTGCAGATTTGCTTTTGTTCTTCTATGGTCACTAGAGAAAACCATTTCTTTTTGCTAATTTTCTCTTTGTTTGGTTATTACTTTTAAATCCTGATGGAAATCGGGTTTGAATTAAATCGACTGCTTAATAAACCGGAAATTGAAAAACCGGATCACTCAATATTCTGTCCGGTCTGAATCTATTCGAGTGTGTGACAGTAAAACTCAAAACATAACTGGATTCAACAAGGTTCAGTGATGAGTGGAATGCAAAGAAGACATGTTAAAAGTCCTTGCACACTTCTACAACTTTTCTAGTCATCCACATTGATTAATAAATCAAGAAGCAGAACTAGCTCCACGCTGCAACGTGCAGCCAAAAACTTACACAACCGTGCTTGCAGAAAATGGTCAAACTCCTCAGTAACTCAGCTTTGGCAAAATATTTTAAATCTCTGATGACGCCCAGTAAGTTTCAGTGGAGTCTTGGTATGGTTTTCTGGTACGATAATTCATTGTGAGGAATTTTATTCGGCTATTAATTATGTTGTGTTGGGTTCGTAGAGGGATAAATTGATACGTACCAGGTCTCACACCTACCTATTCTCTATCGGTACTCAAGGAAGAAGGCCTAAAAGAGTGAGTAAATAAAAGAGTTGTTGTTTGAGCCCATGAAAGTGTTTCGTATTACATGGGGAATAATCTAGAAGAATAAGGAATAAGATTGTTAGATGACGAAACATGGTACGCATGCTCTGTCTTGATCACGAGGGGTATGCGTATGAGTACGATTGAATAAGAACATGTGTATGAGTGATACTACCAACATCAACATAGTTTCAGATGACTTCTGCTTTGATTTTCAGAACCTTTATGGTGGCAATTTGGTCGGTAACCCTAGCTTCTCTCAAGATTTTCCAGACATGTCTTCAGGCTGTGTTTTTAACAATGATGACAACAGACTACTTCAAGGATTTACTCTACCATCTCTCTAGCTCCACCATTCCTAACGACAACTCTGAGATTCCTAGCAACATAACTGATATGATCATAGAGAGTGAAGATGTTTATGCATTTGCATGTTTTTATTTTGAATATATACGCATATATATAAATGTATTCGGTTAGTTACACTATTCATATATGTATGCATCGTCATATCTTTAATGAAAAATCGTAGATATTCAATGAAACAATTTATTTTGAAACATTGTGATATGTATTTATCTCGTTGATTGTCACCAGCAGATCCTTCTTTTGTCTCAACAGAATAAATTTCAAAACAATTGCTTCTGGTTTACGTTAACTCTCTCACACTCTATATGACAACAAAAACAAAACACCAAACCAAGAAGTTTATAACAAAGAGGACGATCAGGTTGTTGCCAAGGAGCTAAGTAAGTTTAGTTTTCAAAAGAGCAATGGACGTTACAGCGCTGTAGAGAAACACCAGTGCTTTCGAGTAAATACATGTATTTGGTGTGCCTTGTCCAAAGGAGAATAAACACTCCACTCTTCACTTCTTATATACTACTATTAGAGTCCCACATCGACCAAATATATGGTCCTTGGGCAATATGTATGTGTATGGGCAATCCTCCACTCTTGAGCTAGCTTTTGGGTGTGAGTTAGGCCCATCACTAATATGGTATCAGAGCTCATGGTTAAGCCCAGCAAGATGATTTCCCATATAAATAGTTGTCTACCTATGTAGCCTATAAAAATAGCCCATCTTGCTGTGGTATTTCCGAGATGTTGGGCTTGGGCTGTTTCCGTTGGACCGTTTTCCACTCACATCTCGAGAGGGGCTATTAGAGTCCCACATCTAGTCTTAATTTCTTCGAAACAGTATATGTTTCGTAACTTCTTGTTTTATCAAATAAGAATATTGTCTCTTGTATCTATGCTCTGATCAATACTCAAATTCGGTCTATATATATTAATCAAATCATTATGTGGTTTGTTTTGAAAAAAAAAATTGTTTCTTGACTTGCTACTTTTGATAGATTTGGAGTAAGTTATTTTTTGACAAAAGAGAGGAGCAGAGGAATCGAGACACTGAGCTGGAAGTTGAGATGGTACTTAAAACGCTGCGTTTAAGCACCGAATGCTCAAGCAAAGAGGATTTGGTCACGTGCGGCACTGATTGGTGGCAAAGACGCGGCGTCGTTTTGAGGACAGAGAGCCCATTACTGACCGTTCATATTTTACCGACTATATCTCGACCGTCATACAAAGAAAAAAGGAAATCAGGAAAAAAAAAAGGAAATAGATCATATAATGACCGTTATATCAATCTCTATATAAGGATGTCATAAAGCTTTAGAGCTAATCTCATTCAACCCCTCGTGAAAATTTCCTTTCTACACTATCTCTCAATTTTCGTTTGATTTTCTCAAAGTTTTAGGTTTGAATTTTCTTCTTTTTCATTCACCCATAACTCAAAATCTAGGGTTTCGACCAAGGAAGATGGTTCGCAAACTCCCAACTAGATCTTCTTCATCATTCTACCTCCACTTATATCAGATTGTGGATGATGGTTCGTCGGATCCGATCATCTCGTGGAGCAAAAGCAATGACAACAGTTTCATCGTTTGGGACTTGAAGAGGCTTCGCAGCAACATTCTTCTCAAATCCTCCTCTGTATTGGGCAGAAACTTGTCAGAGTTTCTAGCAAAGCTTCGCTCTCATGGCTTCAAAACAGTCTTCAAGGGCCCTGGGGAGTTGGAGTTTGAACATGATGATTTTGCGAGAAGCCCTCTAATGAAGAAGATGATGGCTAAAGCTCTGTCCGAGAGAATTGAAAAGTTTGATGCTCAGATCAAAGCAATGAAGTGTAAACTCAAAGCCAAAAAAGATTCCCTCAAAGTTGAGAATCTCTTTCAAAACCTGCATATCTGATATGATCAACCAAGAAAAAAATCAAGAAAAGCTCCAAATCAAGAAAAGTGTTGAGTTATAAGGTTGTAACTTTGCTCTGTTTTAGGCTTGATATGTTTGTTTAACCCTCACCTCTCTCGTTTGTTCACTCGTGTGTTTGTGTTTGATAAGAACAGTAAAGACACGCACGGTTTTTACCCAGTTCACGCCTCAGTGTGAGGACGTTACGTCTGGGCCGAGGTTTACTCGGAAATCCACTAGAAAGCTTGGTTACACTTAGCCCTTAGAACAACAACGCTTAAGCTTGCGGCTGCTCTCTGTGTTTCTCACTTGCTCTCTCAACCCTTATGTCTCAGCTGCTGTTGGCTTTTTTATAGCTCGTCACTGACGGTGAGTTGCTAACCTTATCCTCCTCTGCTTTACTCTGCTTTTCCCGTACAGAGGAAGACGACAAAAGCCTAACAAGAAGATGACTGGTTAATTACTCCAGTGTCCTTCTTTACCGTTAAATGACCACGTGAGCTCCGCGTGATTCTTTCTGATTAACGGTCTTTGCTGAAACCTTCGGTGTGAGCTAGAGTCTTTATGACACTTAGGCAATTCTCAACAAAACTCCACCTTGCCGTAGTGTCAACTTGCTTTCTCTTCCTTTCTAGTGTTCTTGATTTCCCCTCGGATCCTGATACTTTTATCAGTTACTGGTAACCCTAAGTGCCTCTAGTGCACTCAGGAACTTGTTCACCGGCAATACTTTAGTAAGCATGTCCGCCGGGTTGTGAACTGTTGATATCTTCAACACCTTTGTTTCACCATCAGTTATCGAGTCTCTGATGAAATGAAACCTTCTCTGAATATGCTTCGTCCTCTCATGGTGGACAGCATTCTTTGCCAAATCTATGGCACTCTGTGATTCACAATGAATCTCCACTGCTCCTTGCTTGAACCCTAACTCGTTCATCAGTTCTTTCAACCAGATTGCTTCTTTTGCTGCCTCTGTCAGAGCGATGTACTCTGCTTTGGTGGTTGAAAGGGCCACCACTGGTTGTAGTCCGGACTTCCAGCTCACTACGTTGCCTCCTACTGTGAACGTATAGCCGGTAATGGATCGTCTCTTGTCCAAATCTGCTGAGTAGTCCGAGTCACAGTAGCCAGTTACCACAAACTCTGCTTCTCCCTTGAACTGTAACTTTGTGTCTAGAGATCCTTGGATGTATCTCAAGACCCACTTGACTGCTTGCCAGTGAGACATAAGCGGCTTACCCATGAATCTGCTTATCATACCAACCAGATAAGCTAGGTCTGGTCTTGACCCTATCATTGAGTACATTATGCTACCGACTGCATTTGCGTAGGGAATATATTTCATCTGATCAGCTTCGTGTTCCCATTCTTTGTCAGTAGCAGACTTAAGCCGCATATGTGCTCCTAGCGGTGTCTTAACTGGTTTACAGTTCTCCATCCTGAAAGATTTCAGTATCTTCTGGAGATACTCTTTCTGTGACAACTCCAAAATGCCTTGATCCCTGTTTCTCTGTATTTCCATACCCAAAATCCTCTTAGCCGGACCAAGATCTTTCATCTCGAAGGTAGAACTCAGACTTTCCTTCAGCTCTTTCATTGTCTTCTTGTCCTTTGATATGATCAACATATCGTCAACATACAGCAGAAGGTAAATCCTGTCTTCTTCTCTGTTCATCTTGAAGTAGACGCAGCTGTCTTTCAAACATCTTGTGTAGCCTGTGTACCTCATAAACTCATCAAATCTCTGGTTCCACTGCCTCAGTGACTGTCTCAACCCATACAACGACTTTCTCAGCAAACAAACTTTCTCCGGAGCATTCTCATCCACGTATCCCTCAGGCTGTTCCATGTATATCTCTTCGTCTAGGTTCCCATGTAAGAACGCGGTCTTGACATCCATTTGCTCAAGTTCCATGTTGAAATGAGCCACTGCTGATAGCATTAGACGAATAGTTACATGCTTCACTACAGGTGAAAATATCTCCTGAAAATCAATGCCTTCTCTTTGAGAGTAGCCCTTTGCAACAAGCCTTGACTTGTGTCTTGCTCTTTCGATCCCAGGAATACCCACCTTTCTTTTGAATACCCACTTGCATCCAATCACTTTCTTCTTCTTTGGTCTATCAACCAAATCCCAAGTATGGTTCTTTTGAAGGGAAACCATCTCTTCATCTGTAGATCCTTTCCAAAGATCTCTTTCTGGTCCACGCCTCGCTTCTGAGTAGCTTTGAGGTTCAAGTACTCCACCATCTTCAGTTAGGTTATATGCAAAACCAAGTTCTCCTAACTCGTCATATCTCCTTGGTGGTCTTGTTGTCCTTCTCTGTCTATCTCTTGCTAGCTGATAGTCCTCAAGACTAGGAGGCAGAAACTCTTCTTCTGATTCATCTTCAGACTCGGAGTTCTGTTCCAGTATTGGAGGAACTCCTTCATTGTTGATGTTAACCTGATCAGTAGCTCCACCTTGAATAACAGCTTCCTTATCTGTAGTCACTATCGGAGTACTTATGACAGTGACTTCAGGATCTGTTGCTGTCTTCTTTGTAGCTTGTTGTTCTTCCTTGGAGTCTTTGTACATGACCTCTTCGTTAAACACAACGTCTTTACTTATCACCACCTTCTTATCATCTATCAGCCACACTCTGTATCCTTTTACTCCTGTAGGATAGCCTAGGAACACACCCTTTTTAGCTCTTGGATTGAGCTTACCTTGACTGGTGTGTACGTATGCGATGCATCCAAAACTCCTCAGACTGCTTAAATCAGGTACTATACCTGTCCAAACCTTCTCTGGTATCTCAAATCCGATAGCAGAGGCTGGAGTTCTGTTGATTGCAAACACTGCAGTTGATGCTGCTTCAGCCCAAAACCGTTTCTCAAGCCCTGACTCGCTTAACATACTTCGAACCTTCTCCATGATTGTTCTGTTCATGCGTTCTGCAATTCCATTTTGCTGTGGGGAGTAAGCACAAGTTCTATGCCTCACCACCCCTTCCTGTTTGCAGAAACCATCAAACTCTCGATTGCAGAACTCAAGACCATTGTCAGTTCTCAACTTCTTTACTTTCTTATTCGATTGATTCTCCACCATAATCTTCCATTCAACAAAGGTTCTGAAAGCTTCATCCTTAGTTCTTAAGAAGAAGATCCAGACCTTCCTGGTGAAATCGTCAATGAACGTAATGAAGTATTGACAATTGCCTATGGAGTTTGGTACTGAAGGTGCTCCCCAAAGGTCTGAATGTATATACTCAAGCTTCTCTTTGGTGACGTGCAAGGCAGTCCCAAAGCTTACCCTGTGAGTCTTCCCATACACACAATCTTCACAAAACTCGAAACCCTTCATCTTGTCTGCTTGTAAGCAACCTTTCTTTATCAACAAATCAGTATTCTTCTTGCTTATGTGACAGAGACGACTGTGCCACAACTTTGACTCGTTCTTGATGCTTACTACTGCATTAGCACTTCCAGCAACTACTTTGCCTTGTAGTATGTATAGAGTTCCGACTTTGTTCCCTTTCAGTACTGTTAAGCAGCCTTTAGTGACTTTCAACACACCATTTTTGGACTGAAACCAACACCCTTGATCTTCTAGAGTCCCCATAGAGATCAAGTTTCTTGTCATACTTGGAACGTATCTCACGTTTGAGATGAGGACTGTAGAGTTATCATCATTCTGGATCCTTATACTGCCTATGCCTTTGATCTCAGAATAGGTTTGATTCGCCATCTTCACTCTTCCTGTCTTTGAATCATCAAATTCGACAAACCAATCCTTCCGTGGGGTCATGTGAAATGAGCACCCAGTATCCATGATCCACTCATCCTCTCTTCCATCGACTACTGCATTTGATTCTTCTTCTGCATTCAAGCCTGCAGCATCGATGACCTGTTCCACGACGTTTGATGTCTCACCCTTCTCTGAGCTGTTTGACTTCTTGTTTCGTTCTTTCCAAACAAAACACTGCTTCTTGTAGTGACCATCTTTACCACAAATCCAACAAGTTTTCTTATCCCCTCTTGACTGTGATCTGTTCTGACTCTTCCCTCTGTCTGAACTTCTACCTCTTCTGTCTGATCTGCCTCTTTCCTGAACGTGCAGCGCTTCTGAACTGTTCTTGCCTTTACCATTCGCCCCAAGTTCAAGACTTTTTGATCGTATGGCTCCAGTAATCTCATCCAGAGCCAACGTTGTCTTCCCATACTTCAAGGTTTCCTTTAACTGATCAAACTGCTTCGGTAGTGACATCAGCAAGACGATAGCTTGATCCTCATCTGGAACTGTAACCTTCACGTTCTCCGAATCTGATATCAGTTTGAAGAAATCGTTTACGTTTTCTTCCATCGTCATGTCTTCAGACATCTTGTACCCATATAACCTCTGCTTGAGGTATATTCTGTTTGGTAACGACTTAGCCATGAACAGCTTGTCAAGCATCCTGAGCATCCCGGCTGCTGAGGGCTCCTTTATGACTTTCCTAAGGACATGATCTCCCAGGCTTAGGATGATCGTAGATCTTGCTTTTCCCTTCTTCTCTTTGAGAGTTTTCTCCTTGAGAATCTGTTCCTCCGTCTTGTCGGAAGCTTGAGCAGTGGATGCTTCCTCTCTCTCAGCATCGACGACTCCTTCGTCTTCAAGACCTTCCAGCAACCCCAGTAGCTCCAAGTGAGCTAACAACTTCTCTTTCCAGAGCACGTAATCTCCATCTCCGTCGAACTTCTCTACCTCCGAACGCCTCGAGGTCATATCGTGCATAAAGGGCAAAGCTTTTCCAGAAAAGCTTCGAGCTTTACAAAGTTCCAACCTTTCTCCTCCTTCCCAGCCAGTAACCTGGCTCTGATACCAATTGTTGAGTTATAAGGTTGTAACTTTGCTCTGTTTTAGGCTTGATATGTTTGTTTAACCCTCACCTCTCTCGTTTGTTCACTCGTGTGTTTGTGTTTGATAAGAACAGTAAAGACACGCACGGTTTTTACCCAGTTCACGCCTCAGTGTGAGGACGTTACGTCTGGGCCGAGGTTTACTCGGAAATCCACTAGAAAGCTTGGTTACACTTAACCCTTAGAACAACAACGCTTAAGCTTGCGGCTGCTCTCTGTGTTTCTCACTTGCTCTCTCAACCCTTATGTCTCAGCTGCTGTTGGCTTTTTTATAGCTCGTCACTGACGGTGAGTTGCTAACCTTATCCTCCTCTGCTTTACTCTGCTTTTCCCGTACAGAGGAAGACGACAAAAGCCTAACAAGAAGATGACTGGTTAATTACTCCAGTGTCCTTCTTTACCGTTAAATGACCACGTGAGCTCCGCGTGATTCTTTCTGATTAACGGTCTTTGCTGAAACCTTCGGTGTGAGCTAGAGTCTTTATGACACTTAGGCAATTCTCAACAAAAAGGCTAGAGAATCTCTTACGGATCTGATCAAAGTTTCATCTCTTCTTGTAATGAAACTTGTTATTTCTTTTGGAATCCGTATATGTTTTGTAAACTTCTTGTTAACGTTGTGCATTTTTCAGAAGCAGTATATGTTTTGTAAATTCATGTTCTATATTATGAGAATAGTAAATCGGCTTTACTTCCAATGTTTACTAGTTTCTTGTGTGTCTATGTTTCTATCAGTTTGCAAGTTCGGTATAATCAAATAAACATGCATGTGGTTTTGTTTTGAAAGAGAGATGTTTCTTTACTTCCTCTGTAGATTGTCAATCACGTTTTAATCTTAAATTGCATATAACTACTACATCATGTTCTTCGATTCTTTTGTCTCCTAAGAGGCTTTGAAATCTTCATGTGGGGTATATCAACAGAACCAATAACATTTTGCAAGAACATTATTTCTCATCGCAGTGATCTTCGAGCCAATATAGCAGCTTGTATCATCACTTCGAACATATGCCTCTCTAGCTAATCAAGTTCTTTTAGATTCTCAACAAGTTCTTTACCCACACGGTAATCTTTCTGGCTGGTGAACAAATGGTAGCTAACGCATCAGCTTCTTGCTCGTTCAAGAAGATGGCAAGCTTCACAAGATCAGATTTCGGGTACTCTCCAGTCACATTATACCCCTGTTCTGTTCCCTTTTATTTTTCTACCTTGTGAACTTTTAACTTTCACTAAAAAACAGTTGCTTCATGTTACAACATTCTTATTTATGGTAGCAACACTCACAAGCTTCTCTAGTTTGCTCTTTGATTATAGCGTGTCTTTTGATTAAATCATCTCCACATGTTAATTTGAGTTTTTAGTTTTGGAATGATTCATGTGGAAGTTTTGTTTGCCTTAGATCTCCTGTCTCTTAGTCTCTTAGTTCAAGCCTAAATTGTTTTTTCTCATTTTATGGAGAAATTACTTTTGACAGAAGAAGAAAAGGCAAAACAGAGGAATCGAGTAAAGAAGTGAAAGAATGATGCTGAGCTGGCACTAAGTTGATGAGGTGGAAGTGCAGTTGAAACTTGAAACTCAAGTCTTTGGAGAAAAAGAAAATGTCTTTGGAGAACACAATCGATTAAACGCTGCGTTTGAGCACCGAATCCTCAAGCAAAACAGAACTTTTAAAACCGTGCGTTTGCAGTTTGGGCACGTGCGACATTGATTGGTAGATTTATATTTTGAGGATCAAACGACAAGCCCGTAACTGGTAAGTTTGATATCAAACTTTGTGTTGTGCGTGATTCGCCAGCTCAACTGATATCGTACAAAAATCTATCAAACAAAATCTAGAGGCACGTGTGTTCACTGATGAGGGGAGAGAGAGAGAGAACGGTAAAAAAATCTGAAGTAAATCTTTTCTTTTGTTATATTAACTTGAATGTGAGTTTACAAAGTCTTGAAGTAAATCTTTTCTTTTCTCACAAACCTCAACGGCTAAATAATTTTCTGAAGTAAATATTTCCTTTTTTCGACCGCAAGTCAAAGAAAAATCTATAAATATATAATTAGACTCTCCAATTCACAAAAGTTTCTATCACAAGTTTCATTTGTTTTCTTCTTTTCTTCTTCGTGTGCGAGAAAAATAGAGAGTTGTTTCGAGAATCAAACAAGAAAAGCCACCACCATGCGACCACCTCTTTCTTCCAATTCGTCTCCTTCTTCTTATTCACTCGCTGCAACGAGTTTGCAAAGCAGACTCTTGACGATATTCAAGAAAGCTCAGGAGCTTACAACTCTCTGTGATATCGAAGCCTGCGTTATTCATTACGGACCTGACGGAGAACTGAGGACATGGCCCGAGAACAGAGACAAAGTGAGAGACTTGGCTCTCCGCTACATCCAGTTAGACCAAGCCACGAGACGCAAGAAAAGCCTCAATCTTTACGAGTTCCTCAAGAAGAATAAGAAGACGACGATGACGACCAGCAGTTTCAAGAAGAGGGCCAAGAAGAATATTCAAGAATTGAAGTATCCAGTCTCTGATCATTACTCTGTCGATCAAATCAACCAACTGATTCAGTCATTGGAACTAAGTTACTCTACTCTGCAAGAACGGCGTCGTTTCCTTGCGGCAAAGGCAAACTTGGAGGATCGTCAACATCTTGGGACCCAATCTTTAAACCCTAGCCAGTTCACCAAGTACCCACAAGAGTCTATGTTTATAAATCAGGAGCTTTGTGCTTATGATCAGACCAGCAACAACAACTTTCAACATCTTTGCGTTTCAGATCACTCAGCGGCACAAGAATCTGGGTTACCTTATCAGTTGATGCCTTATGGTGGTGGTTATGATCAGAACATGTGTACGGGTAACAACTTTCACGTCTCCTCAAACACACAAGATTACTCAGTGTTCCCACTAGAGTTACAAGAATCTGTGAGTAACTACGGTTTGAATCAGTTGATGCAGCATGAGCCATATGGCTTTGATCAGAACATGTATATGAGTGATATTACCAACAACTTCAATGTTGTAGATCCTTTTCTCTCAAACATGCTTCCAGATGACTTCTGCTTTGGTTTTCAGGACCCTTGTGGTGGTAATATGGTCGGTAACCCTAGCTTCTCTCAAGATTTTAATCTCGATATGTCTTCAAGCTGTGTTTATGAGAACCGACTACTGCTTCAGGAATCTACTCTACCATCTCTCTAGCTCCACTATTTGTCACGACATCTCTGAGATTCCTATCAGTTCACCTGATGAAGTAGCTGACCATAAAAGTGAAGATGTTTATGCATCTGCATGTTTTTATTTTGAATACGCATATATATATATATAAATATAACTGCAAAGCATAAGCTTTTTAAGCAGACCTTTTGTTTGGTTTAGTACCCTATTCATATTATCATATATGTATGCATGGTCATACCTTTAATGAAAACTCGTAGAACTTCAATGAAACCGTTTATGTTAAAACATTGTGATATGTATTTCTCTTGTAGATTGTCACAGAAGATACATCTTTTGTCTCAACAGATGAAAAATATAATTTGAGTATGGAAACTCATGATTACTTCAAGGAAGGAAGGATATAGTCACCTGTACCTGATACTGTAATATCTCTAATTAGTACTGTTAATAAATTATAAACTTGCAAAATGATTTTTGTTTTTTCAGCACAGAAAATTACTGAAACAGAGTTGAAAAAAGTAGAATGTTATTAGATACTTGTGGTAATTGTTCTTACAAGCTTGACTTGTGAAGACCACAACTAGTCAACTAGTCTAGAGGTTGAGTGGACAACTTGTCAGAAATTCTCTCCAGTCTTTTACCTATCAAAATTACCAAACTCACCGAATTTTGTTAGTTAGCCTCATGAGCAAACCACAAGGATCCAATTCCGGTTGAATATATCGATAATTTGGCCTAAGGAACATGTTAGAGAGGTTCTAGGAGAGAGCCGATATATCCGAGATATGGTTGTTGCAGATGATGATAGAGTTGTAAGATAAGTGTAATATAGATTTGGATAGATTTGAGTCTATCTCTATTATAAGTGAGATGTATATATTCAGTTGTAACGTGAGATGTGAATGATAAGTATTCTTCAACATATTCTCTCTGTTCTCTCTGTTCTTTCATGGTATCAGAGCCACAAGGAGGTTAAGTAAATCTTTCTATAGGCGTAAGACGAGAGAAGAGATATGAGTGGAGAAAAAGATGGTGTGAAGAGTGGAAAGGAAGTTGTGAGTTCTTCTGGTGTAAGCTTGGAAGGTACGATGTCTCCGTATTACCTTGCTCCATCAGATAATCCGGGAACGTCGATCAGCCCAGTGATCCTAACCGGAGAGAACTATGCCGAGTGGGCATGTGAGCTTGAAAACGCTTTACGAGCTAAGCGTAAGATAGGGTTCTTGAACGGAACCTTGAAGATCCCGAGTGATGTAGAGAAGCCTATGGAGGCTGAGATGTGGCGGACGGCGAACTCCATGATTGTTGGGTGGATCAGGGCTTCGATTTCACCTGCAATTCGCTCAACTGTTCCATTCTCGCCGGATTGTTGTAAGCTGTGGCTTGAACTCAAGAAGCGGTTCTCGGTGGGAAGCGCGGTGCGAGTGCACCAACTCAAGGCGGAGCTTGCATCATGTAAGCAAGACGGATCTACTGTCATGGATTATTTTGGGAGGTTATCTCAGAAGTGGGAGGAGTTGCTTAACTGCAAACCAATCCCAACATGTACTTGTGAGGCTTCAGAAGTGTACGCCAAGGAGTATGAAGAAGAAAAGGTACACCAGTTTCTTATGGGCCTTGATGAAGCAAGATACAGCAATGTTTGTACAAACATTATTGGACTCGAGCCTTTACCTGATCTCAACTCTGTATATCAACGAGTGGTGAGGGAAGAGAAGAGGCTTGGAGCATCACGTGTTGAGGCAAAAGAAGCTCCAGTTGGCTTTGCGACCAATACTGCGCCAAAGACAGGAGAAGACTCAACGTTGAGTGGTCTTATGGCAGCAATGGCGAAGAGTCGTAGCTCGGTGATATGCGCTAACTGCGGTAGGAGTGGTCATGAGAAGAAGGATTGTTGGCAGATCATAGGTTTTCCTGAGTGGTGGACTGAGAGGAATCAGGGAAATGGAAGAGGTGGCAGAGGCAGGGGACGAGGAAGAACAAACTCATCTCGTGCTAATGCAGCTCAGGGTCCAAGTGTGTCTTCATCTGGTACCAAGGGATCACCAATTCCGGGACTGAGTGCAGAGCAATGGGCGTCCTTGGCGTCGTTGATCGAGCAGCAGAAGCCATCTCCAATACCTGACAGGTTAAATGGTAAGGTACAAACTGGTGAGGTTATCATTGACACCGGAGCATCGCACCATATGACAGGAGATGTGTTGTTACTTAGCGATGTTCGTAGTATCATACCCTGTCCGATAAGCTTTGCTGATGGTAGTCACGTGATGGCTACCAAGAGTGGAAGCCTACGGTTGTCAATGAACTTGACCTTAACCAATGTTCTTTATGTCCCGAACTTGAACTGTACTTTGTTGTCTGTGGCAAAGTTGCTCCGACAGACTGGTTGTTTTGCGGTATTTACAGATACTTTGTGTGTTTTGCAGGACCTTTTTACGAAGACTCTGATTGGAGTCGGTGAAGTCAAAGATGGTGTTTATGTTTATCGGGATGTTACTATAAAGAGGGGCTACAGAGTGAAAGCTTCAGAGGATCAAGCTGTGTGGCACCGACGTCTAGGACATCCCGCTTATGGTGTTTTGCGATTTTTGCCTTTTGTATCTGGTTTTAAAGAAGTTGAGAATAAGTTTGGTGGTTGTGACATTTGTTTTCAGTCTAAACAAACCAAAGAAGTTTTTTCAGACAGTCTTAATAAAAGTTCAAGTTCTTTCGATTTGATTCATGTAGACCTATGGGGTCCGTATCGGGTACCATCCTCGTGTGGAGCAGTATATTTTCTCACCATATTAGATGACTACTCGAGAGCTGTGTGGATACATCTATTATTAGAGAAAAGTGAGGTGAAAACTGTACTGCCGAATTTCATTGCTCTTTCAGGTCGACAGTTTGGGAAGCAAGTGAAGAGTGTGAGAAGCGACAATGGGACGGAGTTCATGTGCTTGTCTAAGTACTTTGCTGAGGCTGGAATTATACACCAGACGTCTTGTGTGGGGACTCCGCAGCAGAATGGTAGGGTGGAGAGAAAACATCGCCATATACTGAACGTTGCTCGTTCTATCCTGTTCCAAGCAGGGTTACCAGTGAAATTTTGGGGAGAGAGTGTACTGGTTGCTGCCCACCTTATAAACAAGACTCCGACGAAGTTGCTTAAAGGTAAAACTCCCTACGAGTGTTTGTATGGGAAGCCACCTTCCTACGATGAGATAAGGACTTTCGGCTGTTTATGTTATGTACACAAGTCTAGGAGAGACAAGGATAAGTTTGGTGTGAGAAGCAGGAGATGTGTTTTTCTTGGTTATCCTTTTGGCAAGAAGGGGTGGAAGTTATATGATCTTGACGAAAAAAAGTTCTTTGTGTCGAGGGATGTAGTGTTTGATGAGATGAGATTTCCTTATGCAGAGAAGGAGTGTACTGAGAAGAGTGGAAAGGAAGTACCTCTTACCTTGCCTCCGGTGGTCGTAGATGTGTGTGACGAACATGATCAGGAAGCTGCGACGGAAGATAGGGGGACCAGTACAGTTGTTTCTCCAGTTACCGAAGAAGTATCAAACGCAGGAGATGTGGAAGTTGAGAAGCAAACATCTCAGGTTGCAGCAGAAGAAAGCTTGGGACGAGGTCATAGGCAAGCAGTTCCCTCTGTGAGACTTAGTGATTACGTTGTCTACAATGCTCAAGCACATCCTGATAAACATAACACTGTCGCCGGCACACAATCAGAGTCATCGGGGTCAGGTAAGACACACACTCTGTATCCTATTATCGATTATGTTACTGACGAGCATTTCTCAGATGCGCATCAAGCTTTCCTTGCAGCTGTTAGTGCTGGTGTCATACCAAGAAACTACAAGGAAGCGTTTGGTGATAAAAATTGGAACAAGGCAGTGAAAGGTGAAGTAACTGCTCTTGAACTCAATAGAACATGGGATGTTGTTGACCTACCTGCTGGGAAGAAAGCTATAGGAAGCAAGTGGGTATTTACTATCAAGTACAATGCAGACGGGACGATAGAAAGGTATAAGGCTCGACTGGTGTGTTGTGGAAATCATCAAGTCGAGGGTGTGGATTATGAGGAGACCTTTGCACCTGTTGCAAAGATGGACACTGTGCGGACTCTGCTAGAAGTTGCAGTTGCAAAGAATTGGGAAGTGCATCAGATGGATGTGCACAACGCCTTCTTACATGGAGAGTTAGAGGAGGAAGTTTATATGAGATTACCACCAGGCTTCCAATCAGACGATCCCAACAAGGTTTGTAGGCTAAGGAAGTCGCTTTATGGTTTAAAGCAGGCACCAAGATGTTGGTTCGAGAAGTTATCTAAGGCGCTTGAGAGCATGGGTTTTGTGCAATCTTACGAAGATGCTTCTTTGTTTATGTTCGGCAAGGGAGATAAGAACATTAGAGTCCTCATATATGTGGATGATTTAATTGTGGCAGGGAATGATCTCGAGCTAATCCAAAAGTTCAAGAAACGGTTGAGTGAGAAATTTCACATGAAAGATCTTGGGAAAGCCAAGTATTTTCTGGGTATTGAACTTGCAAGAGGACCGTTAGGAATGTTTATTTCACAGCGCAAGTACGCTTTGGATATAGTCAATGAAGCTGGGTTACTTGGGAGCAAGCCTGCGATCACACCGATGGAAGCCAACCACCAGCTACTGCGAAATAAGAGTCCTTTGATGGAGGATCCAGCGAGGTTTAGGAGAGTAGTCGGGAGACTCGTGTACTTGACAATAACACGTCCAGACTTGTGTTACTCTGTGCATGTTCTTTCTCAGGTAATGCATGAGCCGAGAGAGGCTCATTGGGACGCTGAAATGAGAGTGATTAGGTATCTCAAGGGGACGCCGGGACAAGGGATCATGTTAAAGGCGAGTAGTGATCTGCAGATCCGAGCTTACTGTGATTCGGATTGGGCAACTTGTCCACGGACTAGGCGTTCTTTGTCTGCGTATATGGTGTTATTGGGAAACTCTCCTATTGCTTGGAAGACGAAGAAGCAAGATACTGTGTCGCATTCATCAGCAGAAGCGGAGTATCGAGCTATGTCAGATGCGCTGAAGGAGCTGCAGTGGTTGAAAAGGTTATTAGCTGATCTTGGCGTTAGACATGATGCTCCAATGGAGTTATATTGTGACAGTAAATCCGCAATCTATATAGCAGCTAACCCTGTGTTCCACGAGCGAACCAAACATATAGAGAAGGATTGTCATGCGGTGAGAGATGCGGTCAAGGCTAAACTCATAGCAACAAGACATGTACGGACAACTGAGCAGCTTGCAGACATATTGACAAAGTCGTTGGGCAGTTCTCCATTTCGATACTTGTTGTCCAAGTTTGGAGTGTATGACTTACACGCTCCAACTTGAGGGGGAGTGTTAGAGAGGTTCTAGGAGAGAGCCGATATATCCGAGATATGGTTGTTGCAGATGATGATAGAGTTGTAAGATAAGTGTAATATAGATTTGGATAGATTTGAGTCTATCTCTATTATAAGTGAGATGTATATATTCAGTTGTAACGTGAGATGTGAATGATAAGTATTCTTCAACATATTCTCTCTGTTCTCTCTGTTCTTTCAGAACATGATTTCAACAGTAGATCGTAATTATGTCGATTCTTCCATTCATCTAACGCTTTGGTATCCTCTGTATTGTGTGCAAGTGCTTAGTTTGGATCACATATCATATAAATCTCATGAATTCCCCAAAATCAAATCACACACAAATAAACGAGCAGTTCTCGTCTGTGAAATATGTTCAATGGTGATTGTGACAACATGTTATAATCCAGACAAGTGCTACTGATCCCAAGAAGCTGATTTGTTCAGTTAAGCGATGCTGTGCGATTCGGACATTTACCAACAGATTCACTTGCAAGAATCGTGGACTAATTCTGCATGTGCCGACCAAAGATGGAGTGAAAAGTTTACGGAAGCTTTGGCTTTTAAGGTATGGAAGAAGAACTCCTGTTTCTATATCTTAATCAGTCGAATCACCTATGCTTATTTTAACAGTTTATGAGGGAGCTAAGAGTTTTCTTTGTTTGAATATTATTGACAATTATTCCCAATTATGTTTGAACACTAGCCAATTACTAACCAGAAACAAGTAGGAGATAGTCCAGCTTATAGCATATGACTGGTGTTACCAAATGGACCATCTATACTTAGTAAATAAACACACTGCACACAAGCACGCAGAAGGCTTGTGCAGGTAAATGGAGCTACTTCTTACCTCTCTCTCATCGGAACACAAGGACAGTTCCAAAAGCCCTGTCCAACCTCAGCACCTTTATCATCATAATGCCTACACCCAAGAATACATATTTCTCTAACAGCTCAAGAAGAGCCTCTAAGCTATTTATAAACATTTTATAAAGTCTTATAAAGGTTTTATAATTTTTTATAAACTCTTCAAAACCCATTAAAACCTTTTATAAACCCTTACAAAACTTTTATAAACTTCTTATAAACCTATTTAAACCCTTCATAAACATATATAAACCCTTATCAATAATTTATAGACCCTTATAAATTACATATAATTTTTTATAAACACCTATAAGTTGTTTGTAAACCCTTTATAAATTCTTATAAACCCTTATAAACATTTTTAAAACCCTTATAAATGGTTTATAATCTCTTTAGAAGTTCTTATAAACCTTATAAAATTATTTACGAACTCTTATAAATGATTTGTAATTTTATAAAACATTTTATAAACTCTTACAAATTTTTGTAAATGGTTTTATAAACTCTTGCAAATAGATTTATAGACTTTGAAATAATTTGTGAACTTTTATTACTGATTTCTGAATTACTTTTTCCTTCTTAAAATTACCAAAGAAATGTCAAGTTTTGGAATCATATGTACATAGGAGGCGGGAGAAGAGACAAGTGTGAAAATATCTGGCAAGAACTCACTATTGCGTTTGGATATGTTGATATTGTTGGTTTCCATTATAGTATAAGGAAACCGAACAGTGCAGTGAAGACAGCGTCTCTGCCGTTTTGTTTTGTTTTGTTTTGTTTTGGATGGCTTGTAAATGAAACAACTTGTGGTTTTTTTTTTATGTTTTGTAACAATAGGATATTATCTATAATGAAGGTAAATGTCTCTCACCTATCCGGTTTTTTTTCTTTAATAAGTCATGTGTGCAGGTAGTTGCTTTGTTTCATTTGCGAGAGTATGTTTATTATAAATGATGTCCCAAATAAGCTATATGTAAGGCTTTCTGTTGCAACCCTCTTATATTAGCCTGTTCGTTTGGCCGCCGCACGTACCTGCGGCTGCGGCTGCGTCAATGTTTTCTTTAGACGTTTGTTCGTTTCATCGACGCGGGTATCGGCGTCTGCGGCCGAACGCAGCAGGTCTGCGTTTGACGCCATAAATTCCGGCGTCTATGACGTAAATCCGCATCTATTTACTGCAATTACAATTTTACCCCTAACCTAATTTAATATTTACAAAAAACTGTCATCACATAAATCTATTGATGCCGCTTCTCTTCTCCATTGAAGCCGCTTCTCTTCTCTTCACCTCTACAGACGCATCTGGAGCTCTCTCCATCTCCAACCTCTCTCAAGCTCGCTCTCCATCTCCAATGCATCTCAAGCTCGCTCTCCACCTCTCGACCCTCTCTCCATCAAGCTTCGTCTCGTCTCTCACACCATCTCCAGAGCTCTCTCTCTCGATCTCAAAACCCAGGTGAGACTCTCTTCCATCTCTGCGTGTTGATGAATGTGTTGTGTGTGTGTTTGAGATTTTGATGCGTCTGTGTATATGGGTTTGTTGCTGTTGCATAACTTGAATGAAATTATAGCCTCAAGAAGTGTTTGAGATTTTGATGTGTCTGTGTATATGGGGTTTTCTGTGTTTTAGATTTTTATTACAGATCATGTTGATGAATGGGTTGTGTGCTTGCTTTGTCTCAGGCTCTCTCAGCTCTCAGGCTTCTCCATAGCATCTTTGTCTGTGTATCAAGCTCTCCACAAGAGAGAGCTCACAGGTGAGAGTGTCTTTTACCTTGTCTTAAGCTGCAACTTGAACTGTCGGATACTGAGTAGCTGTGTATGTCTTTTGAGCAGGAGAGTGAGTGCAGTGGAAGAAATCAGGTCTATCTCTAATTGGCTATACTGGAGATCATCACCCTACTCAAAACCATTGAGTCCTGATTCAAACATGAGTCTCACTTTCACCAAACGGAAGAAAGCAGCAGAACCAAACATCAGAAAGCTTCAAGATGCTGTTGCAGCAATGAAACAAGCAGAACAGAGCGGTGAAACCAAAGAAAGACGAGGACCAGCTTCCATGGTTGGAGAAGATTACTGGATTCCATCAAACCTAGCTCTTCCCTCATCCGGAAACACCAGTACCGAGACAACTTCGGCTCCGCAAGTGACTCATAAGAACACTCCATCTGAAGACAAGGCTACTAGTAGTAGTAGAAGAGAATATACAAGGCAGAACTTCAAGATACAGAAGTTTCCAATCGGAACAGCCACAGTAGCAGTGTTCCTGGTTCAGTTCCAAGCCAGCTACAGAGCCCCTGAGCTCAGTGACCATATAGGTGGCTCGTTGGCTCTGTCTATAGTTAACAGCCCATGGCAGCAGATTTTGTTAGCTGGGGTTACCTGGTACTTCATCGGTGCAATGTTACTCCAGCTTGTGGAAGCTATCCAATCCAAGCAAGAAGATAAAGAAGCATAGACCTAATATACATATGTACAGCATATCCGTTTTAATATGTAACAGCGAAGATATTACTACAGTATATATACAACAAGATAAGTGCTTACTGAATTTATTCCTGACAAAACAATTTAAAATTTTTATTTAAGAGTCAATAAGCATTATATATTAGTTGCCATTATATATTAAGCAAAATGAATTTGATAGAGGTCGTTTACCATATTAAATTATGTTTTAGTTAATGATTTGATTTTTCTTTGATTATAACTTTGATTATCATTTATATGTGATAGTTATTAAGACTTGTTGTAATATTTTTTTTATCTACCAATTTAATTTCATGTTTCTTTTATCTATAACACATATTTGCCTTATTTGTTTGAAGTGATAATTTCGAAAATTAAATGTATGATTTAGTTTTATGACGAAAATATTGTTATATTTGTATATTTGACCAAAAAAATATTATCAAGTAAAAATAATATTTTTATGGATGTAAATATATTTAAACTATATTTTATTTATTTACAAGACAATGTTATAAATTTTAAAAATAAAATATGAATAAAATGATCATAGCCGCAGCGTCTATCAAACGAACAACACTTAATTATGCTTCCTGCGTGGGCGTCGGCGTCAGAGTCAACTTCCTACGTCTTCGAAACGAACAACAATCAGCGTCGGCGTCGGCGTCGGCGTCTATGAAACGAACATCTGATAAACGAGTTTGACGCAGCCGTTGACGCCGACGTCGACACCGAGGCTGACGCTAAAACCGGCGGCAACCAAACGAACAGAGCTATTATATGTGCCATGTTCTTCACATACTTCTTTTTAACACAAAAACAAAACATATCTTGATCTTCATCACATGGTCCATATTTGAATGATAATCTTTATCTGAGCAAACTCTCTTTTCCTAATCTTTATCTGAGCAAACTCTCTCAAATATAGATATAATCTATATTTGAATGTTGGATAATCACTTTTTGATTGTCTTGTGGTTCTCTTCTGGCTTCATAAATCTTCGGAGGCAATCTCAAAGATGTGAAAAATTTAATTCTATCTAACTGCAAAACGAAATAAAACAAAACTTATCAAGTATATTACTTTATAAAACGATGATGTTAACTTTTAATCATGCACTAAAGATGCCTTATCCAAGCATAATGTTCATGTATTAACGATAATAGTTTTACAAAGAATATAGAATAATACAAGACAAAACTTCTCAAATTCACACATTTATATATTGTTTTATAGACAACATATGATCAACTCTTGTTTAATAAATTCTTTATAGAACCTTTGTAAATGGTTAGTTGTACTATCAATAATATCCTAAAACCCAGATTTATCAATGGTTTTAAATTCTTTAAAATGCAGTGTTCACTATCCGACAATCTTTCTCTTAACCAAAAATTTTCAAATGACAAGTTTAAATCAACCTTATTTGTTTTTTAATAACAAAAGGAAAAAAATTCTAAAAATTACTTGAACCCAGATTTATAAATATTTATAAATTTTCAAAAATTCAATGTTCACTATCGAAACTTTTTCTCTTAGATTAAATCATTCAAATGAGAAGTCTAAGCCAACATTCTTTGATTTTATGATACAAAAAGAACAAACTAAAAAAAAAACTTGAAACAAAAAAAAACACAAATTAGAAACATACAAGTTGTGAATCATGCACATGAGTCGACATTTTTGAGGTTTTGAGTCTCCATCCGTAATCGCTCTCGGCTCCGGCTACGTGAGAAATAGAGAAGATGGATCTCATCGCCGTTGGATGCTTTCTACACAGAAGACGATGTTTGGAAGAAACTTAGATAAGTTAGGATCACTTTCGTCTTTTACATATTAATGAATGTGGTATTTATGAAATTTTTTTATTGGTGGTAAAGTTGAATAGTGGTACCAAAGAAAGTGTCTAACTAAAATTTTCCAAAATCCAAAACAAAAACATAAATTTTTTTATTTTGAAATCCTTGAAGGAATAACGCCAACACCGGACATGTGTTAGACTATGGTTGGAAATAATTTTTTTATAAAGAGAAAGAAGAGTGAATTTGCCATAGGAGGGGAGGGGGGGGGGGGGGGGGAATGGTAGTGATGGGGGGGGGGAAGAAAATTGGGGGGATTTAGTGTATGGAATGCAAATAGGGTGAGTTTGGTATGTAGGGAGTGCAATTATTCGAGATAGAAAAAGAACAATATCTGAAAATTGAAACGTTTAAATCATTATTTAATTCTATTAATTTTTGGTAGGAAGTAAGTTGGTATAAATAATTAAATGATAACA
Source organism: Raphanus raphanistrum subsp. raphanistrum (assembly GCA_019706035.1). Taxonomy (NCBI): domain Eukaryota; kingdom Viridiplantae; phylum Streptophyta; class Magnoliopsida; order Brassicales; family Brassicaceae; genus Raphanus; species Raphanus raphanistrum. The sequence continues at coordinate 17,723,017 of CM033988.1, read as the reverse complement.
ACCCAAAAAAATAGACAGTTTGCCCTAATTTTCTCTCTTCTCTTTCATTCTTTAAAAGCCTCTTCCGCCGTTTTGATGTTTTTCGATTAAAATTTTAAGCTCAGGAATTATGCCCTTCTAGCTTTTTCTTTGTTTTTATGTCTTTTCCTTTTGATCTATTTTTTTTAAGAATAGATACAATTACACCATCATATATGAAGTTCTATGTAATATATGATGAACAATTTTACAGATAATGATTACATAATAAAACTTTTCCCAAAACACTTAGTGTCCGAATGGAGCAGCGGGACAAGTGCAGTTCCCCCGCCATATGCAGTTCTTCCGCACTACATTCACCATTCACGATTTTCTGTTTGTAAAAGCAGTTTAAGCGGGAGATCTGCATGTAGTTCAATATTTTTTGTCTTTTTGTGGAAAAAGTAGGAGATCTGCGTGCAGATCTCATCCGCCCACATTTGGTGGTATTGGTCTGCTTTTTTTTTGTTTGGTTGTCAATAGATAACTTTGTTACAACACATAACTTTAATATATATATATATATATATTTAGTTTCATGAATATAATATGTTTATTTTATGTTATTTACAACTTTAATAATACAAAATTATCATTTTCTATTTATTATTTTTTGTCATATAATTTTTACTTTTTAAAATAATTATTTTAATATAATACATATTTCAATATATTATGTATATATATAGTAATATAGTTTAAATATGTATACTAATGTAAGAAATGCTTATTTTTGGATCACACAAATATATAGTAATATAATTATATGTATACTTATGAAGAAAGATGTATATTTCATTTATATATTTAATTATGATATGTATTATAAAAATATATAATATAATTGAAATATGAACAATAATGGAAGAGGTATATCATTAAATTTTTATTTTAAAATTGTGATATTATGGATTTAGTGCAATAATTTTTGTTATTTATGTACTATATTTATATATTATACATTTTGATATATTTTAATATAATCTTTTAAACATTTAATCTACTTTATTTGGATTTTTATTATTTAAAACTATGATAACTGTTTGTTCTGATTTTTTCGAATTTCTCCTGCATATTTTGTAACTCTTATGTTTGATCCGCTTGATCTGCACTTTTCCTACTTGATCTGCTTGATCTGCACTTCTCCTGATTGATCTGCTTGATCTGCTTGATCTGCACTGCTTGAACCGCTTTTACCATTCGAAGCCTTAGATTGATGGACATCTGACACTTTTGATGGAGATATTCTCTCTGCTGCGGATGATCACAGCGAACGGGTCAGCCTGCAGCACTCTTGAACCTCCAATAAACTTTACATCCTAAACCAGTAAGAAATTATATTGTCTTGATTCAAACTCTTCTCTCTCTTTTTTTTTTGTTGATTGTAGCCTTCATATTGACTTTGAGAAAAAAATTGGTGAAAAATCTAGCTTCTTATTTATGGCTGTGTCTAAAAATCTTATGTCAAATTATGATTTTTTGATGTGCAGGTGCGATGGTGGATGTGTTCGGCTTCTTCGGTACTGGCCGTCTTCGTTAGTTTGGCGCTTCAGTTTTGGTGTTCAGGTCTATTGCTATCATCCTCTCCTTTTTCGGTAAGTTCTCAATTCTTCTCTAGGCCTGTTGGACAAATGTTTATTCTTTTTTTTTGTCATCGGACAAATGTTTATTCATGATGCATGAATAAGGCTATTTCGTGGATTGCTTTTTACTTTGGTTCCATAGAAGAGTTTTATTTGTTATTAGGAGTTTTTCTGCGCTATCCCCATCCACATAAAATATATTTTTAAATATAATATTATTTTACTTAAAAAAATAAAGTTACATTTTTATTATTATTTTATATTTTGATTTCACATGTTTGAAAAAGTAAAACCATAAATGTACATTTTAGTTTTATTTTATTTTGATTTGATTTAACTATTTCAGTTGATGTGATTTCAATAGTTAAAATTACATTTTATAAAAATATTTGTTATATTAGACTGTATTTATTTATTTTGAATATGTCTATTATTCTTAAAATTTAAATCTGTTTTAATTTAAATATATAAATTCTAATAAATTTCATTTTTTTGTTTCAGTTAAAATACGTTAAATGGTAAAAACCAATATTCTAGTTAGCCTAATAAACTGATAAATTTAATAAAAAATTAATCAGTTAACTATTGACAATTTATTATTTGATTAGTATTACTTTAGTTTTGCATTTGTCAATGTACACTTTACAATTAATTTTGATGATATATATATATATATACAAAATATGATATATATGTTGATGTAAAAAGCAATATGTTTAATTATATTTAGTTTATATTCCACTAATGTGATATAATGTTTACTTAATGGTGATATATATATGAGTAATTAATTATTAATATATTTCAAAAGTTTTGCCAAAAATAAATAATTATATAGATAATTTACTTTAATGATGATATAAAATTTATTATTCATTATCATATTTAAAATATATTATGAAAATATATATTCTTTTAAAAAAAATTATACATGTCACATCATTTATTCCTTACTGAGAATTACTGTAATGATATATATTTAGGGGATTCTTTTTTTTTTGGATTCTTTTTTTTTGTTGATTCGGTTAGAGTCAATCAATATAAACTGATCTGAAATCTGATTCAAATCCAATTCAAATATAGTCCCTATGGATACATAAAAAATGTGTCGAAATGATTCTTTTTAATTTTGAATATGGAATTCGAAGGGATCAATAGGATATGATTTCTTTGTGGTTCTCTCTTCTCGCTGCCTTGTCTTGAGAATGTGTTTAGAAGTCTTTCTGTCTCTTCCCTTGTTAGACTATTTCCAATGTATTTCTCTACGTTTACTTCTAAAATAGAAGAACTCAAAAATAGAGATGGGTTTCTCTCCAATGTATTCATCTATTATTACCTCTATAAAAATATTCTTAAAAGATTCTATTTTAATTTTACAAGAAACATATTTTATTTATAAAAATTAATAACTAACCCTATTTACTTTTAATTTTTAAAACATTTTCATAAAATTATGAATTTGTTTGAACTAAAGTTGTATTAAAAGACTATTATGTAAATAAAAATATAAATTTTTTTTTACAAAAATTGTATTTCTTTATAAAATAATTATTTTGGTTATAAATATAAAAGTTTAAGAGTTAAGGATTGTTTTAGAAAATAAAAAAAAATATGATTCTATAATAGAGGAATGATATTTTTTATACTATATATAGAGGAAGAAATAACATTCCTCTATTATAAAGGTGGGAATAGAGATGAAATGTAACATATAGAGGTGAAAATAACAATGAATTGAAGATGCTTTTAATAGACTGGCCAGAGGATATTTCTCTTATTTTGCTTATTTTCTAGATCTGTTTAGTCCGTTTGTTCTGAATTTCTTTCTTGTGATTATGTCTCAACATTGTATTGATAGATTTTATCTTTGTAGCAGCTTGTTAATAGATTAGGGCTTTCTCTCGGAAACTCGCAAGCTCCTTTTATTCCACCATCAATTCACATCTTGTATTCCATAACGAATGAGAGTGAAAAAGATTAAAGCGATAGAAAACGAAAAAATATTATTTAAATCACCAATTTTCAAATTAGTCGAAATAAATCACCAGTTTTTTGGTGAAAAAAACAATAACCTTTTATTGAAAGACCATTTTAATCATACAATTTTGTTGACCATATCATTTTAGTTATATCGTCAGTCAACAATTATAGTTGATGAACAGTAGACCTAAAATGACTTTTAAAATTGATGATTTATTTGACACAAATATAAATCAATATTTAAAAAAAATGAAATTTAAATATTGAAAATATATTTTTAATAACTATAACACTAATAATAAATTTTTGATAAGATCCAAAATGTTGCAACAAAATTATGAAGAATCTAGATACTACTAATTTTATTCTTCTAAGAATAAAACATATATTAATATTTACAAAATTTTAACTTATGACAATAAAATTATGAAGAATAATCCAGGGATGACTATATAAAGAGTTACAAAAAGTGACATAATTATCATAAATAATTATTGAAGTTCTTTATAATTATTTAAAATTGTTTAAATTTTATTTTAAAGAAAGTAATGAAATATATTTTATTTTATTCAATATCTATATTCATAAATGTTCTTTTCCTAAATAATTTATTCTAAATGTTAACATTCAATTTTTTTTTTTGAAAAAGTGATTTATATTTGTGCCAAAAAAATTATTAACTTTAAAAGTCATTTTGGATCTACTGTTATTCATAACCGTTGACTAACAATATGACTAAAATGATATGATCAATAAAAATTTATGATGAAAATGGTTTCTCAACAAAAATTTAGTGTATTTATGTTTATCGAAAATTGGTGTTTTATCTCAACAAAATTCGGAAATTGATGATTCAAATAATATATTTTTTTTTCTGATGGAAAACCCCATCAAACAGAAGGAATTTTAGGGATCAAAACCCTAACCGTCAAAGGGAGAGAGAAGAAAGTCAAAATGTTCAATGGCCGGTTTCGGTGGCTTTGTTAGCATCAGAACTGGCCAATTCTCTTCTTATATCTCTTGAGATCTGTTGCTATTGGTTTTGAAACTCGAGTGTATGGTTCATCGGTTGCTGTCAAGTCGAGGGTTACTTTAGATTTGAGTTGTGGTACTTCTGTTTTCTCTTCGGTCGCTTGCAGTCATGGTCGATTTGTTTTCACCTGGTTCTAGCTTTTGGATTCGTCGGTGTGAAGTGTATTTGCTGTGGAGGTATCTACTAGCCCTCTCCTCTATCCACCATGGATTGGGTGAGTGTTTCAAGACGAAGCAGTGGGTTTGATTTGCAGGTCTTCTCTTGCGAGGAGGTGACCAGTTTTAGCTCTGTAGATCGCTATTCTGCCTAACGAGTGTCCGCGTGTAAAATCTGTAAATCTTTGCTGGTGTTTTTCCCTTTAGCTTTTCAAGTTCGTAGGTTTTTGAGGCTGGTGTTTGGTTTCGAGTTATTTCCGCATCGCCTCCGTTTTTGCAACAGTTTCTGGTGTTGATGTAAGTTTATCTTCGCATATGTTTCTACCGATGTTGTGCCTGTTTTGGCTTGGTGGTGTACTCTTTAGGGTTGGGTTTGCTTAAGTCATTAATCCTTTGGTTATCTTCAGTCTCATGTGTTCTCAGAAGTGTCTGCGAGTTATGATCAGTCCATTAGTTTCAACTTTAGTATCTATGGTTCTTTAATGTATTTCTCGTATTATTCTATATCACTTTGTTTCTCTTTTTTGGGCTATTGCTTTCGGAGATATCAATATTTTCTGCGGGCTTTTGTAATCCATGGTGTTTTTATTATGAAAGATTAAAGCCGTGTTCTTTTGGTCGACGCTGCCGCAGCGTCCGGCGTCAAGGAAAATACAAAGAAAACCATTTATTTTACGGGATTTCATTTATTTGATGTCGCTGCGTTTTGTAAAAAACAACCGCGACCTCCATTTTTTCCGACGCAGAGATTCCACAGCGTCACAGATCTCCGTGAATTTTAGATCGCGGTGCTGTTAGCGTCTATTCTATAAACACTGAAAGGAAGGATTCATTCACAACTAAAGGCGTGTCCTTTGTATTTTCTTTGACTCCGGACGCTGTGGCAGAGTCGACCAAAAGAACACGGCTTTAATAAAATTTTGAGTTAAAAAAAAAACAGAAGAAATTTTAGGGAGAGATTCCAGCGCATGAAGAGAAGTGAAGATGACATTCCACATAAAACCTGACGAAAGAGGTTGATCAGTAAACCGTACCATGATTTGCTTCCTTTTTTGTCCGGACTAAAAACACACATGTATATATATATATATTAGCTGTCTCAGGAAACAGAGATTACGAGATGCCAATACGGCGGACAAATCAATCAAAATCAAAATCTAGGGCTCTTCATACAATGACGGCGCATGAATCAATTGCCTTAGCGATTAACCAAATCGACGAGAAGAAGCAAAAGCTGAAGAAAGCCTTCGACGACCTTCAAGCTCACCGATCTCTCCTCTCCTCATCGTCTTTCAACAACCTCTCCTGGTCCGACATCGACTCTCACTTCTCCTCTCTCCAATCCTCACTCTCCAACCGCTTCCGCCTCCTCCAATCCCGACAAAACCGAACCATCCCCGACCGAGACACCGCTCCTCCTCTGGCCCGAACTGAGAACCTTCTGCGAGAACATGGACGGCAAAGGCTTGGGGAAGTTCATGCTCGATAACTCGAGCTAAGCGTTTATCGATCAAACCGGAGCTTCAGGAAGCGATTCGATCCTCTTCGAATCCAGCAGCTTTGGTTCTCGACGCGATCGAAGGCTCTTACCATTCTTCTTCTCCATCCTCCATCGACGCGAGGGGAATCTTCGTTTTGCTGTTAGAAGCTTTGATCGAGATCAAACCGGACCTCACGAACGAGCTTAGAGAGAGAGCGAGGACGCTCGCTTCCGATTGGAGATTAAATATAGGTAACAAACCAGTCGGAAGCGTTAGGGTTTCTGCACGTGGTCGTAGTCTTTGAGTTAGTATCTGTGTTTAAATTGGAAGAGATTATTGATTACGTTTTCTTGATCTCCAAGTATTATAAACAAGCGACGGTTTTATCTAAGAAGCTTGGTTTGGATAAAACCGTTAGTCGCCGGTCTTGTTCAGAAGTTGTTGCAAACCGGGAGGTTACTAGCTGCGATTAGTTTTATTTATGAGTTTGAGATGACTGATAGGTTCCGACCGGTTAATGTTTTGAAAACTAGTTTGTACAACTCTAGGGAAGCTGCTAAGAGGGTCTGCGCCGAAGGGGGTAACTCTCTCAAGGCACAGCACGAAGCTACTGATAAAGAGCTTAGCGCGTTGAGGTTGGTGATTCAGAGTGGTCAAGGAGAGGAACCTCGAGTTGGAGTTTTACGAAGAGGATCTTGAAGGAACACGTTCAAGAGTTGGAGAATGTTAGAGCTCAGAGGAAACAAGCCGCTAAGGTGGCTTCTTCCCCTGCTAATCCTCAAAAACGGCCTCGTGTTGCTACGGGTAACAATTTGACACAGAGTCAGCAGCAACCGCCATTTTTGCCTGATCCCAGGCACGGTTTACAACAAGTGAACCCATTTGGTTTTGTGAACTCGGCAGTGTCTGGTGTTAATTTTCCATATGGTAACCCATTGGCTCCTTATGGATCGGTACCAGCTCCAGCTATAGCGGCTCCACCGGTCTACTATGAGCAGCAGACTGGATATAGGTTTGCGACCTCAATACCAACCACCTTACTATCCTCAGTAGCATCTCCGTTGTTGTCTAGGGAATGCAAAAGATATTCAATTAGGATTTTCTGGTCTAAGGAGGGTAGGCACTATGTGTGTATGATTTTCTGTATTAACAACACAAAGTAAATTATCTCAAAGGTCCGCATATACTTAGATATGATTGCTGTTTTTGCGATGGCATAAAAGAAAACGAATCATGTTTTGTACGTCTTGTTGTAGTCTATTAATCTCTTGTTTATTACTTAGCTTGTGGAGGGAATGGTCTTTATGGATTGATCTTACATTTCTAATCTTCAGTTTGGTAGATAACCTGCCATTATTTACTTCCTTTAAAATTAACAAGGTTTTCTTCCTTGAAGGTTTTTTGCGATGGTATAAAAGAAAAGGAATCATCTTGTGTACGTCTTGTTGTAGTCTATTAATCTTTTGTTAATTACCAGTTAGGTTATGAATGGTCTTTATAGATTGTTCTTACTTTTCTAATCTTTGATTTGGTAGATAACCTGCCATGATTTACTTCCTTTGAAATTAGCAAGGTTTTTTGAAAAGAAACCTACAATAATTGAAAATAATTGATGAATGGCGGATCCCATGATGATCAGACGTTCGTTTGAGTGGACAAGGAACATATTCGTTGAGAAAAGAAACACAGAACATGTTCTTACCCCATACCCTCATTGATGGGTAGATAATCAGCAAGTATCTCTAGATTTATTCTTTTATTTAATATTTGATTTTTATTTAAATTGGGTATATAATTGATTTTTTTTTACTATATATATCAGAAATAAAATAAAGTTTTGTGCCCAAGAGTATCTTAGTATATAAACACACACGCGTTCTCGTCTTCTCCGTCACACATTGATTTTGTTTTCACTGCTTATCTCAAACTTCTCATCATCATCATGGGTTTGAAGGTTTGATCATATCCCTATGTATCCATTTCGGTTACCATTTATGTTCGGATCTAGTGTTTGTTTTGGTTTCTGTCTATTAGCGGATCTAATGTTTCATATGTGATCAGACAAGTTTTGTAATCAATCTCGCCGGTTTGGTTTGTGTCCACGAATCATCGATTTTTCGATTTAATTCTAGCTTTTTGCCGTGTAATTATGTTTTTCAGTCTCCTTGCAATTAGAGTTGTAATAATATGTTTGACTGCTGTTATAGGCAATTAAGACTGTTTTATGTGTATGCAGTCTGCAGGAGGACTTCGAGGAGCACGCTGAGAAAGTCAAGAAGCTCACCACGAAACCATCTGACGCTGACTTGCTCATCCTCTACGGTCTCTTCAAGCAAGCCACCGTCGGGCCAGTGGACACCAGTTAGTTTTACATTCCTTTCTTCTTCTCTCTCTAAGAAGCTTCATGTTATGAAACTGCGGTTTGCTTATTGGTGTATGTTACTAACCGTTTTTGTGTGTGTTCTGCTTGATTCGTAGGCCGTCCTGGAATGTTCAGCATGAAGGAAAGAGCCAAGTGGGATGCTTGGAAGGCCGTTGAAGGTAATTCATTTCATATATATATGAGCTGCTACTTATTTGCTTATAACCATATGTACGTGGCTTACGATTCTTGTTAAGTTCCCACACTCAAACCGAATCCAACCTGTCATTTTGTCTTGTTTTTTCTGTTGGATGTCAGCAAAATCGACGGATGAGGCTATGAGTGACTACATCACCAAGGCGAAGCAACTTCTGGAAGCTGAGGCTTCTGCTGCTTCAACTTGATGAATATAATATGATTCACCAAAAGCTCCACTGCAATAATTCCATCTAAGTTTCAATAACTTAGCATAAGACTTTGTTCTTGTTGCTTCTTGTGTTTCTCTCGTTATGAATCTATTATGTACTTTGTGACTTTCGTCTTGATTTAAAAAAAAAATCCTATGGTTTTTTTTTCTTTTTTGACAAAGAAAATTCTAGTGGTTTCTGAAGATTCCTGATGCATAATTAAAACCATTATCTGTGTGTGATAATATCTTGTTGATTTGAAGATGAAGCTTATATGTTTAAGACTTGTTTAAGGTTAAATAAAGTTGGATACCGGCCTGCTAAGGACAAATGGACACTAATATCTTGCCGCCTTAAAACTCTGCCAAGAAAGCCCTGTTCTACCTTTGACCGCTTTATCAGCTTCATACACCTTCCCTTTCAAATACCACTTTGTTCCTATTCTTCCACTTCTTTCTTTTTGTTGATGGTGCGTTTAAAAGGACGAAAGGTAGATCAAGTCTGAAAGGAAGATCAAGTCTAGAATAAACCTTAGAAGTGGCAAAAACCACTTACTTAATTGCAACGCCCAAGGCACCAGTGAAGTAGAATCTTATGTTGCAGCCAGTGAACCCTGGTTTTTGAGGTGACCCAGCTGAATATTTAACCGGGGTTAGAAAAATACAATTTAAAAAAAATCAAGTAAAACGGTGTCAAAGGGTAATTGAACCCTGGTTTTTGAGGTGTCAGTGAGAAGAAACTAACCATTTTTGCTAGATTTTCTTTAACAAATGTATAACAATTTAATTGATTTGTTCATTTTATGGGTGTCATGTGACTCCCTTAAACCCTTATTGGGTCCGCCACTGGTTGCAGCTGCTTATGATGTTATCCTATTTTTAAATTAGTTTATTCTGCATAGCAGTAGATTCTTCTGTAGTATTTTTCGACAGCTTCTGATTTTTTGGAATTTTATATGGAACTACTTACTTAACTAAAGCCAACTTCTCACTTTCCTAATCAATTTACTGAAGGAACTGAACCTAAGCATAGCTCTCTATCAAATACAGATGCCAAAAAAAGAAATTCCAACGAGGAAAATAGCTCTCAAGTAGGTCTAGGCACAAGGCAAGTCCTTACAACTTGACTTGCCTTGTACGAATAATAAAAAATTTGACTTGTACTTAATTTGTTAAAAACGAGTAAATCAAAAATGAATTACTTGCAGGTTACTTGTCTTGCTTTATTTACTTGAATCACAATTAACTATTTTAATATCTAATATTCAAAAATATCAAAAATTCCCAATTCAAAACGTAAAAATTATCCAAGGTACATTAAAATATCCAAAATCATCCCGAAATAATTTAAAATAAATATATAAAATAACTAATATACTCAAAATACCTACTGATTCACCCCCCAAATATCCAAAACGAATCAATTTAATGTTAATTTTAGGTATTTGATCATACATTATTCAAATTTGTATGTTGTATGATATATTATTTTGGATTTAAATTATATTTGGATTTGATTTTTTCACTTTCTCTTTTGCATCTCTATGCGTATACATCCACCTCCACAACTCGAAAATATTCCTATTAGCCGACATTTTTTTTTGTTTCATGTTTTAAGTTTATTTTTATTTTTGGTGTGTTTGAAATAAAACAAATGACATATTTATAGGGAATTTTTGAAATTGGTTGGTGAAATTTTACTACGAATTTACGAGGAAATATAGTTAGTTAGCCGAAACGAAAAACGTGTTTACAACTAACAAGTTGGTGCACTCGAGAAATCGGCGCTAAAGAGACGTAAACTATTTCCTTGTAAAGTACACGCTAAATTTACATCTACTTTACGAGGAAAACGTTTTTCCTCATAAAAACCACATTACATTACGTCTGTTTGACGACGAAAAGTTACAGTCATTATTTTACGATGAACTTACGTTGAATTTATTTTTTCCTCATAAATCAGACGTACTTTTACGAGGATTTTTTTCCTCGTTAATTTTCATCGTTAAAATTGTGTTTTCTTGTAGTGTCCTAGCTATTTTAGATAGTATAGAATAATAGTTTTGCTTTTTTTTTGTTTCCGTAAGTTATGAACATGACTCCAAAATTGTGGACCAGATAAGTATGTGTCGACGTCATCTGTATTTTCTATGCAACCGGTACCTTGTATCAAAGAGGAGTGTAACCGGATGAGTTGAACCTTAATTGTTAATTACCTAAATATGTGAAATCAATAACATTCACTTAATTATACTTTAGATTTTGGTCATTTGGCAAATTCTCCCTCCAGGAATTGTACGATATAGTACTGAAATAGAACAAAAAAACACACAATCTTTGTCCAACATTTTTGTCTCACTTTTGCTTTAACTACTCTTATATTCATCAAATTTAATAAAATAAATAGTTTTATCGATAAAAGTATAAAAACAAAAACAATTGATGAAATACTCATATACATATACTGGCATATTTTGGTTGTAAAACTTATTAAATTAACATTTATAGTTATGTTTTAAGGGAAAAAATGTCATCTCTTAAAAAAAATAATACGGTAAAATTGAATTCAAAGTTAAACAATTTATTCTATTTTTGGTAGAATCAATAATCTATTTCTAAATTGAAAATTTAAGTATGCAAAAGCTATGCATATTAAAGATAGCTACATTTCTTCATAATGCATAATTTACTTTTATATTTAATTCTTTAACGAATAGAAAATCTAAAGACAACTCAAAAGTCTTTATATGGTAGAATTTGTTTACGGATTAGCTGTATGTTCTCTACCTACCTAGTGTAGAAACTATTTTTTAGAGATAATAATAATCATATTAATCATATTTCTGAAAATATAGCAAGTTCAGTTACAAAATATTCTAAAAAATATAGAAATTATTTTACTTTCCGGGAATATATTGAATTAAATTGTATGGAAATTTTTTTATTTGGTTTTGGATATTGAATTAAATTATATACTACTAGAATTATATAGTTACAAAGTATTTTTTTTTAACTAAGGGATTCGTGATATATACTATATATTAGGATGTGATTAACTATTTTAAAAATTCTATTATTTTAATAGATGGACTATTATCAGCATAAATTATGTTGTGTACAACTTCAAAAGAACTAGTTATATGTTATATTATAAAACTTAATACTTAAATATATAATAGATGTGGCAAAAAATATTCAGTACAGTGCATTGCATTATTAATTTCATTATATATAAACCGTTTTTTAAATATCAAAGTGCCAATAAAAATTTTAAACAAATTTTTGTTGATAATATTAATAAATTATTTAAATAAAACGCAATAATACATACTAATAGTTTCATACAATATACATTAACTAAATTGTTATTTAAACTTCTGTTTAAGGAAAGACTCTAAAACAAGCATTCTAAGAGATAGATTTCCCCCAATTTTACCTAATTTTTTCTCTCGAAGAGTTTCCGCCGCCAACCTTTGTTTTCAGATCTGTCAATGGTTCTCCGATGGCTTGGTTTTCGCCATCGTCGGAGAGGCTCTTTCTCCGTGTTCTCTTCCGTATCATGTGGTTTCTTTTCTTTTTCTAAGTTTTAGTTGTTAACCTGTTTGGATCCAGAGTTGTAAGGATATATTTCGAATGAATACCGAAGTGTTAGAAAAGAACTCATGTTTAATCGTTTTATTGGCATAAATTATGATTTTTTTCCAAACATATTCCTATTTTCATAATTGGAATCCCTACATTTATATATGATAAACTTTGTATACGAATAGTTGTTCATCAAAATTTTAACTTAATCTATATATATAATGTATATGCTACATAATTTATTCAAAAAATGTGTGTATGCTGCATAATTTATTCAAAAGAAAGAAAATAGTTTATTTGTGTTTTTCTTTTGTGTGCAAAAGATATAGTTTAGTTTATTGTTTCAAAAGATTTATAAGATAAAGACAAGGGAATGAGAAATGGAAGGAAGAAGTGGTGATTATTATTTTATACTACAAACCAGAAAGCGATCCATCTGGTTTTCAAATTTTGAAAAACCAAACGTTCCTGATTTTCGTCACTTTCCTCCACCACCGCCGCTCCACCTGCATCGGGGAATGCAAATACTCGACGTCCTTACCCTTTTGATTCTCACGTCACGTGTAAGTCGTCATCAACCTCAATCTTCCTCCTCCTCTTAATTAATAAACCCTAGTTTCGCGAGGTTCTTGTGCAGTCGCAGTGTTACACATCTTCTAAACCACACCATCTGGTTTCAATCCTCTTAGGTTTGGATTACATCCAATTTGATATCCCAATCTCCCCCAATTTTAATTCGATTCGATTGGCTTTTGACTTTGATGACCTGACTTAGTGATTTAATTCGGTTCGATTATCGGATTCGTTTCAGGTTTACAGCTTATCGATCGATCGAAAAACACATTTGTAACTGCCGAAATGTCTCTGCTAAGTAGGTTCTTTTACAAGAGACCACCAGATGGGTTGCTTGAGTTTGCTGATAGAGTTTATGGTAAAATCACCTTTTTTAACCATTTACTCTTTTTACTTTCTTTCTGTGTTTATTAATGAATATTTCTACTTTCCCGACAGTCTTTGATTCATGTTTTTGCACGGAAGTGTTGGCTGACGACTTATACCAAATCTTTCTCCACGAAGTCATCAACGATCTACACGAAGACTTCCCCGAATCATCTTTCCTCGCTTTCAATTTCCGAGAAGGCGAGAAAAGAAGCGTCTTCGCCGAGACTCTCTGCGAATACGACGTCACGGTCCTCGAGTATCCACGCCAATACGAAGGCTGCCCTTTGCTCCCTTTATCACTCATCCAGCACTTTCTCCGCGTCTGTGAGAACTGGCTATCTCCGTGGGAACCGTCCACGATGTGATTCTTCTTCACTGCGAGAGAGGAGGCTGGCCGCTTCTGGCTTTTATCCTAGCCAGCTTTCTTATTTTCAGGAAAGTTCATAGCGGTGAGCGCAGGACTCTTGAGATTGTGCATCGTGAGGCTCCTAAAGGTCTTCTGCCAGCTGCTCTCTCCCTTGAACCCTTTCCCTTCTCAGCTTCGTTATCTTCAGTATGTAGCCGAGGAGGAACATTCAGTCCTGAGTGGCCGCCTCCTGAGAGATCTCTTTCTTTGGATTGTGTGATTATTCGAGCTATTCCCAACTTTGACTCCCAGCATGGATGCAGACCCATTATACGTATCTTTGGAAGAAACTACAGTAGCACCTCTGGTCTCTCCACGGAGATGCTTTATTCTATGTCTAATAAGAAAAAGCCCCTTCGGCATTACCGACAGGTTGGTTGTGTTGTTATTTCTGTGTTTTTTTAGACACTTCTTTAAAAAGTGTCACTATTTCTAACCGTAACTCTATATAATCTGGCTGCAGGCAGAATGTGACGTGATCAAAATTGACATCCAGTGCTGGGTGCAAGGAGATGTTGTACTGGAGTGTGTGCATATGGATTTAGAACCAGAGCGAGAGGTTATGATGTTCCGTGTGATGTTCAATACTGCATTTATCAGGTCCAACATACTAATGTTGAACTCGGACAACTTGGATATTCTTTGGGAGGCCAAGGATCATTATCCAAAAGGCTTTCGAGCAGAGGTGTGGACCTTTTTTGTTAATTTCCTTTAATTTTATATGAATATGGCAACATATGGGTGCTAGAGGAGGAACAATTTTTTTTTTTAATTGGGTAAAGATAATCCTATACTATACATGCGCTTGTTTCTGACTTCATTTTTTATGCATTCAGGTTTTGTTTGGAGAAGTTGAGAATGCTTTGCCTCAGAAAGTTCCAACCCCAATAGTAAGTGGTGATGAGACTGGTGGCTTGCCCATCGAAGCCTTTTCTAAAGTTCAAGAACTTTTTAGTGGTGTGGATTTGGCTGAAAATGGAGACGATGCTGCTCTGTGGTTGCTGAAACAACTTGCTGCAATAAATGATGCAAAGGAGTTCACAAGATTTCGGCACAGAGGGGGTTTCTACATGAATTCTCCTGACTCTGAAGAGGAGACCAACACATCTAGTGCAGCTGATAGTTCAGATGAAGGCTTTGATGCCATTCATAGACCTCGCATTTCTGTCTCTTTTGATAATGATGACACCGAAGACATTCCTATATCTTTTGCTTCGGAATCTTCAGAGGAGCCTAATGAATTCTCTCGTGGACAACAGCAAGAAGTTCCATCGAAAGACAGTGTCCAGCCTTCGGTTCTTCCATCTTCTGCCACACTTTTACCTCCGCCGCCACCACCGCCTCTCCCTAGTTTCCAGCAGTAGAGATCCTCTGACAACATCACACCAGCCTATCAACAAAACCCCACTACCACCACCACCTCCTCCTCCACCTTTCTCTAGAAGCATTTCTCCACCTTCAGCTCCACCTCCTCCACCACCACCACCACCACCTTCATTTGGGAGCACAGTAAATAAACTTCAGGCACAACCACCTCCACCACCTCCTCCTCCTCCACCTTTCTCTAGAAGCATTTCTCCTCCTTCAGCTCCACCCCCTCCACCACCACTCCTGCCACCTCCGTTTGGGAACACAGGAAATAAACTTCAGGCGCAACCACCTCCACCACCACCTCCTCCTCCACCTTTCTCTAGAAGCGTTTCTCCACCTTCAGCTCCACCCCCTCCACCACCACCGCTGCCACCTCCATTTGGGAACACAGGAAATAAACTTCAGGTGCAACCACCTCCACCACCTCCTCCTCCACCTTTCTCTAGAAGCATTTCTCCACCTTCAGCTCTGCCCCCTCCACCACCACCCCCGCCACCTCCGTTTGGGAACTCAGGAAATAAACTTCAGGCGCAACCACCACCCCCACCTCCACCGCCACCTATATCTCATTCTGTTCCTGCTCGTGCTGGCCCACCTTCAGCACCCCCACCACCCCCACCTCCACCTCGTAAGGCTAATATTTCAAATGCGCCCATGCCACCTCCTCCACCACCTCTTCCTCCTTCATCTGGAAAGTTGGGTGCTCCCCCTCCGCCTCCACCACCACCACATCTTCCATCCCAAAGTTGGGTGCTCCCTCTCCTCCTCCACCACCACCTCCTCCTTCATCCGCAAAGTTGGGTGCTCCCCGTCCGCCTCCACCACCACCAATATCCAAAACTCCTGCTCCCCCTCCGCCACCTCTATCCAAGACCCCTGCTCCTCCTCCACCAGCGTTGGGTCGTGGTACAAGTAGTGGCCCACCACCATTGGGAGCAAAAGGTTCAAATGCACCGCCGCCACCTCCTGCTGCAGGAAGGGGCAGAGCTTCCTCTGGACTTGGAAGAGGCCGAGGTGTGAGTGTGCCCTACTGCCGCACCTACGAAAACCGTGCTAAAGCCTTTGCACTTGGTCTAAAGTTACTCGGGCAGCAAAAGGTAGTTTGTGGGCTGCTGATACTCAAAAACAGGAAAATCAACCTCGGTGGGTTCCTCTTGCACTTCCTTTTAGATGGTTTATTGATATTCACAGTCTCTAATTCATTGATAATAGTAAAATAAATGTGATCGGTCGTTAGTGTTCTGTCTTGCAAATTTTCTGATCTCCCATTAGCTGGTATGTTTGTTGAACTAATAAAACGATTTTATGAATCTTCATGACAGTGCCCCTGAAATAGATATATCAGAGCTCGAGAGTCTTTTTTCTGCAGTTTCAGATACCGCTGCTAAGAAAAGCACAGGTCGCAGGGGTTCGAATATTAACAAACCTGAGAAAGTTCAACTGGTGAGGCAACTCAGTTTCACCTCTTTACATATCTAATATTGTTACATGTAAATACAATTCTGTAAAATTTCCAAATATTATCAATTTATCATGTGTAGGATTTATTAAGCGGCTATTGCTTACAGCTTTGAAGTGCATGAAGTAGATAGTTATGTGATGATCCAAAGCTCTGATTACTAGAAAAAGTGACACTTGATATACTTTGCAAATTCAATTTATTCCATCAAATGGGTAGTCTATGACTAATATAAACGAATGTTATTCATGCCTCTTAGTATACTTATCTTCTAGTCCTAACTTTTGTGTGTGTTTGTATCAGGTTGACCTGCGAAGAGCAAATAACTGTGAAATAATGCTTACGAAAATTCAAGATTCCTCTACCAGATATGCTTGTAAGTTTTTGCTGTCGGTATATTCTTTGCTCATCATTTTAGCATTGAAAAAATAATGTAAGGTGGATGTTCAGAGTTCACATTTTTTTGGTGTAACTTTGTATCTAGTTGCATCGCTGTATATCATGTTTCACAGTATGTCTACTAACTGAGAATTTCATATATATTTCTTATCTTAGAGCGCAGTTCTAGCCTTAGATTCGTCAGTTCTGGACATCGACCAGGTTGAAAATCTCATCAAATTTTGTCCGACGAAGGAAGAAATGGAATTGTTGAGGGTAATCTTTAAAGTTTATTGTCATACTTCTCTACAGTACCAGGTTCATAGGTTGTGTTTGGCTTCAAAACCGAAGTTTCTTTTCCTTATAAAAGGTTTAGCTGCTGTGGTTTTACCAACCAGCAAGCTTTGACCAGAATTTTGAACCAAAGAATGATCCTGTTGATTTTTTTTCCTTTCAGAAATTCCTTTCAGCAATTCCTTAATGCCTAAAGCTAACTCGTGCTGTTTTTTTTTGTCTTCAGAATTATACTGGTGATAAAGAAATGCTTGGAAAGTGTGAACAGGTTTGTTCCAGTTCTTGGAGCGTTGGATGGTACATGTTTATAATCTTTGTTCTGACTCTTAACTTTGCAAATGCATCAGTTTTTCATGGAACTAATGAAGGTTCCACGTATAGAAGCAAAGTTACGAGTGTTTGGCTTTTAAGATTACCTTTGCTTCTCAGGTATAACTATCAAAACTCGCTGCATTTGGTCTCTCCTGTCTTAAGGCATGTTGGTTGATGTTATTTTTTGCTCTTTTCAGTCGGAAGAATTAAAAAGCTGCCTCAATACAATAAACGTTGCTGCTAAAGAGGTATAGTGGAGGGCGAGAACTTCTAAGTCATGGAAATATATCTCCATCTTGGTCATTAAGTATTTTTATCGTGCAACAGGTGAGGGAGTCTGCAAAGTTGCGTCAGATTATGCAAACAATTTTAACACTAGGAAATGCTCTGAATCAGGGAACTGCAAGAGGTTTTACCTATATTCCTATTGCTTCCAAGTTTTTTTTTAATGATATTTCTTGTAGCATCTGTTGGTAATGTAGTGCCTTTTGTGTTGCAGGGTCTGCTGTGGGATTCAAACTGGACAGCCTTCTTAAATTATCTGATACTCGTGCAAGAAATAACAAAATGACTTTGATGCATTACTTATGCAAGGTAGAAAGCACATACGTTTCTTATCTCAATAATACTGTCTATCCCTTTAGTTTCCTAAGGTGCTGTTTTTTTTAAGATGAACTAAAATTTTCTTTTTTTTTGTACTGTTCAGCTTGTTGGTGAAAAAATGCCAGAGTTGCTTGATTTTCCCAGTGACCTTGTTCACTTGGAAGCTGCCTCGAAGGTACCCTTGTTATTCATGCTTGCTTTGCTTTTTTCTCTCCTCTCTCTCTCCTCTCTCTCTCTCTGTCTGATAGTGCTTGCATATGAGCTTCCGGTCTTCATACTGCACTTTAATAGTTTCTAAAAATTGCAGATTGAATTGAAAACGTTGGCTGAAGAAATGCAGGCGGCGACTAAAGGCCTTGCAAAGGTTGAACACGAACTCAGTGCTTCAGAAAACGATGGTGCAATATCTGTGGGCTTCCGAAAGGTGAGCTACATGTGAAAAGTTGTTCTTAGTGTTGCTCATATGGGTTTCTTGGTTAATTCATTGGCTGATGATAAGAACCAGAAGATATTCGTAGCTTCTAAATGAAATCACTTCATGTTTTCAGGTCTTGAAGGAGTTTCTTGATATCGCTGAAGAAGAAGTGAGGTTGCTTGCTTCTTTATATACAGAATCGGTGAGTTGTACTTTTTGGGGACATGCAGTTCGAAACTCATGTTCCAGGCCTAATATTGATTTGTTATTTACAGGGGAGAAATGCAGATTCCTTGTGCCACTACTTCGGTGAGGATCCAGCTCGGTGTCCTTTCGAACAAGGTACATGCACAAAGTCTTTTCTTATAGATCTGGTAAAAGCCATTATAAGGCAACTACTCATTTCTATTCTGACCATTGCAGTGACCAAGATTCTGACTCTTTTCATGAAAACTTTCATCAAATCACGAGAGGAGAATGAAAAACAATCGGAGGCTGACAAGAAGAAACTGGAGAAAGAAGCAATGAAAGAGAAGCCATTGGTAAAGAAAGACAGTGCTGATCCATAGACATAGAACGTGAGCTAAGGTCGGTCTTTAACCAAAGACCCGAGGGTTTCAGATTGATGAAAGCTTTGTTTTTAAGTACCCAGTGTTGCACATACGAAACAGGAGCAGACATCTTTCCAAGATCTTAGACAAAGTAGACATCTTCGATGATGTTTATATGGAAGTGTAAACTCTCTTCGATCATCACTTCATTGATGTAAAATCAGAGGTTTGTCAGTGTTGTAGAAAATATTTGAACTTTTATAGAACCCACTCAAAGTTATATTATCTTTCACTGTGCAGATCAAAACAATTTATTTTCAAAAAGAAACTATTAGAACTTAACATTGGTCTGGTTTCATCAAGTTCTACATCATTTGTTCTAAAACAAGATTTTCGCTTCTTCTTTAAGCATATGTTTAGTTGTTTATTTCACTAATTCTGTAAAGATGAGGACTCCGGGCTCTCTCGAGGAGCAAATGGTATGTCCAGAGGTTTTGTTCTCTTGGTTACCGTCAACCTCAATCCTTCAGTGGTGTGTCTATGGTAGCTCCTATGCTCATTTTCACCTGTCCATCCACAAAACAAATGAAAAACTATCCGTTAATGATTTTTTTTTGTTTGCATGTGAAGTCTTATCTTAGTTCAGTTTTGAAATCATTGATCTGTATCTAGAGAAAATAGGAATGGGTAGTATACCGGAGGAGCTCCTGGGGCAGTCTGAAACAGAGATTTATGTTACTATAGGACAATCTGAAGCAGGTACTCTCATATGTAACAAGTATTTGATTGATGTCAATTGTTTCTTTACCCCAAAGGAAGCAAACCTGTCGCCTAAGCATTTCCGCGGTCCTCCACCAAACGGCAAAAGATGGCTTTTATTACCTGAAGTTTTTTGGTTTGTCTCATTTTGGGTTTGGTCCATCTAGAGGCCATCTCTCAGGATTGAACTCGTCTGCGTAGATTCCAAACCGAGATGAAGATATCCTCTCCCGTATTAGTTCCAAATGAAAGTTTCTGTGACCTTTTTTATGGGATACTCTCCAAGAATGTCGTAGGACCAGTATTGGTGGTGGAGATAGATTCCCAACCATAGAATATATGAAGAAGCTGAAATACACTACCCGAGTCATGCGTGAAGGTAAAAAGCAATTGACTTTACTAGTTATGGGATAGTACTGGTGGTGGAGATAGATTCCCAACCATAGAATATATGATTTGACCTCATATGACTAGTATAGTTCTCAGCTTCTTCATATATTCTATGGTTGGGAATCTATCCCCACTAACAGAATAAACCTACACATAGAATCAAGTTTTATTTCTTTATCATGTGAATGTTCTTGTAAGATATACGCAAAAATGATAATTCCATCCGTACCTCTTTTTGGAGTTTGACAACTACGTTAGGATTCTGCAACACCAACAAATAGTTAATAAAATATTCAATGGGAGTAAGATTAACTGTTTGTTTTGGTTGGCATGTCCACAATTTTAAAAGGTAAAATGTCCATGCTAAAAATCAGATTTTTCATGTCCAGCTAATGGCATTATCATCAAGTCATCACGTAGCTGCTTGCTAGACACCTGAAACAAAGTCTGATCTATTAAAGGCTGATCAAACTATTACCTAAAAATACAAGAGAGATTATTACATCGTCTCCTGAAGCCAAAAGAAAGTGAAGGCTGCTAGGAGACTAGGATCTCTTTCGTACGCAAACAGCTATGCGATGACCTAATTATAATGTTTATAGCTGGAGGTTCCACGTCCACGGGTACGTGAACTAGTTGCCGTCTCACGTACAGTGTGGTGTATTATTGGGCCTATATTGTTTTGGGTTTTTAGTGAAGCATGGGGCATAACGCTTGGGTTTGAGTCAGATTGTTCGATCCGATGTCGGTTTTTTTTTTCTGTCAACACGATGTCGGTTAATTAACGTGTACGAGAAGTATATATGAAGGTGAAAGATGCAGAGAAGGCGTTTAAGGAAACACGAGTTAATTGCTAATGCTGTGGTTTTATATGCAGAATGAGTCTTACATTGAAGCCATCAAAGCTTCTCCAAGCAGGTGGTATGAAAGTACAGGATACTCTTGAGTGAAATCAAGCTCAAGCCTACCTTTATATATAACAAACAATAGATAAAGAAAGTGTGAACTTTATATGAAAATACAACATTTAAAGTCTGGTTTACAAGTATTGATTTCATAAGATGACAAGAAAAAACCAGGAAAAAAATTCGGGTAGAAGAAGCTTGCATTCATATACCGAGAATGGTTCGGATCTGATCCGGTGGATGTCGAGCGAGGGATTTCGGATCTGGATATCCGTTTTGCTGATCCGTCACTGCTCGGTATATAACTTCATAATCTTCAGCTAACGTTTTAGCCACACGCACGCAAGCTTCGGACCTGAGTTTAGGGACTTGTATCTGCTCGAACTCAGGAAGAGAGCCTTCGCTTCCCAAAACGAGGCCGAAGAAGGCCTTGAGGCATTCCGACAGCATTGCGGGTGACGTCTCCTGTCGTTCAGACAAAGGAAGTTCAGTTGTGGTGGAGGAGCGGAAGATTTGCATTTTGTCTGAAAGACCGCATCTTTGGAGGAGCGTGTCGACTTCTTTCTGGACAAGGAGGTTTATGTGGTTCTCGATCATTGATCCGATGTTGGTCACGTACTGCGACGCCACATCGTGTCTTAGCAAAGGTTGTTGGATCGCGCATAAACAGTTGATGAGGAATATCTTCGAAGGTGTTTCATTGTTCTGTAACAAAGAGATGAAATCTTGAGAAAGTCTTTCTGAGTTACAAAAAAAGGGAATGTAACGGATTATATACCTGTGGTGGGGCCGAGCTGCTAGAGAGTAGAGCATCGACTGATGTTAACTGGCTTGAGTCGGAACTTGTTCTGCTTCGTCTGGTTAATTGTCCGCTCATTTTCGATTTGTGCGCCTCTGCCGCTTGCTCGCACATCTGTGGAGTTTGAGAAAAGTTCAAGAAAACATCTTCAATGCACAATCATGGCTTTTGATGGACAATGATTTATCTCTTAAGTTTGGTACCTTAATGATAGGGTCGAGCAGTGCAGAGAGGACGGGATCAAAAGCCGGTTTCTCCCCTGAAGCGGATACCATCATGCTGTTGTAGTTCTCGATTATCTCAAGAGTTAGAGAAACTCCTTCTCGGACAGCTGGAGGTGGAGATAGATCAATAGCTACAGGTGGAGGGTACCGCAGAAGCTTCTCCCCTCGGGTTTTAAGAATGTCGAAGAAGGTTTTCTGTGCAGCATCCTTAACCATCCCAATTGTATTACACAGAGCAGTGTCTCGCCCGAGTAAATCTGAGATCTGCAATTGTGGGGGAACAGCGCGACGATGAAATCCACTAGACCGATAAATGCTTGCAGTATATCAGAAGAGGGTTAAATAGAAAACTCACAGTGTAGCTGTAGAACTCCAAGGTGTTGGTGAGTTTATAAGAAATAATAAGACTTGGTTGTGACTGCAGCACTTGTTCGACTCTCACTTTAAATGGCCGGCAAACTCCTTCGAAAATTCTATCCAGAACAAATGTAAAATCAGATTCTGCTGCCTTTAGAGAATCATTCTCGGTGGTCTTCTTCGCGGTTGATTTATGGTCTGCTGAGTCAATGTCAAATAAAGCATGAACCAGTTCTCTTTCTGATGCCAAAGCCTGCACCCAAAACAACACTCACCTTAGCAAAAAGAAGCACAACAACATGATATTTGGTCCGAAGATCATGACAGTGAATTCACACACTATATTGAGATACGACAGAAGTTTTATAGCCAAAAATACCATCATTCTAACATCAGTCAGATGAGGATTAGACGCAGGGACTCATAAGAGAAGAAAATATGGTCACAAACCTGATGCAGCCACCCAAGCATGTCTCCAACATATCGTAAGGGTCATGGGCATGAACTTCAATAGGTCTAGGCATTCCTCCAGGTCCTCCACGTGTAAGAGCGCTTAATAAACCTTCTAAATAACGCATTGTGTCTCAGATTCCCTACCTGTAAGAACATGCCCCGTATCATTAAAGAATAAAACAAAGACTAGACCTTCAGTAAAGTTGAAAGACTAACCTCCTCTGCACAATATTTGAAGAGCGCAGGTTTCTCTTTAAGACATCGAACAGCAGTCCTCAAAAGGTCACCAACCTCTGGGTTGTCCGTATCACCCAGTTTCCTACACTCAGCCTGAACCCACCTAGAAGAATCAAGGTTTCTCTCTTTATATATGTATAGTTGAAATTCCTATGAAACCTCTAAGCTCACAGCCAACAAATAAAAAATCTTCTCTTTGACATGGCTAAAAGCTCTAGCAAACTGATAGGTACGGTAATGGTAAAGAAACAATTGTTGAGAAGTTCAGGGAGAGACCACCAAATTATATTCAGGTTCCATATTAGCAATGGCGATATTATCCAAACACAAACCAAGTTTCTACCAACAAAGTAATATTTTGGAAAGAAGCAGATAATGTACCTGCAAAGACGCTCGTACGCTCCTTCTTGGTACATAGCCATCACACCCATCAACTCCAAGCCAGCTCGCTGCATAATCCACATTCCATATTATCAAACAATAAACACAAAGGCATCCCACTCTGAAACGCAAGACAAATACAAGTTTCACCTGATGATGCGTCCTGAGAAGCAATTTGCAATTGGAATGAATCTCCTGAACATGAGACAAAGCTTGGAAGAAACTCTCATCCAATTCATCTTCCCTAAGCGCTTTAATCTGCCATCAATCAACAACAATTCAGATCTGATCACCATCAAGAATATGAACGCAACACCTCACTCACTCACTCACTCACCTCTTCGTTCGATAGCTGATAATCACGGAGAAAGCAATTGACGATCTCCTGCCTCTGAGTAGTAACCTCAAGCTCTTGCTTCAGCCTCTCCGTCGTGCTTATGATATCGCTCGTGGTCTCCGCCGAGCTGCTCAGCGCCGCCGCGATCTTGTCGCAGCAATCGGCCAAAGCGTTCACCTCCTCCTCCACGCGATCCAGCGCGATCTGAGTCGAATCGGCCGCGCTGAGGAACTCGCTGTTGATCTCGAGCGCGCGCTTCTCGATCGTCGATCTGAGGTTCCGCCGCGCGTGAGGGGTGTTCTCGTCGTAGAATGAGGACAAGGCGTTTAGCGAGGCCACCAGATCCGGAGTATCCGTACGGCATTCGAGTACCTTCTTAAGCTTCCGAGATAGTCCCGGCGCTAATCCCACCGTCGAAGACATCGTCACTCTGCTCCGTTTGGCTTTCTTTCTCCCAGCATTTGCCTCCTTCTTCTTCTTCGATCTCAGATTATTTTATCTCGCCGGGACGGTCGGATCTGATTTGCTACTGTGATGGGCCGGAAACTTTGTTATGTAGGCCCCATATATGGCTGAAGACCTCGTAAGATAGGCCCATATAATATGCTGGTTAAGACCCATCAACAATCCTGACGTAAACATAACGTACTTCCGTTAAGGGAAAATTCCTTAAAAATACATACACTGAATTTCATTTGATAATAAAATACACGAATTATTTTGGATCCATGTTTAATACACAAACTAATTTTTGTTGCCAATTAAATACACAAACTTTTGAAATTCGTAGGTTCTACACATCGTTTTAAACGGTGTTAACTATATTTAACAGAAATAATGACGACGTTAACATTTAATTAAACACATGATTAATTGTAAAAAAAATTATATAAAAATACACTAACTAGTTTCAATTTGCTAATAAAATACACCAACTATTTTGGATTCCCAGTTTAATACATGAACTAATTTTTGTTTTCTTTTAAATACACAAACTTTTGAAATTCACAGATTTTACACATCGATTTAGACGATATCAACTATGTTTAACATGACTTAGACGGCATCAACTCTGTTTAACAGAAATGAAAACGATGTTAATTAAACATGTGGTTAAACTGCGAAAGAAAATTTTCTTAGAAAAGAAATCCTCTCGATAGATTATATTATTAGCTGTATTCTCTATTACTCTTCCATTGCGTAAATTAGCTTGATTGAATCATTATAACTGGAGTCTAATCGAATAATAAGAATCAGAAACACCTAAGTGGGGATCGATTACACTTCGAAGCGATATAAAAGGAAATCAAAGCGAAGAAGGAGAAAAGGAATATAGTTTGGAAAATAAAAAAAAATTGAAACAGATTAGAGTGCCAAACTCGAATTGTAACTAACTTGAATTACGGTTCAATTGATTTGGAAGTTTTTGGCTGAAGGTGAGCATGTTTTTCATAGTTTAACAACAACTTCTATTACGTCGTCTACATTGATATGTAAAATCTGCAAATTTTAAAAGTTTGTTTATTAAAGGGAAACAAAAAATTGTTCGTGTATTAAACGGGAATCCAAAATAGTTCGTGTATTTTATTAGCAAAAAAAAATAGTTTGTGTATTTTTAAGGAATTGTTTTTTCAAAATTAAGACACATGTTTAATTAAATGTTAACGTTGCCGTCACTTCCGTTGAACATATAGTTTGACGCCGTTTTAAAAGATGTGTAAAACCTACGAATTTCAAAAGTTTGTGTATTTAATTTACAACGAAAATTAGTTCGTGTATTAAACGGAAATTCAAAATAGTTTATGTATTTTATTAGCAAATGAAATTCAGTCTGTGTATTTTTAAGGAATTTTTCCCTTCCGTTAAATACATTGTTTTATTTTTGATATGAATGTAAATATCATTTTAAAGAAAATAAATTCCCTTAGATAATATTTTTTAGTTTATTTTCACAAAATAGTCTTCAAATAGGAAAAATGACCAATTTTTTTAATTAAAAGACAAAATATACATTTCTACCTCTTGAGTTAACTAATCTAGACTTCAGGTTTAGAATTAAGGGGTGGATTTTGGGGATGTAGTTTTAAATTTCAAAAAAAAAAAAAAACTTAAAACTAAAATTTTCAAAATAAAAAAGGACTATTTTTGTCATTTTATTTTTTGAAGGCTATTTTTGTGACAATTTTTTTAAAAAAAACTGTTTGAGAGAATTACCCTTTTAAGAAATGCAAGTCTTTTTTTATATGTTCTGTCGGCTGATCTTACCAGTTCTGGAAAAAAAATATTTAATACGATAAATTGTAATAATCCGAAAACGTATCAACTATTTAATCCGAGTTTAAAATACCTTTCAACTAATGTCAGGAAGTGAACCTGAACATCTGTTACGGTTCACCATGTTAGTTATCTGAATCAAAATCAAACTAGTAAGTAACAATTATTTAATTCCTAAGAAGAAAAAAATGAAAGTTGAGATATTACATGATGAGATTTAACAAATTATAAGACTTCTAAACATAATTTTTCTAGCAAGAAACAAAGATAAAAAACCATAGAGGTAAAAATGATTGGTTCTTTAACAATTTATCTCAGCAGTAAACATGTGTAGAAGTAGCTAAAGATTTGAAAACCCAAAAGAATAAGCTTGGACAGTTAAATGGCCCTTCTTTTGCTCCAACCTCTCTCTAGAGAAAAGCATATCTGGTTTTGACAATGTCGACTCCGGTGGCTCTCACAGCACAAGAATCGAGTTTCGTTGTTGTTTTCATTTGTGGTTTTCCTCTGTCTGGCTGTTCTCCATATTCGTGGTGAGATTACGACTTGATTAATAGAGGTGAAGACTCCATATTGGAGAAGCGTGGGGGGCAGGTGGTGAGCGGTTTCGGTGTCTTATGGTTAAAGACTGGTCTTTTCTAGTTGATGAAGGTGTATTCTCAGTTGCTTTGCCGGTATCAAGAATTTGGTCCTATTTTAAAACCCTAGATCTACTCGTCTTTGGCCTGACCTTGTGCTTAAAGAGCTCGCCTGCCTCTGTTTCTTCCTGGTTTGTATGCTTTCCATCTCGTTCTGGGTCGTCAATCTGCTGTTTCCTTTGGGGTTGTTCTTCTTTAAGTCATCTTTCAGCTTGTGGTTTGTGTCTAATTTTCTGAAAATGTACCTGATCTTCCTGGGGGTTAGAGCTTGCATCCTGGCTGCTAAAATTTTGTTGGAAACGATAGTCGATAAGTCAAGGTAATACGCAATATTACTGGAAAAAGACCAGTCGTACACTAAAAGTAAATCTATTCACATTAGTTATCGCCTAAAGACCTACAATGAAACCTCTATAAATTAATAATGTTGGGACTACACCAAAACTAAATTTTTTATTAATTTATAGAAATTATTAATTTATTGAAATATTAATTGAACCAAAATTCAATTTGGGACTATGAAATTCTATTAATTTATAGAGATATTAATTTATAGATTATTAATTTATAGAGGTTATACGGTATATAACATGGTTTGAGTACTTAAAGATTGTCTTGCAAAGAAAACCGAGTACTTAAAGATTAACCTCAGTTACCTCCAAATAAATGTAACGACTGATCAAATCATGTGTTTCTTTAATCACTTTTGTTAATAATGGGCGGTGCAAATTTAATCAAGGATAGTGTAAGAGTGCAACAAAACAATAATTAATCGAAAAGGGGAAAACAATGGTGGACGAGTTGTGTTGTGCTAGCTAACAACAACAGAAGATGAAGATTAAGACAAATAATGATTAGGTCTACAAATAGTCCCAAGTGGGTTTACGGTCCCGACCAGGCTGGCCTATATCCTCGAAAGAACACACGCCTAGTTATACGACTAATTAGGCCTATACCTCTTTGCTGGTCGATTGATTGCCATTTTTATAATATTGTCTGAGAAGTTAGTTTTACTAGTCGATTGATTACCATTTTTATAAAATTATCTGAGAAGTTAGTTTCTTATGTAGCACGCTAACATTAATTTTCGTGATGGTTAATTACATAATTCTTTTAACAAATTAAAAATATATATATGACTAATATTAATAGTTATTTTTTTCATAATAATATTTCAGTTGACTTTTTACTTTAATTTTCCTTTTTGAAAACACTTATAAATAAAAAATGAAATATTTATAAAATATAAAAATATAATTTTGTGATAAACACGAACTCTAATTATATTTTTAAATTTTCTTTAAACAATATAAATAAAAAGGAAAATATATACGATTTTAATATATAAAATATAGAATATATGAAATTTAATATATTCAAATAAAAATATTATTATCTTATAAAAGAAGATTTTCAAAAGAATTTATATTCACATTTTATTGTGAATCTACATTATATATTTTATATTTCTTTTTATAATAATATTTTATGAACTTTTTAATTTAATTTTACTTTTTTCAAATACACAAATAAAAATTAAATATTTATAAAATATAAACATTGATATTTTACATATAAAGAAATTTTAGCTATCTTTTCTAAATTTTCTCAAAAAGCACAAATAAAAAGGAAAATATATAATTTTTTTTACTATATATGTATATATAACGTAGCTTCACAAAAAATTGAAAATATATATTTTTAGAAATCGTTTTCTAAAAATAATAATATTTTTAATTTAAATATAATAAGTTTAATAAATTTTATTGCTATTTCCTTTTATTAAAACTTTAATAAGTTTTTAACTTAAATTTCGTTTTACACAAAGCACATAAATGAAAAAGTATATATATATATATTCAAGGAAATTCTTCAAAAAAAATTATTAAAATTATAACTCTCAACTAATTAAAAAATTAAATAAATAAACATAATATTATTATTAATCATATTATATTAATAATTATTATATTTGATCATAATAGTATGTTTTTATATTTTTATAATGTTATAATATGTTTATATTGGTAATTTATTATTAAACCGCTACAATATCTCATAATCAACCAGTCATATATATTTCGCAAATGCAATAATTTTTGAACGTTATGTCGGTACGCTTGAAACCGCAACCACTCGCATCCGCAAACTCCCGCACCAGCAACCGCAACCACTACGTCTGAACCAGTGCCTTTGGTTCATTGTGACCTGCGATGAAACAACACATATATATATGAACAATACTTCTCTTTTTTTTGAGAAAGATATATATGAACAATACTTGAAAGTGATAATGTTTTACTTAGAGCATCTCCATTGGTGCTTCAAAATGAGGAAAAACATCAAAAAATGCGAGAAATTCATCTCCATTAGTACTTCATTTTGAGGGGGAAAATGAGGATATGAACAGTATTCCCTCAAATTTGAGGAAACACTATTCATAACCTCATTTTGATATCAATCTTTTTTATTTACATAATTGATGCTTTACTTTTTGATAATCTTTATTTTATTTTTATGCATAAACAAAACATTAACACTAAATATAATTTTGTAACTTTAAATCCAATATGTATATACCTGATTAAACTTCTTAAAATATAATTACCAATAATTAGTTATTAAAATATAACTTATAATTTATAATTTTATAAATGATAATATATAATTAAAATTAAATAAAATAGAAAACAATATCATTGAGATACATAACTAATACAAAGTTAAGAAAAAACACAACAAACTTAATACAACATGTAACAATTCTAAACATTTGCTTTTTATAAGTCAAAGTTTGGTTAAATTATAGAATTTAAAATAAGTGAGTATAATCTAAAATCTTATGAAATAAAATGTGTTATCTAGTAATAAATAAGAAGTTAAAGAATGAATATAATAATAATAATAATAATAATTGAGGGAGAAAATGAAGAAAACTATTGGAGCAATTCATAACTTCATTTTAAGTTTACATCATTTTGAGAAAAAAAATGAGGGAAACCATTGGAGATTGGTCTTATAAATCCTAGTTAAAAGTTTCTCAAAAAAAAAAATCCTAGGTTAAAAACCGAACATTACCTTTGGAAGAAAGACGAACGTTACTTTTCAGCTTTCATTTATGTTATTTATTTATGTGCATGTGTGTATCGCACTTCCACAATGATATGATATGCTAAGATGGTCAACTTCACAATGATAACGAAAATAATATCAAATATTTCCTCCACTCACAAAAGAATAGTTTTTGGTAACTAATTAGCTAGTAATCATTGAGCACGTATGTTATAGTAATACTTTTTACTATAGTAGTATTAGAGCATCTTCAATGTAAAACTCCATTTTTTCCTCCAAAATGGAGTAAAAGTGAATATAGAGTAAAAGTGCTCCAACCCTACTCCATTTTTCACTCCATAATGGAGTCATGAACAAACAAAAAATAGATTACTCCATTTATGGAGTAAACTTCAAAATAGTGTGACATATGGAGTTGGGTTGGAGCATTTGTTACTCCATATTCACTTTTACTCCATTTTGGAGTAAAAAATGAGGTTGGGTTAGAGATGCCATTACCCCCCTTTTTACTTTTTCGTGGTATTATATTCTAGATATTCTTTTCTAATATGCACCACGAATAATGAATATTATGCGGCCGAAGGTTTTTTTTTTGTTTTAATTAGGTTTGTCTGGAATAGAATTTATTAATTAAGTATACTACTCTTCTTAAGTTTTTTATAGGTTTCTATAGTTAATTATGATTGTACACTATTTCCGATTCTAGTGGCTGGTTGAAAAAGAGAATAGTTTTTTTTTTTCAAAAAAAACAAAGAGAATAGTTTTTTTTTCAAAAAAACAAAGAGAATAGGTTTTCAGCAGAACTGAATTTTACTGTTTTATATTTTATTTTTTCACCAATAAAAAAGATGGAATGAATTATTACTTTTTTGTTTGCTGAAAAAAAGAAAACCAAACTTCTTCTATAAAGTTCATTAAAAACAACAGAGGAAAATGTAAACTAAAGTTTATTTATTTTTTTCGCTTGATTTTTCTTCTCATTCCATTTAGTTAGCATTCAATTTTATTGGTCAAATCTAGAACTGTTAACTTTTGAATCAAAATAAAATGAACAAAACATATATAAAAATGGAGAGAAGATATATAGGAGTGGACATAGAATATCTACATGTTCGAAGAAATCGAATAAAATCATGTAAATGAACCGAAAGCTCTATTAGTGATTTGACAAAATACATGAACGTGTAATCTTCCTTATTCGAGAGTACACTATAAAATATAGAGTGACGGATGTTTACCGCATGATGATTCTGTGGTATAGAATTTTTATTACGTGTGGTGGACAGTAACTAAAATATTAAAATAAGAAGTAATCGACTTTACTTACACATAAAATATATTTAAAATGACCAAGATATCTACTATAATTGTGCTAATGTCGTTGTATATATATAGTACCGGTTCTAGGATATTTGAAGTTCAAAGCAAAATATAAAAATGAGACACTTACATGATGCATGGAAAATTTATCGATAACGAAACACAAGTTTATTATAAAAAAGTTATTATATCCTCAAAACTATTTAAAAAGTCTCAGTTCTCAAATATAGATTTTTTTGATATTTTTTCTTGCAAAATCATTCATCAAACTTTCATAATCAAAGTTTTTGATCATATCAAAATATGGAGTCGATAACATAGCCAATTATTTTAAATAAGTTATTTTCCTTTTATTTCACTTATATTACATAACACAAAGAATATAATGATTTGTTTTTTTTTTTTTTTGATAATCCAGAGGTTCCCTACTTACGCAGATCATTCCTCTGGGTCCGGTTAGACAGCGATCCATTTCACCCGGGAAGGTTTAACCTGGACTGAGGACAAGGCCCAACACCCAGTACCGCATTTTTTGGTGACAGAGAAGAGGTAATTCCCCTCTACGAGATTCGAATCCGTGAACATGACTATTGGCCCCCAAGATTCTTACCAAATGTGCTACCTCATCCCATCAATATGCAGTCGATAACATAGCCAATTATTTGAAACAAGTTATTTTCCTTTTATTTCACTTATGATTTGTTGTGTTTGAATTTTAGAGATGTTCCATCACTCTCTTAATTTGTTCGACAACATATTATACACATAACAAATTGATATATTAATAAGTAATAGTAACTAACAACGATGAAAATACAAACACAATTAAATCATATACTCCCTCTGTTTTTTAAAGATACATATTTTAGACTTTTCACATATATTAAGAAATCACATTAAAATGTATTGATTTTTGTGAATAACAATTTTCCATAATCTTTAACCAATAAAAATCCAATAAACACAATTAATTTTCTTGAAGTTAACAGATTTTCATTAAATAATACATTGAAAAAGTAAAAAATGTATCTTTTTAAAACAATTTTTTTTCCTAGAACATGGATCTTTAAAAAACAGAGGGAGTATATCCTTTCGTGTTAAAAAACTATAAAAAATTATGTTTGAAGGTCTTCCTCAGATGAAAAATTGAATAATTTTTTTTTTCATTTCAAAGATTATTGCTGTGATTTTATCTTGTATCTTCTATTGTGTGGGAATGGACTGGATAAGTTTCTCAACGTTTTGCCTCTTAAGATTGAGAACATTTCCAATAAGAGACATATGATACTCTCTTATTGTGTGAGAGTCATCTTGATCAACCAATTGGATTGGATCATCATCATCCTCATAGAGGATTTCTTTGCCTTTGATGTCTGCCATATGAGCAGATCTGAGGCGATTTAGTGAACCCATACAAATATAGTTCTTCAACACACTCGATGGATCACAAGCTGTCCTTTTAGACGATGGAATCAAAACTTGAATTAAACAAATAGGTGTTCCGATCGTAGCCAAAGAACTAAAACATACAGCCTCAACAACTCAGAGAACGACACAACAGAACCACTCTCGAATAACGGTCAAGCCGTAACCTTACCTTGAGACCAAAAATAAAGGGTTTTGCCGGTGAGATGGTGAACAAATGATTGGAAAAGAGTCCGGGAATGGAAAGAACCAGGCGATATAATGCCAAAGAGCATTCAGATCAGGTGAAGATCAAAATCTCAAGAGAGATCTTAATCTCGAGAGCCGCCATATTTGGTTGCCTTTGGAGTCGCCTCTCTAGGGTTTTTTTACACTGATTTAATATAAATATAACTTATATATGGAATTAGACCATTTCGTAATATTTCTTCTAATAGATACACTTCTTCTACCATTTTTTAAAAAGAATGTGCTCACTTGGTGAAACTGAATATTCATAGTTGAATTATAAATATTATGTTTTGTATTTTTAATGTGTATTTATTTATTTTTAAAAGTTTACTATTTCTAGTTATTTTTATTAAAGTTAGTGATTAAAATATAAATAGAAAAATATATTCGAAATTTATTGTTGGGGCAACTCACCTTCAAATTTTTATTTAGAGGATCATCCATTCTCAAAATGTTTTTCCAAATCACCTCTTAACTATCATTTTAAGCTAATGGTGCTAAATATTTCACTTACTCTAACTACATGTGGCGCAAAAGGATCATATAAACTAAAAATCCTTTGTTTTTTTTGTTTTGTTTTGTTTTGTTCTATAGAGTGAAAGTCTGTCATTTTCCATCTTTATGAAGATAAAAATTAATGGAGTTTTCATCCCCAGTATGATCTCATGCCTGCATGCCTGAAACACCAACCACGTCTAGATGAAAAAAAACACAAATGCTTAAGACATACATGTCCATAAGAGTCAAAGACCAGAGTTTATATCTGTGTAAACATGACCGTAAAGGCCAGAGAGTAAGTATGTGTCAGTAAAAAAAAGAGATTAAGAACATTTCCAATAACACTGTTTTTTTCTCTATAATCCATTTTTATTTGAGAAGCATTATTAACAATTGACCTTGTTCCCATGTGTGATTAACCAAAATGGAATTGCTTATGTGTAATTATGAGAATCATTCTCACAACCTCTATCAATAACTCTTCCTTACCTAGACTAGTTACATATAATCATTCTCACAACCTCTATCAACCTCTATCAATAACTCTCACAACCTCTATCAATAACTCTCACAACCTCTATCAATATGATTCGTGATTGTATTACTAAACCCAAGTTATAGTTGTAAATACTATATGAGTCGTGATTACGTTACCAAAAACGTCAGATTCATTACTAAAAACGTGGTGTACCCTGACGGTTATTAACAATATCCTTGATAACCAAAAAAGGTTGTCTTTCCCAAACATGGTGTGCATAATATTAATGTATTCTTCGATGTGTATGCTGCATTATTTTACAATTTTTTTTGCATAATATTAGTGGTTTCTTCGATGTGTATGTCACATTGTTTTACAAAATTTTAGCATAATATTTCATACAAGTTAGCCTACATTAAGTGTATTTGTCTTGACCATCGAATCATGGCTATAACAAATCTCGATGGCTAAGGCAAAAAAATCCATATTATATTAATGTTATATGAAATTAATTATTATGTTAAAAATAATATATTGATAATAATCATGTTCTTGAGTGATCGTAAAATATATTCAAAAAGGAATTTCATAATACTGTAAATTTCTTCCAACTTCTTAACTTCTGCAACAAGACTTTTTGATTACTAAATTATAAAATGTTATGTAACATAAATGCTGATAGACATTAAATTTGAAAATTTATATAATTCTTTTCGTATAAGTTTAAAGTCAAATATCATGTTCGTTACGATTTATAAATGAGATATGACATTTTTAGGGGTTCGAAAATATAAATGATTCATAATTATGTTCTTCTATATAAGTTTGGTACGTGACATTAATTTTGATTATTATTTTTTGTATTTTATAGGATACATGGCATTTATGTTTGTGTCTAGACAACATAAACTCGATTATATTGTCAAATCAAAATGTCATATATAAAAAAGTTAAACACAATCTTGAGTGAATGTAAATTCATTCAAAAAGGAATGACATATTAAATTTCTTTCAATTTCTTAGCTTTTGCAACAATATTTTTTATTACAAAATTAAAATAAATAGTAATAGACATTAAATTTGGAAATTCATATAATTCTTTCCCGTTAAGTTTGAAGTCAAAACCATTTTTAATAGACTTTCTTTAAAAATTGAGATTTGTTCATAGGGTCTTTGTCGATTTTCAATCTAACAGTTTGAATTCCATGAGACTTGAGTCATTCAATTAAGCTTATAATATTCTTAAATATCAGGATTGAGCTTTGTTAACAAAATGTAGATATCTTAGGTTATGAGAAGAAATATCGAATCCAACAACTAAACTATAGCTCCTTATCTCGTGTTCCCTCAATTTTTTTTTAGTAAAAACACGTTTTTTGAAACAAAATATTAATAAAAAGAGACCCATATGTATTTTAACTCATAATTGATATTAAGGTTCAATAATGAACTTCTTTTACAATTTTAGAATCCTAATCAGTGCACCAAATTAGAAAATTCATATTATTTACTTTTTTTCTTCATTCGCAACCTCATATTATTTACTTCAGTTTATTTTTATTCTTCTATAATATTTCATAGAAGTTACAATACATTAAGTGCATTTGTCTTAGCCATCGAATCATGGCTATAACAAATCTCGATGGCTAAGACAAAAAAACATATTATATTAATGTTATATGAAATTAATTATTATGTTAAATACTAATATATTGTTTATAACCATGTTCTTGGGCGATTGTAAAATACATTCAAAAAGGAAGTCTATTATATATTTCTTCTAATTCCTTAACTTTTGCAGCAAGACTTTTTGATTACAAAATTAAAAATGTCATGTAAATAAATGTTGAAAGACATTAAATTTGAAAGTTTATATAATTCTTTCTAAATTTGAAAATTTATATAACTCTTTACGGTTAAGTAAGCCAAATATTATGTTCTTTACGATTCATAAATGATATATGACATTTTTAGGGGCTGGAAAATATAAATGATTCATAATTATGTTCTTCTATAAAAGTTTGGTATGTGACATTAATTTTAGTTAATATTTTTTTGTATTTATGGGATAAGTGACATTTATGATTGTGCCTGGAAAATATAAACTCGATTATATTGTAAAAACAAAATGTCGTACAAAAATGTTATACGAAATCTTGAGAGATTGTAAAATACATTCAAAAAGGACTGACATATTAATTTTCTTTCAATCCATTAAATTTTACAACAAGATTTTTGAATAAAAAAATTAATATAAATGGTGATAGACATTAAATTTAGAGTTTATATATTTTTTTCCAGTTAAGTATGAAGTAAATATCATTTTCAATATGGACTTCCTTTAAATATGACAATTTGTTGATCAGGTCGATTTACAACCTATCAGTTCGAATTCCTTAAGACTTGAGTCATTCGAGTAAGTTTCTAATCTTTTTAGATATTGGGATTGAGCTTAGTTAACGAAATCTAGATATCTTAGGTGATGAGAAGAGAGATCAAATCCAACAACCAAACCGTAGGCCCTTATCTCGTGTCCCCTCGAAACTTTTTAGTAAAAATACGTTTTTTGAAACAAAAGATAAATTAAAAGAGATCTATATGTATTTTGACTCATGATGGATATTAAGTTTCAATAATGGGCCTCTTTTACAATTTTGAGTCCTAATCAATCCACTAAATTAGAAAATTCATATTACTTACTTCTTTTTCTTTCCAATCTCATATTATTTACTTTTGTTTATTTTATTCTTCTGCAATTTTTATTTACTCCGGAACCAGTATAAATTTAATAAAATATAACAATATAACTTCGATAATAAGACAATTACTGTTTATCAACCATAATAAGATTATCGTTACCCGGATTCTCTAGTAATTTTGTTTTGACTGAAAACTCGAATAAGGTTCCAATCCCAAATATGATCATTTTCTTTGCATTAATATGTATATCAAACGTTACTTCTGCTAATCCATACCATGTGTAATATGTCACTACTGATTTTTCCATTTCAATATCTATCGATTAAAATTCATAATCTCTTTTAGCCAATTCACTTTGCGTAGGGCGCGTGTCATCACCTAGTTTATATATAAAATAAGATAAATCTATAATAAAGTAACTAGGTGTTTTCCTGCACCATGTGCAGTAAAAAAATTTTAAAATATTTTTAAAAAATAAATATAAATTATATTTATTTTTTATTAATATTATAAATTTTCTTTTTTCTTCTCAATATTTTAATATAAATTTGATTTAACTGAATATTAAAATTAAAATAAAACCAATTTTGTTTATTTTGAATTATATTTAAGAATGTGCATGTATATATTTAAAATTATAATCTTAGGTAGATTTTTCTATCTATTTATTTTAATTAAATATATTAAATAAATATGTAAAATTTCAGAATTGTCAAAAATTAAAATTAAACAATATTTATAAAATATGTAAATATATATAAGAAACTAATGATTTTATGATTTAATTTCATTTTATGATTTAATTTTATAATTTTCTAAAAATATGTATATATTTTTGAAATATTTTTAATTTAAATGATATTTCAAAATTTGAAATGCCATAATTAAATATATTTATTTTAATGATGATTTATGCGTTATTGCCATATTTTAAAAAAGTCCAAAAATATAAATCGATAATAAATATAATATATGAGTTATTATCATATTTTAAATTTTTTATCAAAAATATAAATTAACATTAAATATAATTGTCCATGTCATATTAATCTATAAGACATGTCATCAATTTTAGTAGCTATGTCACAATTATTAATCTAGATGTTTTCATGCACCATGTGTAGTGATGAATTTTTTAAAAGTTAAATTTTATATTTTAAAATGTAATTTATTAATATTATATATTTTATTATTTTGACTAATAATTAATATAAATATCATTAATTAAGCATAAAATTAAGAGAAAATATTTTTTTTTATTTTAAATTATATTTAAGAATATATATGTATATATATAAAGTTAAAATCTTAGATAAAAATATTATTTATTTCATTTGGTTAAATTATTAAATCAACTTTTACAAAATTACTAAAAATCATATAAAATTGTATAGTTATCAAAATTTAAAACTAAATAATATTTATATAATTTGTAGATATCTAAAAGAAACTAATGATATTACGATTTATTTTTTTTTAATTCAGAAAATTTAGAAAATTTTAGATAATAAATTTTTTATTATTATAAAAGTAAAATTATATAATATTTCGAAATTCAAAATATCATATTAGAATATATTTATTTTAGTGATGATTTATGAGTTATTACCATATTCTACAAAGTTTACAAAAAATATAAATCAATATTAAATGTAATATATGAGTTATTGCCATATTCTAAAAAGATTTCCAAAAATATATATTAGCATTAAATGTAATTGTCCATGTCATATTTAACCATATGACATGTCATCAATCTTAATAGCCACGTCACAATTTTTTTTTGTGAAAATGATTGTAGAGATGACATGTGGCAAATCACTTCTCAAATATAGACTAGGGGATTATTCTCACATGGTGTTACTTTATAATAGAGTAACTCTATTATAAAATAGAGTAAAAAGAAGAAATTCATCTATATATCACTCTATAATAGAGTTAGTCTATTATTAGAAATGTCAATGTTGGACTTGGACCGCGGGTCTGATCCACAATGGCTTGTAGCGGGGCAGTATTGGGCCTTGATATTGTTGGCCCATAAAGTTGCGGGATTCACGGGACAGGTTCTTGCGGGATGGGCCTTCAGCGAGATGGACCTTCAGCGGGATGGGCCTTCAGCGGGAGAACAAAGACCCACAAATGTTATTTCTTCACTTCACTTTCCACCTGAAAAAGAAAATGAGGGGGAGAGAGAGAGAGAGAGAGAGAGAGAGAGAGAGAGAGAGAGAGAGAGAGAGAGAGAGAGAGAGAGAGAGAGAGAGAGAGAGAGAGAGAGAGAGAGAGAGAGAGAGAGAGAGAGAGAGAGAGAGAGAGAGAGAGAGAGAGAGAGAGAGAGAGAGAGAGAGAGAGAGAGAGAGAGAGAGAGAGAGAGAGAGAGAGAGAGAGAGAGAGAGAGAGAGAGAGAGAGAGAGAGAGAGAGAGAGAGAGAGAGAGAGAGAGAGAGAGAGAGAGAGAGAGAGAGAAGCACTTTAGATCTTTCTTCACCGACAGAACCATAGGACCTCCGACAATGAAGAACTTTGACGGTGTTTCTGGTCTTCACGTTGCCTCTACCTGCATTAGCTCAGAGGTGATGAGCTTTGTTGATGGGCACTTTCACCGACAGATGTTTGTAGCTCCGGCGACGATGATGCGACCTCCAAAGGTATGACTCGCTTCCCTTCGTCCTTGATCTACAAGCAACCTGAATTATGTATCGAAGCGTCTAGAAACTGTATGTCCATATGTAATCTCATGTCTCGCGAGCCGACCCGCAAAGAGCTACATTTTTGCGGGGCGAGTTTGGTCAGCCATTTTGAGGACCACAACCCACGTGGATCTGACTTGCCGTGATCCGCTTAAAGACGAACCCTCTGTAGTACGGAATGGAACATAATAGGACAACATGTTTGTCATTCCTATCTATTATAGAGTAATACTATTGAAACAAAAGTTATTATATAATACAATTATTCTATTTTAGTGTAAATTATAGATGTAACAATATAGAATCATTAGAGATGATCTAAGTATCTGAAATTGGAGACACAGATTTCAAGTTTGCGAGAATCCATGAAAATTGAATTTTTACTCCATGGTAAATTTGTTATAGTAACTACCATTAATATCCATCATGATTCAATTACTTACAGTTGGGAAACCATTTAAAAGAAAGATGATACGAATAAAGAAGAAAATATAAATAAAGTGCAGTTACACAAATAAATAGAAGAAGATGATTGGTGAGAGTGTCATATAATTTGTTTTTATTGATGAAAAGAGTGTCATTTCATTTCTGATCTCATTTTGAGTGCTCTCTTAGCAGACATCGAAGATTGCATCTTTCTTATTGATCAAAAAAGTGTCATTTAATTTCTGATCTCATTTTGAGTGCTTTCTTAGCAGACATCGAAGATTGCATCCCACCGTTACTCCCACTTTCCACGCGTGTGTTTTTGTTCTACTTTCCATCTCATTTCACATCTATTATCTATATATGTATCAATAATATAAAATCCTAATTTATTATTACAATCCCCTATATATTAAAGGAGATGATTTTTTTTAAAATATGTTTTCCACTATAATGAACATGTGACAGTTTTACAATGATTTGAGAATGAATATTCACACTTTACATAAATGTTTTCACATTCTATATAAATGTGTTCACTCTATGTATTTTATGTTTTGTTTTTTTATATAAAACTCACATTTAAGGTTCCAAAAAATTATGAATTTAAAATCTAATTCTACAATAGGATATTAAGATATGATAAAAAAACAATCAAAAACCAACTAATATCCAAATTAGAGCTGTTTAATATGCTAAAACCAAACAGTACCGAACAGAAATAGATAATATGGTTTTGTTTGGTATATACAATACAACCGAATGAATGTGATTTTATAAAAACAGCAGGATTTTGATATGGTTTGGTTTATAACCGATTAAAGTGAACAAAACCGATCAAAAGTAGAAACATGTAAGTATGTATAAATTTATAACGACGCATGAATATCTATTTGTTATATAAGTGGAACTATAGTTATAATTTGTAAATCACTTGAATTCATTTGAATTATAATTAAGTAACAATTCACTGCAACTGAGACTTCTTATTTTCTTAGTCTTCTCTTTTGATCTTTTTGCTTTATTTTAATATTGACTAAGTTTAAGTAAAGATTATAAATTTGATGGATAACAATTAGTTGAAATTTTTTACAACTTTTTTTTATCTTTAAACATACAGAGTTTTATTAAATCGAAGACATATTAATTTGATAAACACTATATATGGAAGAATAAAAAAAAATATTTTGTGCTTCTGTTTTTTTTTTCAAAATCTAGAGTTTTAATATTAGTTCTAGATTTGATTACTTTATTAGATGACAGAAGCATTTTATTAATTCTTTTATTTAAATATATAGTATGTTTTAATAAATGACTTTTTGACAACATGACTCTAAAATTCGTATAATATATAATATGATCTCAAATGATATAATTATGTTTTTGGTATAAAACCGAATAAACTGAAAACCGACGGTATATAAACTGGATCGAAACCGAAGTAAATAGAGTAGTATTTATAT
Organism: Raphanus raphanistrum subsp. raphanistrum; assembly: GCA_019706035.1. Taxonomy (NCBI): domain Eukaryota; kingdom Viridiplantae; phylum Streptophyta; class Magnoliopsida; order Brassicales; family Brassicaceae; genus Raphanus; species Raphanus raphanistrum. The sequence continues at coordinate 17,681,630 of CM033988.1, read as the reverse complement.
TTTACTAACCGAAATATCGAAAAACCAAAACCAAACCAAAACCAAAACGAAACCAACCCGATATCCGGATTGAACACCCCTTATCCAAATGAAGCCGGAGTATTGTTTCATTCTCCAAAACAGTAATGAAAATAACAACTTCATCCCGCGCAAGGCGCAGATCTTATCCTACTACTACAGTTACAATGAGTCAACTTGTACTTTAGGTATATTAAATTTTCAAGTTGCTAAATAGTACTATAGTTTTAGTATAACTTCTAATAAGGTGATCTGATCTGCTAAAAAGACCGACCGAGTCAATGATACTTTATATAAAAGGTATTGAAATACCTTATAGAATCAAGGTCTCTTGTGATCAAAGATCTCAAAAACCAAATGAACAAGAACTCAATAATAATAAAAATAACATCTCTTAAGGAAAATTTCTTAAAATCTTAAGCTATCACACACACTTATAAAACTCATAAGTTTTGCAACAACCTTACATATGCTTATATATGAATTAGATAACTCCCTAATCTCTATGAACTAAACATATTTTTCTATTTATTTTTCCTAATCTTTTTACTAAAACACTTGGATTAGATATTTAAATTTTTTGTCTCAAGTTTTTTTTTCTTTCAAGCTTAATCCAACATTCTCTCCTTATGCTTGAAATCCAATTTCGACAAACTTTCAACCCTACCTCTCATTTCCTTTAACTTCAATTCTCCAAATGCTTTCATCGCGATATCGCATCTCCATTGACTTTCGATATATGTTGATGTAACTCTTAAAGCCATATATATTGTTCCATATCTTCAGTATCTGCCACAGTTTTCAGATTCACATGATGATAACACATCAGTTCTTTGTTTGCTTGTACCCCACGTAGTTGGACTTTCACCAACATAAAAAATACGTCCTGCCACGCTCTTGCCATCATCCGGGTCAGTTCTATGATCCTCTATCAACATGTACAAAAATTGGTTCTTAGCAGTTGCACATATCTTCATTGCAACTCCACTAATGTCTGCATCATAGTTGCTTGGTACAACTTCTTTTTCGTCTAGATATACAATCTCATGCATCATAAGTTCCTCAGCTTCTTGTGTGTCATTGTTATCACATCTAAAGCATGTGATATACGATGCATCTCTATTTCCACCAACCTACCATGACCTCTTGCTCTGTAAAAGCCAAGTCCACCTCGTCCTATGTTTCTAATGTCGCTGTTATAGCATCGATTTGATTGGTGCGTTTGAGAATGACTGTTTTCATACATCAGTTTGCTTTGATCTTCTTGAGGATCTTTTTCTTCTTCACCAATACATTTTTCGTAAGCCTTGAAACGTCCTATGATATCTTCAAAGCTTGTATTGAGGTCCAAGACGTTTTTTAAGAGAGGCCAAAATATGTATTTATTTATTTCTAGGAAAAATCTTCAAGAACTTCTTCATTAGGTTTGATACTTCGATAGTTACTCCCAAGGCTGCTAACTTTGATGATATCTCTGGTAACTTTCCTCCAAAATTATCAATTGTTTCATTATCTTTCATCTTCACCTGATCGAATTAACTCATCAAAGTTTGTAGTCTTGCTTTAATGGCCTCTCATACCTTCTTTGCCGTGTCAAGTTCATTGATTTTGGAGAACTGAAAACTTTAGATATTGATTGGAATAATAAAGCAATAGCCATATCATTCTTATCTCCCTCAGTTACGTCTCCTTCTATGGCTTCCCAAACTTTTTGTACTTTGAGTGTGATCTTCATCCTCATTGCCCACACCGTATAATTTGTGGCGGTAAGCATGGGGGCATTGAATCGAAATCGTCCCTCCACTTTTAGGTCTGGCAGTTGTTGGCACAATCTCTCCCATTGCTCGGGTTTGACGTTAGATTTTAAGATTCTTCAATGAACAGTTTTTGTTGTTAACAATAACCAGTGTGAACAGTAACTGGCATGAACAGTATACATTGTGAACAGTATTCCGAAAACCTTAAGACTTCTACATGATCCATAATCTGACATAACTTAATACATAAATCATCCGGACTATAAACATATTAGCAAGAAAATGATTTTTTCATATCTATAGAATAAATGTGTGTTATTACCAGATAATATATTATGATTTCTAGTTGAATTATTATAAAAAGTAAAATAACATGTAGATGTAAATCTTAACTTCTTCATTACAAAGTTAATTCAGATAAAACTGTTTGATAAAAAAAATCGGATAAAACTGTAATAGTTAGCAAAATCATTTCGTTAGCCGAATAAGCTTGACATATCGAATTTCGACGACATCAGTGAGATGAATTTGAAAGCTTTTAAGAATTTGGCGAGACAGGTTTCGTTTCTTCGAGATGATAGGTCTGTTCTTGCAAATTTATATACATCAAAATAAACGAAACATCAGTAAGGAACATGTTATCTTATGTGCTGGCATGTTAAACAGAGTATATAACTCTAAATGGATGCAAAGCGGCTTTTGCCGATGGTAACAATATGCAAAGGAAGATGAATCAAATACCATTTTATATGCCATATTGAAGCGTTATAGCATGTTTAAGCGAACCAATGATTCATCATAATATGGTCAACATCAGATTCAACAATTAATTAACAAAGTAAAAACTGTACTCACATAAACGGAGAGACAAATACTGAAGAGAAGGGATGCTAATATAGTTAGCTGTAAACTCAAAAGCCTTTGTGATCTCCCCTTGACCCTCCGCTCCCTTCTAATCATAATTAGACATAAACTCAAAAGCCTTAGAAATATAGACATGTGTATCAGAATAATCTATACTAGACTTTGATCCGTGCTTATGCACGGCTGTATTTTTTTAAAAAATATGTTGCTATTTATTTTGTCATATCACTATTATATATATTATATATGTGTCATTCATATAATTAATCATATTTAATATGTATCATCATATAAGTAATCATATAATTAATAGTATTTTATACGTACTATCATATAAATAATCATATATATTATATTTTAAAAATTTAATGTGAAATATAAAAACCATAATTTAAGTTGGTGTTTGAAACTGGGCTTTGTATTGTATTTTTCTTATATATATTGAAAACTTTTTTTATAATGGTTATTGAAACTATTTTAGTAAAAATAAATTTATGAATATATGTATACTTTTGAATCAATTTTTGATATAAATCAATTTTAAATTATTATTTTGACTTAAAATATGTATCTAAAGTCTAAGTTTTGTTTTATGATTATTTAGAGAAAAGATGTTTTAGGTAATTAGATTAAACTACTTTCGTATATTTTAAAGACTGACCAGATATATAGTTTTTCATAATATAGTGGATGTCCAATTTATCTTAATAACATAAGTCTATTACTTTTTTTTAATATATTGCTATCTATGTTTTCAAACATCATTATATTTTTTTTATTAGGGTAAACCCGCCCTACAGACGGGCAGATGATAAAAAGTAAATAATACAAATTTACTTTAAATGTCTAATTTGTTTTTAACTAAAATAGTATTAAAGTTCATAATTTTATTATATATTTACTATATTGATTCTATTTTTTTATTTAATACAATTATTTCTTTTCTTTATTGTATATTTATATATTTTAAACTTTTTATACACAAATTTAAATTAAAATAATTTAGCATACATATAGATTTATATGTAGATGATGATGACGTTAATTACTGAAATTATATTTGTTTAAAAAGTAAATTCTTATTTTAAATACTAGGAATATAAATTTATTAAACTAACTATTGGTTTAACTTTTGAATCAAAATGCTGTTTTTAATTTATTAAAAACATCCATTTAAATATATATATACACACAATTATAATTTAAAAACCAGATAATTTTCAAGGGATTATTAGGATTTGTGAAGATGATGATCACGGAATAAACCTTTTTATACCTAAAATCCACTGTTTCAAAGAAAAAAAGATGCATTGAATGAAGAATTCTGTTTGAGTGTGTTGTAGGATTTTAGAATGTCATTCGATGCAATTAATCAATGCATTCCGTAACGGTTTACGGTTCCAAGGTGAAGAAGCTCATATGAAAAGACACGAATATGTCGTGATCGAGAGACTTGTCCCACATAACCCTCCTGAAACTCCATTGTCTTTGACGTAATTAGAGTTTGAAGAACACGATGAAATCTAGAGGTTGATGGTCGACTTTCTTAAAGACGATGAATATGAGTTATGATATTATGAATATAAGCGCAATTGAAATTCCTGGAAAGTTTTAACAAACCTAATAACAAATATCAAAATCCAACAATTTAAACCGTGAATTCCCACATCGATTGTAAACATAAGTTAATGAAACACTGCATTTTAATGGAGGACACGTGTCACAACGTTATGAGACAATTTTGTAACGTGAAATCCTAAGAAGTGAAAGAACATATTTTATATATATAGATACTGCTATTTCAAAGGTAATTCAGTTTTAATAATATTAGTGTGAGAAAATTATAAAGAGAGAAGCAATAAAGGTAAGTTTAGAATTAATATTGTGGAACATGAACCATACCAAACATTTAATATATGTATGATGTTATGGTTATCTATTACAATTACTCTTGCTTTTATATATTATTGAATGATATTTGATTCATTAGAATTTTCAGAAGCAAATATTACATTCAAATTCTACATTTTTAAAAATATCTGAGATTATGTATTTTGCATCTGAATGGTATTAAGGCACTGTCTAAATGAACAACATTCGATCATTTGCATTAAGATGCATCCTTCATTATCAAAAACAAACGGTGCCTTAATACCTGAACTTAATTTTCATAGTTTTAAAACAAATACTGACGAGTTTTGATGGAATTAAATACATCTAGTGGCTGGGTCGCATCCAAGAAAGAATGAATTTCCTGAACACCTGTTAATTAATTAAAATGTAATCAGATCCTGACATGATAACAATCACCCTAACCGGATCTCAGAGTGCGCCACACGTGTCTACTTCCGAACTAATAATCAAACTCACTAAATAACATTTTCTCCACCAAACACAAATGAAATCATTTTAGCTTAGTTATTATTTTTAAGAATTTTTACTCATGTTTTCATTTGTTTCATACTTCTATATTTAAAAATAAGCCTGCGGATTTAGGTAGATCAGATCATTCATTTTTTGGGTAGTTCGATTCGACTAAATTCTCGCCAAATTAAAAAGTTAAAAAATTCGGTTTGATTCAGTTTAATATTCAAATAGTTTTTATTTTTTCAAAATCATACTGGAACTAACCAAAGTTTTTGGTTTCTATTATATTTTGGTTAAAGATAAAGTCCGTAAAATTCAGAAATTTTGGTTCAATTTTTTTTTTGTTAACTTGATTCAAAAATTTTGCTAATCCAGTACAAAATTACGGCGAATTTCAGATAGTCCGGTTATTTTTTTTAAAATTTTGGTTGATTTGGTTACTTCACTTAGAAATTTGATTAACAATTTCTTCACTTAGAAATTTGGTTAACAGTTTGTATTTTTATGTTTTGAAAAATTGAACTAACAGATTACTGAATCGAACCAAATGAAATTAAAAAACCAAAGTTTTTTCTTATAAACTTGCAAAATCGAACCGAACTTTTCACTGAACTAACCAAAATTTTGGATTTGTTCAGTTCGGCGGATTTTATTTGGTTAAAAGTCTTTGCCATATTTACAAGAGTGATGTTTTTATTTTTTATAAATATTGAAAAAATCTAAATTTTATGCGTTTTTTTAATTGTTAAATATTTTACTTGTTTCTCAATATACTTATATTTAAATTTTATTGTAAAATAACTAAATAAATCTAAAACATCAAAAGAAAATTTAAACACATTTTTAAATACAGAAAAGTATTGTATTTTTTATAACCAAAAAAGTATTGTATTTGTAAGTAAAATACGGAAAATAAATAGTAGCTGGTGCGCATACTTGTAAACATCTATAATTATGTAGAATTAAATATTTTTGAGCGTAAGTAGATCAAGATAAATTATGCTAGAAACAGGAAAAAAATGTATATCAAAATAGACTTATTCCCTAGTTAATATGATATACATCTTTAATTTATCATTAATATATACATATATTTATTATTTAATAAGCAAGTTGTGGGAAAAAAGAGGTGCTCTCGGAGAAGAATCGCACCAAAGATTTGTACAAAAACCACTAATCGATAAACAATAATCATTACGAAAATTTTGAAAAGAAGAGAAAGAGGAAGGCAAAGACTGTCCGGCTCCACTCGGTGTTCATCAGTCCATAGCTCCATTCACTAAAAGCTCAAATGCTAATCGAAGATCTGAAATAGTACTATTAGTTTACATATTATATGTTTAAATATGTACCGAGAATTTAATATGCTCTGAAGATAATTAGATGCCCTTTCCTTTATATTATATGCTACTTAATTAAAATCAACGTATAAAGTGGCCGAGGGTTATGCGTTTAATATCACTCCTAACGACGGATTGTACTTAGAATCATGAGTTAGGCCGTGTGTGTGTCAGTGTGTCTCAGTGTGTATATATATATAATTACATATTTATAATATAATGAAACAATGAATAACCTTACTAATAAAGAAGGTGAATAATTCTTTTCAAAAGAAAAAAAAAAAAGAAAAGAAGCTGAATGATTTGTAGTAGAAAGTCTTCTACATATGACTACGAATATGCTATATGATAAAATAATTTTTTTTTGGTAATGAAACAATAAAGTTCATATTGCTAGTATCTCATTTGGAGGATTCGGCTTAGGGTAAAATATCATTATATTATTTAGAATACGAATGCGTTGAAAGTGAAATGATACATCGCTTTCACTATGATTTTCTTAACCGAAAAGAACATAATTTATAATTGATGGTATATCAGTGGCTATATTTTATTCAAACATACATGTTGAGCAAATGATTCAATATTTTTAATAAAAATGGAATTTAATCCTTGGACACTTGAAAGGGACGATATACATACTTATGAGTGACACAATAGTTGTTTTGTATCGATGTATATGATAATGATCGAAAACTATATGAGAATTTCACTTTTAAGCAAGTTCAAAGCTATAAGCAAGTTCAAAGCTAATTTTTTTTTTTTTTGAAAAATAAATTTACTCAGCTGATTAATGTATATATTTAAGTTTTGATTAGGGCATCAAACATCCATGGACCGGCGCTGCAAGTGGGTTACTCATAGAATGACATGCATTGCAAATAATAGAATCTGAATTTATATCTGAGAACTTTCCACATGAGAACATTAAGATGAGGAGAATCTCTTTTTTTGGGCAAAGAGGAGAATCTTATTCTAACTATCATTTTATATAATAAGTAAATATCCTTTTTCCAATTATCTTAATTCTCGATCTTGAAATTATGATTTAATGTATTATGATCAGATTTTTTATAATGGAATTATTCTTGAGGAATAACAAAAAAGAAGAAGAAAACGAAAATATAATTCTCAATGCTCGTAGACGCAACGCGATCTTTAAACAAGTAACAGTTATAAAAAGATATCTTCAATAAGTTTATTCTGTATAAAGCTTTGACCTTGGAATAAGAAAATGACTACAACCTTAACTAGTGAGACAATAGTTGCCACTTGTCAGGCATAAACATAGTTATAAGTTATAACTGTGAATCGGTGTTCCAAAAAAAAAAAGTTATAACTGTGAACAAAGTGAAGTGAAAGTTATTCTAGTCTAGCGGTTAACATAAATGTTAGTTTATTTTAACGAGAATTTATTTACGGTTCGAATTCCAAGCAATCTGAATTTTGTAAATTAGTAGAAATAGCTTTAGAAAACTTTCAAAATAATTCTTCAAACTAGATAAATAAAATGTTCATTGTCGTAAATAGAGATAAATTTCTGGTCGTCGTAATTTCTTTTATAGGAGATAGAACTATTTTTTAAGGCATTTCGAATAACTGTACTTATAATAAAAATATTTTAAACAGAAGTTAAAAAGTTAAAGCAAAAGTTTCATAATTTTTCCTCTGAAATTAAAGCATAAGTTTCAAAACTTGAAAATTTAAAGTACTATTTCGACCCCAAAAAAATTAAAGTATTGGACTCTTAATTAAGTAGTATATCAATTTCATTTTATATATAGAAAGGTCACAGAGAAAATAATGCCCAAACATGGAGAATAATATAGAATACATTTTTGAAGCAAGAGAATAAACTAATAGAAAGAAACAAGAAGGATTTTTTTCTTTTATTTTTTAACATTCTCATTTTCTGCAATTAGTAAAAAGGAAAAACTTATAATATAACTCCACATGCCCCTATTGTTCACTTCTATGTGTTGGGTCCTGTATTCAGTGGCCAAGGAGGCACTATTACAAGAATCAGATCCTTCTTTTTTTTTTTAATTCCTTTGACACATATTGGTTCCCCTGCATTAGCAGATTTAATTCCGAATTCTAAAATAGTGCGAACTATCAAAATACATCCACAGTAACTTATAAAATTTGATCATTTAAATTACTAAAAATTTTCATAAATTTGTAATATCTCTTTTTACCATTTATTTTGTAAATTAAATATTTGATTTATATTTTGTAATGTTTTCCAAAAAGTATTCTTCTAATATCCCATTATTATTCGTTTTTTGTGCAAAACATGTTTGTTTGTTAAAAGATAAAATAATAATGATACATATAAAATCATGTTAATATGATAAGAGGAATAATTAATAACTTTAACTATATTATGTTTGCTTAGTAACTCATATGTTATTTTAGTTTTAATTATGATAAAAATATAATTATACATTCAAAAAGATAAATATAAAATTTAGTGAATTATAATTTTAGATATATAATTGGGAGTGAAGGTGCAATAGATATTGGTAAGAAAAATTATTTTGTTTCCTAAAATTTTTTTTATCAGATTGATTTTGAAAATCTCATGAGTACACATTCGATTAAGATTATACTAACTAATATAAGGGTTTTGTGTCCATATGGACAAAGTAGGAAGATTGATTTTGTGCACCACATGCAATATTATATACCTTTGTATTTTGAGTCTTAGATAAATGAACGAACTGAAAAGTAGCCAAACTATTTTCTAGTTGTTGAATATCTTCGAGATGGATTGCAAAAGTAGACTATTCTTCTAATTTCAAAATCATTTTCATCAATTGATAATAATCTGTTATAAAAGTGACACTATAATATTGTAGATTTTTCATACACTTCATCGCCTAAATTAAAGCTTCGAGCTCCGCATGCAAAGGTGAATGAGAAGCTCTAGTGTTTCTTACTCTCATCAAACCATCAAAACCTTCAAAATTATTGTACTAATTTTGTCATGAGAGTAAATCTTTATCTTTCCAAAAATCATCTTTGAAAGTTATGTCTTATGAGTAAAAGTGTAGAGAATTGATCTCCTAATAACACTAGATTTAGTTGAAATTAGATAATCAATAATAATTAAAAATTTTGAATGGATTTAAAAAAATAAAAATAAATCAATAACAATGGATATTACTAAACTTTTAAAAGTTTACGAATCAATAACAATGGAATTTCAAAACTACCAAAGTTCATGAAAGTTTACTTGCATTCTTTTCGCAGAATTGGTGGGTGCAACCAAAATGATTTATAGTAGGTATATTATGTCAAATAATAAATTAATTAATTTTTAATCTATATTTTAAAAGCACAAATATTGTTTAATTTTTTTATTTTTATCTTGTCTTTTCTCTCCACTCTTCTATTTTTATTTAGAATAAGGATTTTCGCTGTTAACTTTCATCTAGTCTTTTCGGTTCCCAGCATTTAGTTGAAGCTGTAAAATGTTTTTCTACTTTTTCTTTTCCTTTTCGCCGGTGATTCATCAGTGGTTTTGAATTTTGTTTTAGAACAATTGATGTGGTGGATTTAGGGCTTCTTTTCATGTCGTCTCTCACTAGGTGGTGTGTGTGTCTCTATATTTTTTTTATGTCTGGTTTTATTGAAAATAGGCCTCATCATGCTTTTTCAAGGGTTGCGGTTTTCACATTCCTTCTTGTGAACGCCGTTGATTCTTTGATCGATTCTCATCAAACTGGAGGTAGTGAGCTGAAGGGTGGTCTATAGCAGTGAGAGGGGTCGAAGGTGCTTAAACTGTTGGGATTGTTGAGTAACATCAGTGTTTTGACGGCGATGACGAGTGTGTGAAAGTAATATCTGGTAGCGGCTAATTTTCATTTTTTTGCTAGATTGTATTATTAAGTCATCTAGGCAAAAAAGTTCTAAACAATGAGAATTAGCAAAAAAATGTAACGAATACAGTAGGGATCCAAAGTAAACTCACAAATCTATTTTTATCTGAATGACTAAAGATTTTTTATACAAAACTCCATATTTGCTTCTAGAACAGATGAGTCACAAGGGAGATAATCTTCCTATTAATCCAAAGATATCAAACTTCAGACTGAATTGAGAACGATTGGCACTCTCTTTTTAATACTTCAGTAGGAGTCACTGAGACAAGACAACTCTTTATATTGCTCCGTTGATAATAACATAATCAAAGAGATTACCGTTTAATAAAATTTTCTCATGTCTTTCGAAATAAACATAGTTTGAAGCAAGAATTTCAACACTATTAAATGAAGAACTATCAATGATTTAAGCCGAAAAGAACCGTCTCCACCATCTGCAGTAGATCTAGCAATTATGTTTTCTAAACAGTTCAATTAAACCAAAGTTATTGTCTTTCCAAATCCATTCGAAGAAACATACAAAAGAACAATAAAAAACTTTGATAGATTTAAAATTAATTGACAATCAAACAAATCAAATGACTGGAAGTAAATTAAACCAAATAAAGAGAAGTAAAATGAATCAAACAAACAGATGTAGGAGCTATAAAAGTCTTCATTTTTTCGGCTTAAAACTATAAAAAAATCTCTCTTTTCTCTCTTTTGATGGTTATGGTTTTCTTGAAAAAAATGCATTCAATGGTAACAACAATTTCTATGACCTACACAACACTAACTCCTTTAAGAGACCTTGTCACATTCGGGTCCTGTCGGGTCCGGCCCAAACAAAATATCTAAAACACACAAAATACCTGAAAATATTTAAATACTCGAAAATATCCAAAATTTTATCCAAAATCTGATCCGAAGATATGATTAATACCCAGAATTTTATCCTATTACCCGAATTATATTTTTTGAAAATCTAAAATTTTATCCAAAACGAAACTATACCTTAAAACCCAAATCCCAAACTTAAAAAATATATGTAATACCAAAAATATATGTAAACACCCATATATACCTAATATATACTAGAAATTTTGGGTATTTCAGGTATCTCATTGTGTCTCAGGTTCGGGTCGTATCGGGTCCAAGACCCGTGGATCCTCCATAACACGACCCAATCAGAGAAAATGGCATTATCCATACCCGATCTGAACCAGTTTTTTAGGGTCGGTTCGAGTTTTTGGTTCCTGGTAAAATGCCCATACCTAATCCTCTCTAATGTTCAATAAACTCTTTTCAGCGAGTCTTTCTATTCATAATCTTTCTCTAATGTTTAGTGTTTTATTTCACTATTGTGTTCTAATTTTCGGATCTTAGATCTTTGTCGTTTAGAGGTGGCTTTAACAGTTTTAAATTTTTTATTATAACCCAGTTTTTTAAGTTTTATATTTATTATAATATTTAGTTGTTAAATTTAATAAGTGATAGTTAAAGATAGTATATTTACCTATCTGATAATGTAGATATTCTAGAATTTTGAGCTTTTGTCCAAAATTAAAACTGAATTAGTTAAATTTTTAATTTTATTTTTTAGTTTTTTAAAAAAATGAATTAACATTAATTATAATATTTTAGAAAAAATATTTTAATTATATAGTTAAAATAAAATAATAAAAATTCATTAAGTTTCAGTACAATCAGTAGGAAATATATAAAAGTTTAAAATATTATTAAATCGCAAAATAATCTCATTTATAATGTTGTGATTCTATTACAATCTTATATTTATAAGGAATTACCAAATTATCTATAATTAAAGTTTTAGGCATAGTTCAAAAATCTATGGTATTTTCCGTAAAATATAAATTAAATGTAATATTATATTTTAATATATGTACTTGTTTGTTTTTTTAGTTTCACAATACCCAACTAAATAGTAAGTTATTAAGTACACTAGCAAATATTGAATTTTTTTCATACATTATCATTTCAATTACCAAACAAAAACAACTTTTCAAAATGTCTCTCCTCTCTCGAATTTCAACACATTGATGTATCTCAAATTACTCTAGAACAATAATACTCCCTCCGTCCCATTTTAAGTGGTGTTTTAGGATTTTTATTTTGTCCCATTTTAAGTGATGTTCTCACTAATCTAGGTAGAATTTAATATGATTTGAATTTTATGACCAATTATAAAATACTGTACTTTTTTTATTATTGGTTAAACTAGTTTTATTTAATGTATTTTTATGTTACCAAGATAAACTACATAAAAATATGTGTTTTCTTAATCTATGTGCAATAACCTAAAACATCACATAAAGTGGGACAGAGAGAGTATTAAATTACGTGGATACACAATAGACTTTAGAATCAAATTAAGGTAGACAATAATATTAAAAACAATAAATAAAGCAATTAAATCGAATATGAGTAAAGGTTATGATAGAGTTGAATAGGTTTTTATTCGAGTGTTAATTTTCAAGATGGGATTTGATCATCACTGGATCCAACTGATGATGGAATGTATTTCCTCGGTACAGTACAAAGTTTTATTAAATGGTCAACCAAATGGACACATAATTTCACAAAGAGGACTACGTCAGGAGAATCCCTTATCTCCTTATTTATTTATTTATTATGTGTACGGAAGCATTGATAGTGAATATTAAAAAGGCGGAGAGAGAGAAACAACTGACGGGTATAAAGAGGGCTTGTCCTCCAATTTCTCATCTACTCTTTGGAGACGACAGTCTCTTCTTTTCCAAAGCACAAAGAGAGAATGCTAGACAATTCTTAGGATTTTAAAGGAATACGAAGTGGTATCAGGTTAGCAGATAAATTTTGAAAAATCTTCGATTCAATTTGGTCACAAAATTGAAGAACCCATCAGACAGGAACTACATGAAATTTTAAGGATACAAAATTTAGGCGGAATGGGATCATATTAGAGAATCCCTGAGAATTTGAGAGGATCGTAAACACAAGTTTGGTTTTATTCAAGATCATTTAAATAATAGAGTAAATGGATGGACTTTCAAGTTCTTCTCTAAGGGGGAAAGGAAGTGATTATAAAATATGTGTAACAGCTTTGCCGAACCATGTAATGTCCTGTTTTTACATACCGAAAACGATAACGAAAAAGCTAATGAGTGCAGTGGCACAATTACGGTGGAGTCTAGTGGGCACTAGAGGTATGCATTAGAAATCATGGGATAAACTATGTAGTCCTAAGGATGACGGAAGTTTAGGGTTTAAAAACCTCACATATTTTAATACAATTATGTTTAGGAAGCAATTTTGGAGATTGATAGAGAAACCAGACACATTATTTTCTAGTGCATTCAAAGGACGATATTTTAAGAACCAACTAGATCGTATTCGTCGTCCTACGGCTAGCATAGTATTGTCTCTGATAGATCTCTGGTTAACAAATGACTAATCAAAAGGTTGGATCAAGATCATCTATCTCAAAAGAATAAAAAATCTTCTTCTTTTTCTTTACTAACAATAAAGTATGTTAACCTAAATTCTAATAAAGCTTTAAGAACAATAAAGTTTTTAAATTCTAATAAAGTATATATCCTAAACAATGGCTTACAAAAAATATAGATTAGTTCTAAAGCAGGAAAGAGGCAATCTTGTTACATGTGGAAATTTTTGGGCCAAAATTGATTCTGGAAATAGAGTCACCACACGTATCCGCGTCAGTGTCGAGCGGCAGCAAAGAAGGTGTCGATCGACACTCTTTCTAAAACTTGGCTCTGACTTCTAATTTCATAAAAAACTGAATTTTATTATCTTTAAACTCTAAATGACTTTATGATCTCCACAATGCTCTATAACTTTTTTTTTTTTGCCATCTAAAGAGTATTTCATTCATAAAGAAAGTTACAACCACCAACAGACCAATCCAGATCCCATCACAAACAAAACAACGATACAACTATCCTGGGAACTGGTCACCACCAAAAATATGAGACAGCCACCTTGGGTATCCCCTTGCAACATAAGACTGAAACCTACTAAGACTAACAACACTATTAGCTATAAGGCGGGCTCCCCTATTAAGATCACAGGGAACAAAAGCAATCCGCCATACCAAAAAATCATTAAGTAAAAGTCTGAGTTCAGTCACTTTAAACTTGAAGGAAGGCCAAGCAGCTGGTCGGTTCATAGCATGTACCAAGTTGCCTCCTTCAAGAACAAAGTAAATCTTCGGATACCTATGTGAAAACATACTTTCAATTGCCCAAGCCAGGCTCAGAAAATATGCCTCATCTTTTGAATCCACTGCTCCAAACGATCTTCTACTATGGAGCAGGACATCACCTCTCATGTTACTCAGGACCCATGCCGCCCCTACCACTCTGGTCTTCTTGACCCATCGCATTCCAATGCTGCATTTAAATTCCTCTGTGTCCGGAGGTCGACATGGTGTGTTATGCCATAGCAGATGAGACCAGTTTCCCATGTCGTTCCTTGGATTTCCAGGCTGAGCATTCAGCCATAAAGAGGCTTCCTCAGACGCCTTCTGACAAGTTTGTTCTCCAGTAAATAAAAATCCTTCAAACAGCAAAGAATTTCTATTTTTCCAGAGATACCAAAGTATCCAAGGGAACGTCTCAATCACTGTGTTTTGATTACCTCCTGATCGCCATGTATTAAATAGATAGCTCATATTGTGATAGACAGACGCTTCATGAAACCCACCTTGTGGATGTGGAAAGCCTGTTAGAGCCCAGACCAATCGTGCTATAGAACAAGAGAAAAGCACATGATTGATGGATTCACCGTCTTGTCCACATGTCTGACATCTAAATCACACTTCATGCCTCTACCACGAAGACTGTCTAACACTGGAAGTGAACCGGACAGTACCTTCCAAAGAAATATTTTTAATTTAGAAGGCGCCTTCAAAGTCCATACCATAGCCTTAAGCGGATTCAAGGAAGGGAGATCAGCAGCCACTTGAATCAGCTCCGAATGATGGTTTGAAAAGGATAGTGCGTATCCTGATCTAACCGTGTATGCTCCACTATGGTTGAGCCTCCAAACCGACGTATCAGGAGCAGAGACAACGGGTTGATTCTTCATCAACAGCCTGACATCAGCCGAAATAAACAGTTCCTCCAACTTGGATTTATTCCATCTGCGTGACTCAAAGTCTATCAAATCAGCAACCTGCAGATTGACGTCAAAAGATCTTTGTCTACGAATCGGGGCTCGACATATTCCTTCTTGATCTTCCAGCCAAGCGTCAGACCAGACCTTAAGGCTTCGACCATCTCCTACTGAATGTCTTAAACCCTTCAGTAGTAACTCTCTGCCAAACATAAGACTACGCCAAGCATAAGATGACTTGCTTCCCAACGAAACGCTCAGCAAGGATTCCTCTTCAAAGTATTTGCTTTTCAAAACTTGAGCTAAGAGACTCTGATCATCCTGAATAAGTCTCCATACTTGTCTAGCTAGCAAAGCTTGATTGTAACATTCCAAATCACGGAATCCCAAACCACCGAGTTCTTTGGGCAAGCATAATTTGTCCCAACTCATCCAATGGATTTTGCGTTTGTGTTCCATGTTACTCCACCAGAAGCTTGCCATAATACTATGCAGACTAGCAATTAGCGTTTTAGGCAACTTGTAGACAGACATGGCATGAGCAGGTAACGCAGCTCCAACGACTTTGATCATGATCTCCTTACCACCTTGGGACAGTGTCTTAGCGTGCCAACCTGAGACCTTTTGAGATAAGCGCTCCTTTAGATAAGAGAAAGCTTTGACTGTAGATCTTCCTATTACTTCCGGTACACCCAAATATTTGCCCTCACCACCTTCAGCCTCTATTTGGAGCCGTTGCTTTACTCTGCTTTTGTTGTCATCGCTCACTCCTCTACCAAAAATGATTGATGATTTAGAGGGATTGATGACTTGACCTGTCACCGCGGCATATCTGTGGAGAATGTTAGATAACTGAAGACTTTGGTTATCATCCGCTTTACACGCAAAAAGGCAGTCATCAGCGAACAACAAATGATTGACCGCCGGTCCCCGTATCCCAAACTTTAGCCCCTGCACTTGAGCTGTTCTTCCCGCTTTGCCAAGTAAATGAGACAATCCCTCTGTACAGAGCACAAACAGCAAAGGAGACAAAGGGTCACCCTGTCTGAGGCCACGCTGTGGAGAGATCATACCATGTGCTTGATCGTTGATGAGGATGGAGTATGTCACCGAAGTGACACACTTCATTATCAGATTGATCCACCTCAACTCAAAGCCCAAGGCACAGAGTAAAGAACGCAGATAACCCCACTCCACACGGTCGTACGCCTTCGACATGTCGGTCTTTACCACCATCCATTCATTCGCCAGATCATCCTGCTTGCCCAATGAGTGGATCATTTCATGGGCAATGGTGATGTTGTCAAAGATCTGCCGTTCAGACACAAACGCAGACTGTGTATTTGTGACCAACCTCTGCATCAATGGTTTTAATCTTCTGACCATGATCTTGGAAATAGTCTTGTATATCACCGAGCATAAGCTGATGGGGCGAAGATCAGATATAGATGTTGGTTCCAAGATTTTCGGAATCAAGCAAAGATGAGTGTAATTCCATTCTTTCGGAAGCACACCTCTCTCAAAAAATAATCTGACCTCTTTCACAAACTGCTCCTTGATCATTGGCCAGAACCGCTGAAAAAATAGAGCAGACATACCGTCAGGACCCGGTGCCTTTGATGGTTTGATCGCAAATACTGCCTCTTGTATCTCTTGTTCAGAGACTGGTCGAAGTAATTCCTCATTCATTTGATGCGACACGCGTGGCATCAAGTCACTAAACCAGTCCGTAAAAGGAGGAGGATTTGAGGACATGAAGAGAGTGGAGTAGAAGTCAATTGCCACTTGTCCTTTAGCTGCTTCTGAAAATACTTCAACCCCTTCCGAATTGAGCAGTTTATCAATGCCTTTGCGTTGTCTGGAGGCCTTCACTGAATTATGAAAGAACTGTGTATTTCTATCTCCTCCCGATAACCATTTATCCTTGCTTTTCTGCCACCAGTATGTCTCCTCGTCTTTCTGCGCTCTCATCAGTTCACGCTTGAGATAATGAATCTGTGCCGTAGAGGGTTGCATAGAAGATTGTTCATTCTCCAGGGCTATCTCTGCTTGCACAATGCGCTCTCGACAGTTGAGATTAGTTTTCTTCTTTAGTGAGCTCAACGACTGTCTGCAAGCAACAATCCTTGACGATAAGGAAAGATTACCACGACCATTGCCAAATTCCCAGGCATTGCGCATAGTATCCTGAATTCCATCAATCTCCAGTAAGCGCTTATCAAACTTGAACCAACCTCGATAAGCTTCTTGTGGCTCAATAAGATGGATGAGAACAGGTCTATGGTCTGATCCTCTTTTGTCCAAAAACACTTGATTTGATCGAGGGAATTTCCTGAACCATTCTCTGTTGCCGAAGCTTCTGTCAAGTCGTGTCTGTATCCACATATTACTACGCATACCACCCCACGTAAAACAATTACCATGACTTGGCAGTTCTTCAAATCTTCCAGCCTTAAGCATCTGATTAAATGGTTGGAAGGATTTATCAGACCGCCAAACCCCTCCAATCTTTTCTCCATTATGCTGGATCTCGTTGAAATCCCCAAAAATACTCCAACTTTCTCTTCGAGTGACTCCAATCCTACTAAGTCGATCCCACAAAATTTCTCTACGTTTCCAACCCGTCGGACCATATATACACGAGGCAAAAAATGATATATTTCCAAACTGGAAGATACAATCTACAAGGTTTTTATCCACCGAAAGCACTTTAATATTTACAGACTTCTTAGAGAAAATAGCTAGTCCTCCCGCATGCCCAGCCGGATCCACCGTAAAAACCTTATCATACCCGAGCCAGACTTGAAGATCTACTAGTACATTACGCCGATGCATTGTCTCCATGAGAAAAAGGACCTCTGGAAAATGTTTTTGACGCATTTCCCAAAGGCGAGGAATTGTCAGGTCTTGAGGCCGCCCCAATCCCTGACAATTCCAGCTGATTATGCTTATCTTGATTGCGGCGATCCCTCATGCGGGATCACCCTTGCTTCTTTGCGTTTTGCCGTCTTGTACCACTCCTCCTCTTCGTGTTGTCCTTTCCTCTTTGAGCCAGCCTTAACTGCCTGCTCACTTTTACCATAGAGCTCCTGTAGAATGGAGGAAGGCTCCTTTTGCTCTCTTCTTTTCTTGATGTAAGGTCTACGTCTTGGATTAGGTGCCTTCTTTGCAACCCCGGATGGCTTAGTTACTAAGTAACCAGTGTCATATTCCGTAGAGTTGATCAAGGTGGCATCTCCCCGCATAGCTGATCCGTCATGTCCAACTGAACCCGTGGATGGTGGCACTGCCTCAATTGGATTACATTGCTGCTTCACCACTGGGGTCTTAAGACGTATGCTATCACTGCCAAGCGCTTTAATAGATGAAGCTAACAGCTTCTCGCCAGGATCACACCCATGCTTCTTCACTTCACAAGGTGAATTCAAGTCAAAGTCATAGACCCTGCCCTTACCCTTATCCAACTGCTTCGTGAAAATGGGTTCCTCTTCTAAGCGCAAGACCTTCTTGCTCAGGATCGGGTCTTTCTCTACTTCAGCAACAGATGATCTGATCCTATCAACTCGAACAGCTCTATCTCCTTCAGTAGCCATTAGTAGATACCTTCTCATCTCAGCTAGTACCTCCTCAGAAATTTTCCTTCTCCCCGTAGTGGCACAAAGGCCAACTTGGTCTTCACTCAGGACACCATATAAAGGATCTTCTGGTTGGAGGAAGCACGTTGCTACTTGCTTTTCCTTGAGGATACGTTGTCTCCTTTCAAGAGCCGCATCCTTTCTTTTCTTTACCAGTAGGGGGCAGAGGTCTTTCTCATGATTAAGCCGCTGACATTCATAGCATCGTTTCTGTATCCTTTCATAGTGAAATTTGATCTCAGTAGAACCAGCATCCTTCAAATCAATAACTTTTGACTTCCGGAGAGGTTTTGAGACATCAAAACGAACTTGAACTCTGACAAAGTCTTGAACTTGTGGCTTGTCAGGATCAAACGCCACTACTTTGACTTCACCGACAATATCTCCCAACGCCGCTATTGCTTTCTCAGTATAATAGTTGACAGGAATATTCCGGATTTGAACCCAAATATTGATGAATTGAAGATAATCTGGAGGCGGATGTTCAACCCATCGATCGATTGCAAGCGCCCAATCTTTATAAGTATGGACTCCCTTCTCCAATACATCCAAAAGATCATGCTCATGATCGAAGATAAACTGGAATCGCTCTTTTGATAAAGCGACCCCTCTCACCCTCCCCTGTTTTTGCCACTTTCTTGGCATATCTTGTATCAATCCCGCCATCGGTTGACATGCTGGGTTAAGAAGCCTCCCAATGATACTCCTCTCATTTCTCTCACAGGATCGAAATTGAGGAAGATCCGGCATGACAAAAGGAACATCTTCTTCTTCCAGCGATAAAGCCATTAATTCCTTATCCAAAGCGTGAGACATCGCAACATTGATTGGAAAAGCTTGAATATTTCTGGAAAAGTCACCCACCGCTTTCTTATGATATGAACAAACCCTAATTTGAGATGAAGATTTGTCTGAAAATAAGAAATTGAAACGGTGGTGAATGGGAAACGTGTCACTTTCTTTTTGACAACTAAGCTCTACACACTAACGAGAGAATGTCTAGTGAGAGAGAGTCTAAGCCCAAACGAGGGAGTCTTTTTTTTGAAATATCTTAGTTAGGCCTAAAAAAACTTTAAAACAGACTCGAAACATATATAGACTCTAAATAGAACTTATAATATGACTAAAAACCTGTAAAAACCATAGTATATCACACATCAAGAAAGAATAATAAAATAATAATCTAATTTCTTAACTATTCTTAAATTTATTTCTTCTTGTCTAGTCTTCTTGGATCTAGGTTTGAATCAAATTGTTGGAAAAGAAAATTCATCCCCTTTAACTGAGTTAGTAGACTCGCTCCGGATCAAGAAATTAAATGCACCAAAGGTCTTATAATTTTCTGCATAAAAAAATTCTAAGAAGAAAAAATATAGAGCATTTAGTATAATGTGACGTTGGAAAAGATGCCTCTAGTGTCAACTTTTGTCTGAAAATGTAACCCATTTTGTAGATATAACAACAAGAACAACGTGCGAAGATACTTTGTCTTCTACATAGACGATGGAGAATTCACTAGAGGTTAAGCCTGATCCTTCTATATGTCTCTATCTATATATTTTAACCAGACACTTAAGATTTGCTCTATGAAAACGAACTTACAATCTACTGGCCAAGTCGGCCGGATAAGACAGATATGTTTACAAAAATCAGTGTTATCGCATAAGTCTCTGGTGATTACACATGAATAGTGGTATAAGATTCTCAGGCTATCGCAAGAATCTGACCTTTTTGTGAATGGTTGGTTTTTGTGTCGCGGGCATGCTGCAACTTTTTCATGTGTGATATGAACTCTTACAAGATATGACGAGTCGAAAGACATGAGACACTGAAAAGACCAGATCACTAGATCTAGTTACTATTTTATAGGGGAAATTGCCAATAGAGAACAAAAAAACAAGGGTGTTGTCCCCTTGGTATAAATCCATTTCATAGTTGTCCTAATGGTATAAATCTTTTCATAATCCCAAAATTAACCTTTCCTTAAGTAATTTAAAATCAAATTAAAATGAAATTAAAAGGTTTATATACATTTATAATGAAAAAACTATATAAAAAGATTTCTAAAAAGCAAAAGAAATGAGTAGAAACATTCTTTTTAACATAGCCAACAAAATTCTTTTTAAACATAGCCAACATTTTATAAAAATTGCTTACAAAGTTTTATTTTTATAAAATGTTTAAAACGTTAATAAAACTTTAATTAAATATTTTTTTAAAAAATTTATAAAAATAAAAATAAAACTTTACAAAATATTTTTGATAAAAACTTTAAACTAACTTTATAAAAAACATTTTACAAAGTTTTATTTTATATAAATTTTAAAAAATTTGTAACCTTTTTAATTTTATCCAACTTTTTAATAAAAACAAAACTTTTAAAAATGTTTTTAATAAAATTTTTTATAAAAATAAAATTTGTAAACTTTACTAAAAAAAGAAAAAAACTTTACAAAAAATTGTACATAATTTCAAAACACCACATGTTGTATAGATATGTATCATAGATAACAAGAGTTTGTGAAAAAAATCAAAAGAAAAACTATGGAAAAACCATAGATTAATGAAGAAGACAAGGGAGAATCATTTTTTAAAAAACTTTGACAAGTAAAATCGAAAATAACACGTTTTAGGAAGTTAGAATATTTTTAGGAGATTTTTAGAATATTTCCTTAACTGAAACTTTCATTAATTTTCGCACAAATCAGGTAATCTTATCCGTAGAAAGCGCCTTCTAAAAGTTTAGAACATTGAAAAAATCCAGAACACGCTTTCTACTTTTAGTAGACGGAAGAGTAAACTTTAGAAAACACATTCCGCAAAATTTAGAATACTTAATAAAAGTAGAAGATGCTTCAGGACGAAAAGTAGATAGCTTTAGGATTAGTAGAATGTGCATTCCACATTTTTAGAAAATTAGTAAATAGTAGAATGTATGTTCTAAAAATAGTAGATGAACGTATTTATTTTAGAAATCGCTTTCTACTATACCATTTTTCGTAGAAGGCACTTTCTACCTTTAGTAGAACGTATTTTCAAATTTTTATTTATGAACTTTTTGAAAAAAATAAAAATACCAGCATGTATATATAGGTGTTTTATTAATTGTTTATATTTTTAATATTTTTTTTGTTTCACAAAAGTATTTATTTCATTAATTTTCAGAAATACAAAGGGTAAAAAGGAGAAAATTTGGACAAAAAATGATTTATACCAAAGGGACAACACCCTTATTTTTTTGTTCTCTTTTGGCAATTTTCCCTATCTTATATGATGTGAAGAAATGTTTTCTTGAGGAAACAGTGTTTCCCATGCAGATAACATAAGCACATGAGTGCGAGATATATATCTACAAAAAATAACATAGCTTAAAGTATTATTTCAAAAACTTGAAATAACATAGTTATTTTACTCTTTTGAAGATTTAGAGGACCTTCCTACTTGGATCAATTGTGATATAAGTATTTTTTGAGTTCAGAAATGGTGGAGAGCATAATCATTGGTCTCTTCCTTTTCATTTCCACTTTATGTAAATGATAATAATTTGTGAAAGAGAGAAAGAAGTTACAAGTTGGTTAAATAATTGAAGCATCTAGTACTCTTATGCTTTGTGATCCTTTATCAGAACTTGCTAAAGACCGTGGCACTTCTATTATATGTAGTCACATCAAGCGGTTAAGAGCATTGTAAAACCTAACAATAGCTGATGGTTTTTCAATAGAAAAAACGTTTTGTAAAATGACAGTTGCAATATTAGAATCCAGGAGGCGAAGACTGGAGATGGTGCTTTATGTAGTTTTATCTTAAGAGAAATATAAATGGAATTTTAGAGGTAAGATTCTGATAAATGGAACAAAGGAAGAGATATCTATAAATATTAGTTTTAGAATAAATTAAACCGAGAGAGAGAGGAGGTGGGAACCCACCATAGACGATTGATCGGCCAATATCGTAAAGAAAGTCTTTTTTATTTATCTATTGTCTCTCTCTCCCTCTCTGTTCTTACAATACAACGTGAGTAGTTCTAAAGCGTGCGAGGGTGTTTTTCACACTACTATATATTCATGTGCTCACATGGGTTCCCTCTGAGGGAGATCAAGAAGAAACTTACCAAAGGCAGTACTAGCTTTTAAGCTTTCTTTACTTTGGTACCGTGACCATTCTTAAAAAACTTTTCATAAGAGAATCACAACGGCTACAACTACAAGAACGAGTAAAGAAACTGGTTCAGGATCCATCATGCCTCCAAATTGCATAGCACCAAGGCCTGAAGAAAATGGGGAAGCCACGGTGCAAGGTTTGACAGATATGTCAGAAACACAGGACAAGCCTGTACTAGCCTTCCCCGTAGCCACTTCGCAGCCTGGTCTCCAGCTTTCCATGTACCCCATAACTCTCAAGGTGTGTGTTTCTATCTCTCTCTCTCTCCTGCAGTTATGTTCAACTTTCTGCTGAGTTTTGAGCTTTACCTGCAAAAAGAACTCGTAAGAATAGTTCTTAACTTTTCCCATTGATTTGCTTTATGGTTGAACAGTTTGAGGAGGTTGTGTACAAGGTTAAGATAGAGCAGACAGGTCAGTGTTTAGGATCATGGAGCTGCAAAGAGAAGACGATTCTAAACGGTATAACGGGGATGGTTTGTCCAGGAGAGATTCTAGCCATGTTAGGTCCATCAGGAAGTGGCAAAACCACTCTTCTCTCAGCTCTCGGGGGCCGCCTCTCCAAAACTTTCACAGGGAAAGTCATCTACAACGATCAGCCCTTCTCTGGCTGCATCAAGCGCAGAACAGGGTTTGTTGCTCAGGATGATGTCCTGTACCCTCATCTCACCGTTTGGGAGACACTCTTCTTCACTGCACTTCTACGTCTACCAAGCAGTTTGACAAGAGACGAGAAGGCTGAGCATGTGGACCGAGTTATCGCTGAACTTGGACTGAATAGATGTACAAACAGCATGATCGGAGGACCACTGTTCAGAGGAATATCAGGAGGTGAGAAGAAAAGGGTTAGTATTGGTCAAGAAATGCTGATCAATCCTAGCTTGCTCCTTCTTGATGAACCCACTTCAGGTCTTGATTCCACCACTGCTCATCGCATAGTGACCACAATCAAAAGGCTGGCATCTGGAGGAAGGACAGTGGTCACCACCATTCATCAGCCATCAAGCCGCATATACCATATGTTTGACAAGGTGGTTTTGCTGTCTGAAGGTAGTCCTATCTACTATGGTCCTGCCTCTTCTGCTTTGGAATATTTCAGTTCTGTTGGATTCTCCACTTCCATGACAGTTAACCCAGCTGACCTTTTACTTGACCTTGCTAATGGTAAACCTCTCTCTCTCTCTTTAAGCTTCTAGATGATGAATAATGATTAAAAGAAAAGTCTTTCTAATTCATCAAAACTTGGTAAAACCTGCAGGAATCCCACCTGATTCTCAAAAGGAGACTACAGAACAAGAACAGAAGACAGTGAAAGAAGCCCTCATTTCAGCTTATGAGAAGAACATTTCTACAAAACTGAAAGCTGAGCTCTGCAGCGCGGATTCCCATAGCTTTGAGTACACAAAATCTGCTGGTAATTTTCGCTTTCTTGTTTTGATTCTCCTTCTATTAATTAACCTGACTTTTATCTGTTCTTTAAATGGTTTCAGCGAAAAATATCAAGTCAGAACAATGGTGCACGAGTTGGTGGTACCAGTTCACTGTATTGCTCCAAAGAGGGGTCAGAGAGAGGAGATTTGAATCTTTTAACAAGCTAAGGATTTTCCAAGTCATCAGTGTGGCTTTTCTTGGTGGCCTTCTATGGTGGCATACTCCAAAATCTCACCTCCAAGATAGAGTAAGACTCTCTCTTCTTCTTGGCTGAATATAATAGATAAAAAGAGTTTACACATTAGTGTTGTAATTAACAATCATTCTACATTGCAGACTGCTTTGCTCTTCTTCTTCTCAGTATTTTGGGGATTCTACCCTCTATACAACGCAGTTTTCACATTTCCCCAAGAGAAGAGAATGCTAATCAAGGAGAGGTCATCAGGAATGTACCGACTTTCATCCTATTTCATGGCTAGAAACGTTGGAGACCTGCCCTTGGAACTAGCACTACCAACTGCTTTTGTGTTCATAATTTACTGGATGGGTGGGCTCAAACCTGACCCAACAACGTTTATCCTCTCACTACTGGTTGTTCTCTACTCCGTCCTCGTTGCTCAAGGTCTTGGATTGGCCTTTGGTGCTCTGCTAATGAACATCAAGCAAGCCACAACGTTAGCATCTGTTACAACACTAGTGTTTCTCATAGCTGGAGGGTACTACGTGCAACAAATCCCTCCTTTCATTGTATGGCTCAAGTACTTGAGCTATAGCTACTACTGCTACAAGCTGCTTTTGGGTATTCAATACACTGATGAAGACTACTATGAGTGTTCACAAGGGGTGTGGTGCAGAGTTGGAGATTTCCCAGGAATCAAAGCCATTGGACTAAACAATTTGTGGATAGATGTGTTTGTTATGGGAGTGATGCTGGTGGGTTACAGGCTCATAGCCTACATGGCACTTCACCGGGTGAAGTTGAGGTAAAAGACATGCAGCCAAAATAAACCCTCCCCCAAGAATCTCCAAAGAAACTTTCCATCACTGCGACCAAGGAATAATGTTAGTATTAGATAAGATAAAAAAAAAAAAAGTCGTCGAATTTTGGTCGATTTTACTTGAGTATCCGAGATATTTATATCCGACGACTTTCTTTTGTTTTAGGCTTAGATGATGATGATGATACTCCTAAGTTCGAGAATAAAAACAGTGAGATAATAATGTATAAGATACTAAATCCCATTTGCAAAATAGTTAAAACGAAAGTGACTAAACTTTCAAGTCCACTCCCCTGTTGTATCTTTGTGGGGTTCCTTAAGACTTGCGGTTCATTCTTTATACCTTACTAGTCACCAGCAAGTGCATCAACTGGTGAAAACAATGAGATGTATGTACAAGATAAGGATTAAATATAAGTTGCTGATAACTAGACGTACAGCAACATATAAGCAAAACCGTGGCTCTCTTTGTTATCTCAAAATTCCCTGGTGGTAATTTTCTTTTCTTTTTCACAAAGAAAAAGGAAAACAACATATAGAGAACAACATATAAGCAAACACATTATAAGACCATCTCCAACCCATCTCTACTTTTAATTTTATATTTCTTTCTAAAATAGAAAAACTCTATTATAGAAGTGGATTTGCTCCAATGTATATCTTTATAATAGAGTTCATTTATTTATAGGAGAAAATATAAAAAAATATTATTTTCATCTTTAACTATAGAAGCAAAAAGTATAATTACTCTATATTTTTTTTCTAAAATAAAAAAAATTATTATAGATGCATACATTGAAGCAAATCCACCTTTATAATAGAGATTTCTATTTTAGAAAAAAATATAAAGATGTACATCAAAGATGCTTTAAGTACTACAACTCGTTAGAATGTTGTCCTTAGAACAGTTTCATTGTTTAGTATCAAGACAAGTATCTCATCAATATAGAGAACTACGAGTCCAGAACATCATGGCCCAATGGTAAGGACTGGCTCCTTCCTGCATCCAGGTTGTGAGTTCGAACCCTACTGGAGGGAACTAAGTCATGATTTCTGGACACCAACACGGATATGGGCCTATGCTTTAGGGCCCATTTACATACCCGAAGAGAGGGTCTATCCGTGGGCTGCACCTCCCCTTGGGGATTAGTCTGGGCCCTTCCATAGGCCCGGGATATCCCAGGTTAGTCAAAAAAAAAGAAAAATATAGAGAACTACGAAAACAAAAAGTTTGAGAGATAAAAGAAAAAAAAATCTCCGTCCAGATACTTTTAGAAACGATACAAGCCAGATATCTATATATGATTGGTTCAAATTAAATAAATGAAATAAAAATTAATTTTTCAACAAAATTACAATATAATATTAATATAAAGCCTGACATATATTTATTTAGAAATTCTTTTCAATAATATTGTTCTTTACAGGTATTTTAGTTTAGAGGTTTAATACCCTTTCAAATATTTTTATATTAGCGTTGATTTCAATCTTATGGTACATATATTTACGGATATAACCGAATATCTGAATTAAATATTTAAAAATATTTATAGTATTGACATAACTTTAAAATTTTCCACTAAAAATATACAAAAATAGACGGAACTTCAAATATCCCCTAGACATTATTTGCAAAGTGATTTGCCACATGTCTTCTCTACAATCGTTTTCGCAAAAACAAATGTGACATGGCTATTAAAATTGATGACATGTCATATGATTAAATATGACATAGACAATTACAATTAAAACTGATATATATATTTTTGGAAAACTTTTTAAAATATGTCAGTAACTCATATATTACATTTAATTTTGATCTATATTTTTGGTAAACTTTTTAAAATATGGTAATAACTCATAAATCATCACTAAAATAAATATATTCAAATATGACATTTTTAATTTCAAATATTATTTAATTTTACTTTTATAAATATATAGTTTTTATTATCTAAACTTTTCTGCATTTTTAAAAAATATAAATTTTAATCGTAATATCATTAGCTTTTTTTAGATATCTAATTTTTTTATAAATATCTTTTAGTTTTAGTTTTTGATAACTATACACTTTTCTATGATTTTTAGTAATTTTGTACAGGTTAATATAATACATATAACCAAAAGAAATAGATAAACAAATTATCTAAGATTCTAATTTTAAATAAATACATTGACAATAAATGGAATGAATTCATGACTAAGAATATATTTGATTTTTACATACCCCTTATTAAAGGCACAACTCAATATATGACCATTAATGAATTAGAAAATTATCACGTAACATATATTCTTTTCACGTAATATTAAAATTCATATTTAGTTATGGATGATCATAATTTATTCTAATTTATTTATTTAAAAACTAGAATATAAAATTATGATTGATGAATCTCTGTAATATTATTTGAAAAACTATTTTTTCTTTTATTTTTAGTGCTCACGTTGATTATTGCGACAGTTAATTACCAAATTATCATTAGTGAATTAAAAATATCATATTTAATTGTTAACAATATATAAAAAAATAGTTTCCGTTTTTCTTTATATCTTTTCAATAATGAATAAGTGTTAAAAAGAAAATTATAAATTAAAAAAAACGATAAATAAATTTCAGACATAATTTGGTTATATAAAAAAGGAAAGTTAACAAAAAATAATCTTGATATTAAAAAAATATTCCATTTAGAACATTATCATAAAATAATAGTAAATATTAGAACAGTAATAACAATATTTTATTTAAATCGATCTATTTTATTAGATGATTAAATATAATTTAGATAACATCAAAATAAATATATTTAATGAAATAAAAATCTTTTTCAATTAATATTACTGGGTTATTTACTTTTCTTGCAAATTTTTTTTTATTAAATTACAAATTTTCTTTTACAGTTTCTTTATATTTTTATTAAACTATACAAATTTAAAAATATATGAATTCTCAGAGTAACTTAATATTTTATTTATATAAAATGATTTCTCAAAAGTAATTCACAATAAATGTTTTGGGTATTTATTTTTTAACATTTGAAAAATAACTTAACAACCATTTAAATGCAAATGACAAAACTTAATCTATTAATAACAAAAAAAAAATATTATGGTTGAAATTTGAGAAGTAGATCCAATCCAGTAGATCCAAACAAAACCAAATTGACTGGACATTTTATATGTAGAATCATAAGTTTAATTAAAATAATATAATATCATTCATAACAAATGATATATATAACATATAAAATGATTTAAAATAATATAAATCAGTTATTATGATATTATTTTTAACACTTATACCCGTGCATGAGCACGGGAGAACCACCTAGTCCATATAACAAATATCATGTCAAATTGAGATATATATAACATGTTGGGGTTTAAGAGAATAAATATGTTTAAAGGTACCATCTTATATAATTTTGGACATACTAGAAATATATAGTTATATCAATATTATCAAATGATGTTAGGATATCCAACATATTTTATATATCAGATCGGATAGAAATTCAAAATTTTCTGATTGAGTTTGGATTTTGGGTCTGGATATTATGTCTGGCCCTAGCAAGTACAAAGATAAGAAGCCGATCAATTACAACCCATTATTTATAAAAGAAAGTTAAGAAGGCAGACTTTTTAACAGCATAGTTAATGATAGCTAAAGGAATGAGCTTTCGCTTTCATACACTAAATGAAAAATAATGAAAATGGCTTTGTTATACTTCACATCGTTAGCTACAAAATGATGACACCAGAAGTAGTGGGGAGGCTACAGTGTGTGGCTGAACAACACAGAGGAATCAAGAGAAGATAAACAAATCATTGGATGACAAGGCCCACAAGATATGCTTACATATTGAAACGTGATTCACTTTAGTCAAGTGGAAGCTGATGCGACAAGAAAATAAAAAAGACAGCACAAAGAGAAATCCATGTCACTTTCTACTTTCTCAAAGTGTAATTGTCATCACCAAGAAGAACCATCTTAAAAAACCCAAGTAAAAACAGAAAGGTCAGTCATTCACCAACTCCTGACTAAATACATCATCATCCTTGTTTGTAGTGTTTTACATACGAAAGCAAGAGATCATATGATCTAATCATAGGTCTTTACCCCAATATAACTAGAAAGAGTAACACTAGTTGCTGGGTTTTCTAGAATACTTAATTACGATATACAATTGACCACAAGTTTGTCTGCCTTAACGAGATTAGATTACTAACTATACAGGATGAGGACATGCCATTTCAAAGTCATATATACCATACCAACCAACTTGGTGAAAATGCTTTGTCATGCACCATCATGATCATCAACAAGTTGTGAGAAAGTACTATTTATTGAATTAGCATACTATATAAAAGTCAGTTTGAGAGGTAGAAGAGCAGAATATAATTAGTCCACATCAAAAACAGAAATATATCTGACTTCAACTTCAAGATGCAATATTTTTATAACACAAGACTATACTTTAAGGCATCTACAATAGCAACTTTGAAGTTTTTCATACTCCAAAAACAATTTTAAAATTTTAAATTTTGAAGTCTTGAACAGTGAAACTTCATATTTAAAATTTTACTGTTTAAAACTAAATATTTGAAGTTTTATATTTTAGTCCTTTTAATTATCTATTTTTCAAATAATTTTGTTGACTTTTATAGTTATCATTTTAATTTTATAATCTTTATCTTATGCAAAATACAGTTATATAAATAACAACAAAGAGAAGTATTATATGAAACCTCTATAAATTAATAATGTTGGTACTACACCAAAATTATAATTTTTTATTAATTTATAGAGATTATTAATTTATCGATATACTAATTGAATCAAAAACTCAATTTGGGACTTTAAAATTATATTAATTTATATAAATTTTTAGTGTATATTAATTTATCGAATATTAATTTAAAGAGGTTATACTGTATAAAAAAATATTACAACATTCATTTAATACAAAATATTAAGAGAAAAAAATAAAATAAAATTATATGAAAACATATTTATTACACCAATTAACTAACGAAGATACTTCCTCCGTACCATTTTAAGTGATGTTTATGCATTTTTATTTTGTTTCATGATAAGTGATGTTTTCACATTTCGAGATAGAATTTAATGTCAATTGAAATTTGCAACCAATTACAAAATACTACATATTTTTCATATTGGTTATACTGATTTTATTTAATGCAATTTTATGTAACCAAGATAAATTACATAAAAATTTGTATTTTCTTAATATTTGTGTAAAAACTTTAAACACCACTTAAAATGGTATGGAGTACAATATTTGAACTCGTAATTTGTAATCAACAAATAAAAAACCCCATTTATCTTTTCCAAATACATGTACTATTCTATTAAGATGTATTATCTTACTAATTAATAGTGTATAATAATTTAATATATGTTCTACTGTTATATAAAATTTTAAGGGAAAATTTGGAGATATACACTCCAATAAGAATAAAATTTGAAAACTACACCCTCATTTCAATTTTTTGAAAAATACACTTATATAAACATAAAATTACATAATTGTCCATTCTTAATATTTCTCTATTTCTAATATATATATATATATTTTTTTTAAATGACTTAAAAAATCGTGAGAGGATAAGAATATCTGGACAATATTTATTTTATTTTATATCACTAATATCTGCATAATATTTTTAAATAATATTTTAAAATATTTATTATTTTGAAAAAAGAAAAACAATCAAAAATCAAAAAATTAAAATAACGCGTCTTTCCTCTCGTTTCTTTTCCTGCATTCCTGATTTTTTTTCTCCTCTCATAGATACTTCATCTCATCTCATTAAGAGATGTTTGTTGTTTCATAAATCAAATAACAGTTTCTAATTATTATTCTATTTTATGCTGACAAAAGTTCTCTATAACCTTCATGATAAAGTAAAAAAAATCATAATTCACAGATTTATTATTGTTATTATAAAATTTAAATGATAAAATAACATATTTATCTCAACATGCATATTTATCTTAAACAAAATAAATTTATTGATATTATTTTTAGGGATTTTTATTAATTACTAATTTAATTATTAAAATATTTTGGGTAAAAAAGTCAATTCATAATTAAGGAAGTGTATTTTTCAAAAAGTAAAATAGAAAATGCATTTATCAAATTTCAAATCCTAAATAGAGTATTTTGCAAATTATCCCAAATTTTAATGACTTTTACTAATTTTTATCAATAAATAAATAATGTAAAATATAATACATTTTAAATTAAATTTGAAGTTGTATTTTTGGGAAGAAACACTTCCAAACTTTAAATTTGAAGTTTTGCTAACTTTAAAAATTCAAATTGCTTTGGGAGATGGTAAACTATTTGCAGCGATGTTGCGGAGGAGAGCATCTAACGACTGAGAAGAAACGGTAAAGTGTAAATGATGCCGATTTTTATTGAAGCCCAGTTAGGCCCATATATAATAAGTTTAATAAAGGCCCATAACGATTGACCTAATTCCTTGTTAGATTAATTATTTATTACCTATAAACGTCTGTCTTTTTTCTTCATTGGTCTGCTCTGCTAGGGTTTTAGTTGTCGGAAAACGAAGAAGCGATGACGGCATTTTCTAGGGCTTTCGGAGGATACCGGACACTGATGGCGAAGGCGACGACTAATGCAGCGGCTACTGGTATTTCAGCTGGTAAAGAAGGAAAATAAATACTAAAGACTGTTCCGGTCTCGAAGACGCTGGCTAGCTTCGCCGGAGAGAGCGAACTCTCTTGTGCCACCTCCGTGAAGAAAGTGTGGGAGCATATCAAGAGTAACAACCTCCAGGTACAGTTTCAGAGATTATTGAAATTCGTGTGTTGTTACTTTGAATTTGAGACTCAAGTCTTTGACTTCTGTTGAGTAGTAGAACAATGTATTGGGTTCAAGTAGAGTCTGATTCATTGAAAATGTCTTGACTTGTTGAATCAAGAACTCAGTAGTTGGGAATATAGTGTGCTGGGTTTGGATTAAGGCATATGCTTCTCTGTTTTGTTAAGAACGGTTTTATTTTGAATATGTAGAATCCGGAGAATGGGACGGAGATAATATGCGATGATAAGTTGAAGACGATTTTTGATGGCAAAGACAAAGTTGGATTCACTGAGATCGCCAAGCTCTTGTCCCCACATTTTCCTAAGTCGGTCTGATGATTTGCTGATGTTTTCTATCTAAATGATCCAAGCAATAGTTTTCTTTCTCTCAGTTAATTTTAGATGATTGTACATTATATGATGGAAAAAAAGAATCAGCAAATCTCTGCTGGTTACAATTTATAATTCCGTTTTGACTTTGGATCTTTTGATATTTGTGTTCTTGCTTGATCAATGAGTCAACTTTTTCCATGCCCTTGTTTCTCTATAGACAATCTTCTATGGACTCGCTTGATCTCCTATGCCCCTTTTCATATATAATTCTTTTTTGATCAAAACCCAAACTCCCAAATCAAATCCTCCCTCTCTTCAAAACTAAAACCTAACCCCTTTATGGATTAGTGAACCCATGGGCAAATATTTAAGTTATATACCTTTCAAATTTGGAAAAAAAAATATTTTAAAATTGTTTTTAGTATATTTTGATGATTTTCGCTAAATATATGAAAAACAGTTTTTCGATTTTTGAAATATTTTTATCCAATTCTATAAATCAAATAAAAAATATTCATGTTTCCAGTTTAATTTTATGATTTTTCGTTTGACATATAAAATTAAAAAAATGTCCTGTAGAGATTGACATATGAGATATATGGATAAATAAGGATTTGCCTCTGATCAATCGATCTCACTCATTTATCAATTCTATGAAAGCTGTGTATTACAAGTCAAAATATGCCATAGATTTTTTGGGTTAGTATATGTTAACTCCAATGGAGTTGATGAATAATGAGCTTAGTAGAAGAAACCTGTAGGCGTTCTACGTCAAATGTGGATGAACTTTTTCGGACTATGGTTTCTTTTCTTTTTTTAAATTTTGCAATTTATATATCAATAAAAATAGAAAAAAACTACATGGGGGTGATTGGTTGGGCTGTAACCAGTGACTTTAATTTTAATTTCTATCTACAACCACTTAGATATCAATCGTGCTTTAAGTAGTTTTTAAAACTAAAGTAAAAAAAAAATGAAAGTAGTTGAAACAATAAATAGATGAAACAGAAAAATCCAAGGAAACAGACGATTGGCTGGGGAGTTATCTTTCAAGCTATAAAGATAAAGTTTCTTACACGTTTTGAATTTTTCAGAGGATTATTTTGATGGGCAATTAAAGATAAAGTTTCTTACATGTTTTGAATTTTTCAAACAGCTATAAATTACTTTGAAAATTTTGTGATCAGTGTCTTAATTGTTCTTATTATAACAAGATACAAATGATCATAAAATTCGTATTAATACGATGTTTTATGTAATAGACATTCACATTAATATATATATATATATATATATATATATATATATATATCAATTTTAATACCGTTAATATGTACCATTTAAAAATACATAAATATGTTAATTTTGGAATTTGCATTGAAAAAGTATTGAGACCTTAATATTTAATTTTAAAATTTTGATCGAAAAAATATCACATCAAAAATTCTGAGATCAATGGTTTAAATTGTTTGTTACATAGAATATACAAATGTTAATAAAACCTTATGAGTAGGAAGTCTAAATAATATCCTTATGTTAACATCATTGAAACTTAATTATATACCATATAAAATAAACAAAATGATTATTTTGATCTATTTACCATAAAAATATTGTAAATAAGCAAGATGTATTGTTTTGATTTATGTGATTACTCTAATCTCCTATATATTAATTGAGAAATAATTGATTACTCTAGAAGTGTAAGATTTTATTAATTAATATTTTTCAAAAATCTTACAAGAGATCGATGCAACGAAGATTTATTTATAAGCTATTGAAAACACCTAACGAGACATGTAGTGCGTATCAAATTTGTTTTCCTAACCCTAACCCCCTTTCTATTCAGCACAACATCAAAATTGAATATTTGGAAGTGTCGATTGACAATCTGAAATTGTACTGTTTTTTAAGTTCAGTCCATTTTTTTCCTCAAATTGACGTAGAATAGTTTTTAGTGATTAACTAAATGGGTCACGTGCATAGTAAAATGTGTTTTAGTTTAAAAATTGTTGCATACTCAAAATCAATATGAACCATCATCATTTTTGTTTAAAATTTTGTTACAATAAAAATATAGGGTTGGGCAAAAAATCTAAATCTAAAAACGAACCAAGTCTGATCCAAAAAATTGTACTAAACTTTAACCAAACCGGTTAGATATCCGAATGAGTTCAAAATTTTGGTATCTAAAGAACCGAAAATGAACCCGATCCAAACAGAAATATTCCGGGTATTCGAATATATCTAAACCAGATTTATAAACTTTAGTTAAATATCTAATAATATAGTAAATTAAAACAAATTAATATATCAATTATTTTTAAATTTAATATCTAAAAGAATTTACACAAAATATAAGATGTTTTTAAGTTGTCTAAAATACTTGAAAATTTATACAAATAGTTATAAGTACATGTTTAAAATAACTAATTGATACTTAAAATACCAAAATACTTAAAATATCTTTTGATTTCCTATCTAAAAATTTAAGCTAAACCAATTTTTATGTTAAGTTTAACTATTTTGGCAATACATTACTCAAATTTATATGATATATTATTTTGATTTTTAGACTTTGAAAAATTTAAAACATTTATGAACTTTAATTTTTGAAACTTTTTTAAATAGGTTATCTGAACCCAAAAAAACCGAACCAAATCCACGAAAATCTGGACCGAACCAAAACCACAATCATCCGGACCGAACCAAATCAAATGGTGCTCAAATGTCTACATCTAATCAAATGTAAAGAATGTTATTGATAACAAAATGTATATTCTTTATAACATTTAAATAGAATATTTTTAAAAAATATTCACTCCGCGCAGGGCGCGAGTTATCATCTAGTGAATCTATTTATATAAAAGAAGGTTTCTTTCCCTCATGTTGACACGTCGACAGACAGGCTGGAAATTCGTTTAACCACGCGTCGACACGTGTCAATTTCCGCCAAACCGCACCGTATCACTTAAAGGTCTGCG
This sequence comes from Raphanus raphanistrum subsp. raphanistrum, assembly GCA_019706035.1. Taxonomy (NCBI): domain Eukaryota; kingdom Viridiplantae; phylum Streptophyta; class Magnoliopsida; order Brassicales; family Brassicaceae; genus Raphanus; species Raphanus raphanistrum. The sequence goes on along the minus strand of CM033988.1, from coordinate 17,645,888 downwards.
TGATGGGCTTTTCATTTTGGTCTCCGTTCGGGCGTAAGATGTCGTGAGCCCGTCTTGAGTTCATCACTTCTCTATGTGCGACGGAGGCGGTGACGTTTGGGATTTTTCCCGCGACGTGAAACTGTCTGATTAATGGCTATCTTTAATCCCATTGATTCACAGCTCCAATATCTATCTTCAAAGCGTTGTTTAGATCTGAGGGACGGTGTGATTTCGGTATAAATATATGTGAGATCCCTCACCTTGAACTCATCTTTGACTATTCTCCCTCTTTCTCTCTCATATTATTCAAGGATGCTCCCAATTAACTGGATTCCAGTCACTGAAACTTCTTCTCCTACTTCTTCATGAGTTACTCCACCAACAGCGTCTCTCTTCCTCTGATTACGCCTCCCTTTCCTCTGGCCACCAGGTTCCCCGCTTTTTTATCACCCTTTGATCTGAGGAAATCCGTTTCCCTTTTGATTTGATCAGTTGTCTATGATTGAAGAATCCCTTTTCTGGGCTTTGCTTTCTACGCTACTTCATTGCATAAAGTCTTTGTCTTTTTCCTCGAGTTAGGTCTTGCCTGAACTCAACGTATTAATATTATTTCGCACATTATAAGACTTATTAACTTAAATTTTGTTGTTCACGGGTTCAGTTGCAAAATTACTTCTTTTTTATAAAAAGAACTCTCTTTTCTGTGAGTTTGACCAGTATAAAGTGTTTGCATTGTACTGTTAAGAAGATCCAGAGCCCTTGCTTAGACCATGTGTGAATGAAATCAAATATCAACCAAAGTTCTCTGTAGCTTTTGTTCCATGTCATCAGAAATTAGCCTATTATCTTTGTTTTGTGGCAACCAATGTGTTTTTTTTTGATGATTTTGTAGTCTCTTCAGAGGAGTCAAAAGATCGGAGATGCCAACCGAGCCATCGTCCGCGAGTCCCGTCACTGGCACGACGTCTTCGGGTCAGCTATCTTTGTGATCCACCTCATATGCTTAGGCTTCGTGCTCGCGGTGCTTGGACTCAACATGTTTACTTGCATCATGTATTGGCATATAAGGTGATTTGGACATTCTAATTAGGTAAATGTAACATTTATATTTGTTATGTTTTATGATCTATTGATTTCATTTTATGTTCTTTTATTAAAGAAGAGTGATAGAGCAATGAATAACCTTTTAGATATTGTAAGCTTTCGTTGTACAGTAGTGCAGTACTTTTGCTTATACAAACATGTATTCACATTGCTAATAAGCTTTGGAGTAATTCAGGAATTCAGAAATAAATACAGTAGAGGTGAGTTTTTATATTTCCTGAATCTATTTATTTTAATTTACTAGAGAAAGCGCGGGCAAGGAAGAACGGAATATTGCTGGAAAACGCCACTACGATGATCTCTAGATTGACGGTTGGCTTTATATTGATTACCCTTCAGATATTTACATCATCGCTCATCGGATAAGTATGAAAAGGATTCTACCATGCTCCTCTGATTAGATTAATCTAAACTCCTTTGTGTTGACCTCCTCTGATGGTAGAAACGCTGACACCAAAGAAGTTGCTTATTCTAGCTCTTCAGGAAGCTGAGAGAAATGGAAATAGCATATATATTATCTGCCTTATCCGTGAGTACAATTATTGCTTCCACTCAAGCCCTTTGATTAGTGTTCCAGATTAGTCTGGGGCTTTATTTAACTGCTACTGGTTACAATATGAACCTTTGTGTCCATGTATGTGAAAATAACTACTGCCCAACCCTTCCTTTGTTTAGTCATGTGTTCTCCACAGTACAAATGTTGTGAAATAGATGTTCCCATTATCGAGGAGATACGCCATACATGTTCCACCTATCTGTTATGCTTCCATCGTGGCATTAGTTTGTTTTGTTTCCATGATAAGGTGGCTAAGATTTGATGCTTTTTGATCAGGTGGCTAATTGATGCTCACTGCAGGTTTCAACTGAATGATCACTTTGGTTTACCCCAAAAGAGAGGGACTAGCTTAACTTTTTCATTGAGTGTTATCATCATTAAGCCTTGCGCTACAGGTCAGACCAATCGAATATGCTCCCTGTTTTATAAGTACCACACTGTGCTCTTTGGTGTCTGGAGGAAAAAAATCTGCTCTCAGGTATAAATAGATATATGGATTATGTTGCCATTTAAAACAGAATTCATATAGTTCTAAGCACACAAATGCATATGCTAATTTGAAGGTTCATCGCAATTGAACTCTTAAATGTCTGAGAGGTTCTCTATAGTTCCATCGTCAGGCTTCCCAAGTTTAATCTTTCTCCAAGGTATAAGTATTTTTCCCTATTACAGTTTTAAATTCCACTCTCTTTTTATCTATGTAGTAGCATATTGAAAACCTTATGTGATAAGAATCTATCATTCTCAGAATTCAAAAAGTTTCCATATGGCGGAAGGGATGTAACACTTCTGAAGTCATTTGAGTTCCAGGACCTTTAATCATGTGGTCAGTCGTTACCGTTTCAATTTCAACAGTGGTCACTCCACTTTGGGTCAGCTTGCACTCAATTACATGCCAGTTAAGTTCAAGTTTCTTGAGCAAGAGCGTGCACTCGAACATCACCTCTCAATTTAGCTATAGAGATCCTGAAATGGAGTGAGGAGACAACAAATATTTGCGTGAGTGTATACTCTATGTACAGCACTTATCAAGTTCTTCTCAAATCAGTGTATTCAAATTAAAAACAAGTCTAATGTAAATAGTCACCATTATCTGAACTGGTGATTTCTACATATTGATCTTAATTGATTGAGATTCAGTTCAGCGCATTCATTTCTTTTTTTGAACTTGACCATTGCAGCTATTTGCAACTAAACCATGACTTGAACCCCTCTTAATCATCAACTGTTCTCATTTTTTCATTTTTGACTAATCGACTGTTCTATAATGAACGCTGACATCATTTTAACAATTATGTCTCTTGTGAGATCACCGGGACAATATTGACTGCCTCACTCCACCAGAAATCTAATGTTCCTCCAGTCTGTGAAACAAAACAACCCATCCTTTGTAAGTTTAACAAAAACAATAAAAAATTGAAAGTTAATTAGAAGTAAGAAAAAAAAAAACTAATCCTTCAAATGACTGAAATTTAACGGAAATATAAATCAATGAAGCTATATCAAATTTGAATGTGATATTAATTCAAAACAGTAAATGTTTTTACTAAAAATGAAAATATGAAAATAATGGTTTTAGATTATAATTTTGGACCGAAAATTTTCAGCTGCATTAATTCAGATAATAATGGTAAAATTAAATATTATTTAATGGTAAAAGTTTTTACCTAATCATGAATCATGTTCTCTGTTTATCAAACTTTCTAAGATAGTGAACAATTCCACCTTCCATAGCTGCTTTTGAACTTAAATCTTAAGCTCTGCTGACTTTTTGATAGTCTTGATAAGCTTATGAAGTTAAAAGGAAACACACAAATGCAATAATTCCTTATATAATCTAATGATTTCAACACCTGCTTTAGTATGATAACTTTTATTTTAAAGCAAAAAATATAAGAAAAACCCGAGAGGGTTGAGAACCAACGTACAATTTTATTTTCCGAAGCACTTATAAACCAACTCATATGACAATGGCGTGGGAGTTTTTTACAATACAATGTTTAGTAGAATACCAAAAACTGTTAAAATTATTTCAAAATTAATAACCCGCCCGTAGGGCGGGCCGATTCTAGTATATTAAAAAGCCACCTACAAATTCGGTTAATCTTTTAATTTACACAACAATTGCAAAGGACTCTTTATGGGCCAACAATTATACTGACTAACATATAAAATATTCTCCTAAAATATCATCGATTTATATTAAAGAAAAAATATGACCAAAACAGATGATTATTCAAAAATTAAAATTTCATAAATTATTTTAAAATACATATATATAAAAGAAAATACATGAATAAATAACTCATTTATTTGATTTTTTTTCTTGGTTCGTAGATCTGCGGTTTGATCTATGGCTTTCTGAAAATCATTTTCATATCCGACGCATATCTACAATCATCAAAGTAAAAGCATAAAAATGACACGAGCTTATTTGAAAATATATCTACGCATATAACTCAATTTTTATGTGGCACGAGCAATGTTTATTCTCATGACCATATTGAAAGTAGAGAAATACTCATGAAGAAAAGCATATGCTTTCTCTGGAAAATACTAATAGTTGAACTTTATTCAATATTGAATCTTATAAATTCTTAGATGCAAAGTGGTTTTGCATAAGAAAAAAGGGAAAATCAACTTTACAAAAGTATGTAGAGAATAATGATAAAAGAGACATTTAATGTGAATGGAATGCAATTCCTAGAGAAAATGACATTATTCACCCAAATTACTCTTTAGTCATTTGCATCTAAGAGTGCTGTATATTTCTTTACAAACAAGGAAAAAAATTAACTCTTAAGATGAATGATGGCTGCAAATCTGCTATCAAGAACTATAATACGCGCCCTGCACGGGATAAGTGATGAAAAAATATATTTTATTTGAATATTATAAACAGTACATATTTTGTTATTAAAAACTATTTTTTTACATTTGATTAGAAGTGGACATTAAGATACCATTTGATTCTGTTTGGTTCGGTTTAGTTTGGTTATGTTCCAAATTTTGTGGGTTCAATGCGGTTTGGATCTGCGGGTTCGATTTGGATTTGGATTCGGATAATCCATTTAATTTTGTAAAAATAAAATAAAATTCATATATACTTTCAATTTTTTAAAATCTAAAACTAAAAATAGCATAAAATTGGATTAGTTTAAATATTTAGATAAGAAATCAATAGATATTTTAAGTATTGGTATTTTGAGTATCGTTTAACTATTTTACACATGTATTTTAACTATTTGTATATATTTCCAAGTATTTTGGACAAGTTAAGAACATCTTATATATATTTTATATTCTTTTAGAGATTAAATATAAAATAAAATATAGCTAAGTATTTAAATCTAGTTTGAATATATTCAGATACCCAAAATATTTCGTTTCAGATCATGTTCCGTTTTGGTTTTCCAGATACCAATATTTTGAGATATCTAACCAATTTTGATTAAAGCTCAGTACTACTTTTTGGATTAGATTTGGTTTGTTTTTTTTATGCGGATTTTTTTCCAAGCCTATATTTTTGATTGTTAACAAAATTTTAAATGAAAGTTATGATAGTTCATATTGATTTTAGGTATGCAACAATTTTAAAACCAAAACACATGCTTCTATATATATGGCCCATTTAGTTTATCATTAACAAATGTTCTAGGCCCAGTTAAGAAAAATAACGGGCTGAACAAAAGAAAATGTTACCATTTCAGATTTTTTATCACATTATTCTATGTTGGTGTTGTGACGAAGAAAAAGGGGATTAGAGTTAGGAAAGAAAGTTTGTTGTGCAATCCATGTTCTCTCTAGGTGAATTCAATAGCTTCTAAATAAATCTTCCTTATATCAATTTCTTGTAAGATATTTTTAAAAAATATTAATTAATAAAATCTTACACTTTCTAAAGTAATCAATTGTTTTTTTGTTAATATATATGGAACTAAAGTAATCACATAAATCAAAACAATACATCTTATTTATCTGCAATATTTTTATGGGAAATAAATCAAAAATAATCATTTTATTTATTTTATATGGTATATAATTCAGTGGTGTTGACATAGATATATATTACATTTTAATATAAATATTTATTATTAAAAATTCGTACTCATATGGATTTACTAACATTTGTATATTTTCTGTAGAAGAAAACTTAAACCATTAATCCCAAAAGTTTTGATGCGATGTTTTAATGAAATTTTCAAGATACAAATAGTAAGGTCTCAATACTTTTTCAATGCAAACTCAAAATAACATATTTATGTATTTTTATGTTGTACATAGTTTATTTTAAATTATTTATATATATATATATATAATATTAAGATCTCAATAATTTTTGAATGCAAATTTTAAAATTAATATATTTATATTTTTTATATATTATATATTTTAATTTAAATGATTTATATATAATGAATATAAATTAATGATATTTTTTGTTCATACGATTTATGATCATTTGTATCTTGCTTGAACAAAAACATATAAACATTTTTTACAAGACTTTTACCATTTTAGTAATTTATAGATGTTTTATTTTTATTTTATTTTCTTTTTGTCGACAATTTATAGATGTTTTAAAAAATTCAAAATAAAACATATAAGAAAAAATCTAATTTTTTATCATATGCTTAATATGATTTTTTTATTTTTAATAATATAAAATTAAACAAATAAGAGAGATGATACACAAATTGTTATCAAATATGTATGATTTATAATAATTAAGGGTCATATATAAGTTAATCATATTAAGTAATTCTGTAGATTTTATTTAAGGAAAGAATTTAAGACTAGTAATCAATGTGATACTTAGTTTAATAAAAAACATTGTATATATTTATATGGAACAACTTATTTTCCTAAGGATTTTAAAAATCGTCCTGGTGATGACACATGGCTACAAAAACATGTTGTAATGCTTCATGATTAATAATATACTAGATTTTGACCCGCGCTTAGAAAGCGCGGGTTTGTTTCCGAAATATATATAAGATAATATATATGTTTATGTATAATACTCCCTCTGTTTCATTATAAGTGTCGTTTTAGACTTGTGCACACGGATTAAGAAAGCATTTAATTTTGCATATTTTCAATATAAAAACATCATTACCGATATAATTCAACCAATAGAAAAATAGAATGGAGAATAAAGTTAGTAAATTTTGCATTGAAACTCTAAAACGACACTTATTTTGCAACGAAAAAAATTCTCTAAAACGACACTTAATATGAAACGGAGAGAGTATCTAAAACGGAGAACTGAATTATACCAAATTAAAAAAGAAAACAAAACTAAATTCATAAATAGCGGAGAAAATATAGTCTTGAAACCGAAATATTGAAACTGAACATAGAACCAAATGGGTACTTCAATTTTTAAAATACAAATTATATACTTACAAATATTATTTATATCTAATTTCTAAATAACCAAATATCTTAAAAATACTTTATATAAACCAAATTACCTAGAAACCAAATTACTATTTTCTCAAAACATTAAAAATTATCTGAATTATCTGATATTTTTATATGAACAACTCGAATTATCCAATATTTAAAATGAAAACCCCATATTATATGATATTATAAATCCATAATTAACAAAAAAGCCTTAATCGCCCAGAATTGAATTAAACCCAATTTTTTTGTTTGCATATTAGTCGCTTTGCTACTGAACCGAACCAAAAAATTTAAATAACTAAGCTGAAACCAAAACAAATTTTGTAAATACCTGATATGTTTACACAAAATTCATATTTAATAGAAATTCTATTAATTAAAATTTTGATAAAACCAAAAACCCGCTATTAACCCGTGAATCGACGCCGCTTGACCCTGAAAAAAATCCCTAAAAACTTATAATATTTTTTTATAAATTGATTAAATAGGGAAATGAAAGGTATAACCATAATATATCGTTTAAAATTATAATGGCATATTTTTTTAATATTTCAAAAAGAATTAAGGTTAGTTATAAAGTGCAAAAGAGAAGATTATAAATCATTTGGATTGGTTTTATGGATACACAACAACATGTGTTTTTGATACTTTATAGTTATGATTCAGATGCTTGAGTATTGGGTTTTTGAAATATTTAAAAGGAATATCCTATGTGCATATATATATATTTTGAAGTCGTCGTTTAGTTTGTTATAAGATATTTAAATGTAGAATATTTGGTTTGTTATAAGTCAAGAGAGATTCATAGTTCAGAGATATTTTGAATCTCAATGGCTGGTTTCATGGAAATAGAAGCATCAATTTAAAGAAACGATCTAATTCAAAGCTAATCTATGTTTATAACTAAAAATTTATTATATGTGTAATTTATTAAGATGAGAATAGTTATGTTTGTTTGCAGTTATTTTTCAACGTGAGGTCAGACGTTCGTCGCACATCAATTTTTCTTATTGATGTGAAATAGAATGGTGAAATATATCTTGATAGTTTTGTAATTAGTATATAGTAGATCTATTCATATGCAGGTGACTTTTTAAAAGTAGGAAGAATACATATGCAACAGAGATGTTGGAGCGAGTTTTCAAGAAAAAGGCAAATTATTATCATAAGACGTTGGTCAAAACATGGTTGGCGTAAGTTCGAAAAAAAAAACATGGTTGGCGTCCATATAATTCATCTTTTGAAAAAAGTTTAAAATGTAATAGATGAAAATATATTTAAATTTGATAGCAAATGATGATTATTGTTTTAGGAAAGTAGATATTGTCTGATATTCTGTTATTATAGTAGATATTCAAATGATTAATATAAATTATTAAATAAGACATATTCAACAATAAATGAAATGGTCTTACAATGATTTATAATGAAAAGGTCCAAACAACCTTTTATAAGTAGATTTTTTCAGAATGTTTCTCTTTTAATAGAATAGATAGGGGATATTACTTTTAATCTATAGATATTAGAAATTTTAAAGTTATAGTCACAAATATGAGATCTAATGATATATATCTACAAAATTGTACATGTATATATAATGCAAGCTTATTTATTTTTTACTTTTAGAAGACTTGTGTAATTAGTTAGGTGTAAATGAGGTATATTTCTTTAGAAAACAATATATAAGAGTATACAAAAATTAATATAAATTTAAACAATATAAAAGAGTATGCAAAGATAAAACAAAACATAGACAATCAAATTTTTTCTTTCATAAAAAATATGATTATAATATTAAAAAAAACATAGGTAATAGAAAAATAAAATACTAAAAAAACAAATAAAAACTGATAAAACCATAATAATGTGAAAAGTGTTTTCAAGACTTCTAGTTTGCACACAAAGAATTAATTTACCAAACTAAACATACTTATTTACCAAATTCATTAAACACAATGATATACCTCTTTCTGAAAGCATCAATTTCTGGAATATTATTGGATTTAGCCATGAGTGTTTTGCTTGCTAGAATGTTTTGATAAAGAAGTTCGAGAAGCAAAATGTGGTGAGGAAGAGATGCATAGTCGACAACGTATTTATATTAAGAATGAAACTGGTTTAGTGTTAATGCCAAGAAAACAAATCACCATAACTATAGAAATTTTTTGATATTTAATATTACATAACTTACGCTCAAATGCATAACTAAAACTTACCTTAAATTTGAAAACATAATTAAAATTCTCTTTTATTTGACCAGATTGACGAAAATCAATAAAAGTAAGATTATGATTTGCTTCGAAATTTTGAATTCATAATCTAATTTCCTTATATGCATCATTCAAGTATTTTTGGTGTATAATTTTTTAAAAATATGGCATCAATTCATAGCATTGATACACAAAATCACTTGCATATCAATTTCGGCATCGAGATTGCCTTGACCAACACTATAATTGGTGAGATAAAACTCATGACATAAATAATTTGAATTAAAAAAAATTGTTTGGTAAGGATGGACACTTTAGGAAACGTTGGTAGAGTGATTAGTCAAATTTCAAATAATTAATTGGTAATTATGAGCATGAAAATCCGTAATAGGAATGATTTAAGGCAAATTTCACTTTGTTGTAGCTTCACAATACCATCTAAATATGATATTTGGATAGGTTGGTGATTTAAAAAAAAATCTCATAAAGTATATAACATGCAAAAGTATGGAACCATATAATATCACGAAACATGCATGAAAGATGCATAGAATGAACCACATAATATTATGAACAAAATTATAATAAATTAATATATTGATCACGCATGAAGCATACAAATATGTCAAATTTATCGCTTTTTACTATTGTTGCATTAGTTTGTTGTATTTGAGTTTGCATTTATGTAAAAATTTATCTTTGAAAGAATCACACTTTAGGAAACATATATTCATAAACATGCAAAATAAGGAAACCACAAGAATCATAATTGTAGAGTTAAAACGATCAGACATATTTTTGGAAACAATGGATATACGACTTCATAACGTTTGTCATTATATTGACCTCCGAATATTAATTTTTTGTAACATAATATCATGTCTTATAAGAAAATCCTAACATAATTGACAATAGCAATGCAATGTAATATTCCTAGCAATCAAAGGGTTTTTTCAAATTATGGTTGAGAGTGATTGTGGGAGTGACACCTAGGAAATGGCAATATGTAATTAACACATGAATGCAAGGTTATTGTTTATGAGTGCTTCTAAAATAATATATAGGGGATAGGGGATATAGACCCTAAAATCAGTCATTGAATTTACATATTAATTTACAGTCACTTATTTTGATACATTGTAAATTGACCTTTAATCCAGGCCATATATTATTTTTCCAGAGAAAACAGATACATATGACTTTTACTGACTTTTTATTTTCTTTGAAAGTTCTATATCTTATGTCTTTTACTTATAACTAGATTCTGACTGAGCGGGTGTCAATTTTCAATTTTTTTTACTAAATGTTATATATGATTTGCAATGAGTATAATGTTTAATTTTAATTGCTTCTTGGTCTTTCTAAATACTATTGTTATACTAAAGATTGTGAAAATACTGAACATATGGATTTAAATTTGGTTAGCAAAATTTTCAAAAAATGTAGATTTTTTGAAAATTTTAATTTGCTAAAATAGCTAGGAACGTGATCTAAATTTATAATAACTATTTATTTTTATAAGTGATAATATATATTTTAAAAATTTATTTCATTAAACAATTTTAATATGACATTTTTAAACACGATGATTTATAGTTTATATTGAGTAATTTTATTTTGTCTGGTAAACCATCAATGGTATCGTCCATACTTTTTAGAATATGACTTGTGTATCTGCACAAGTATATTTTATTTTTTATGGATCAAAATTTTATGATAATGTATAATAAAATTGTTGTACATATTATTTAAAATATATGGTGCTATATAATTTATATTTTCAACATTTATCATACTGAACTTACATTGGAGTATTATATATATGAAAATATATGTAAGATAATATAGTTATATATTATATAAATAATTCTTTTTATGTGACTTTTATTTTTAGTTATTATAAATAATAAAAATATAATTACATAAATTTAAAAATAATATTGTTCATTAAATATTTAAAGCTAGGTTTATTAATTATTTCCAAACACACACATAAAAGGGGAAATTTCAATTATACCACAGGTTTGATATCACTTTTCACATTTGCCATTAATGAATGACTATTTTCAAAAATACCCTAAATTTGTGATAAAGTAACACTAAACTAATTTTTCAAAATATTTATAAAACATATATAAACCCAGCCCAAACCCCCTTAATACTAAACCCTAAACACTAACCACTAAAGCCTAAACCCAAATGTTTGTATATTTTTGGTTGGTGCTATTCATGAAAAGGGGTACTTAACTTGTGGTACTTTTGACAATTTCTTCACATAAGTAATGAAATAAGAAAAAACAACGAATACTATATGTTAGATTTATTAATTATTGTTGCCATATTTTTTAGTTAGAATTATATTTAGGGAATGCATTAATTAAACATGAAAGACAAAGAATCATAAAAAGTAAATTAATTAATAAATTCAGTGGGATGTCACTGTAAATAATTGTGAACTAAGGGGTAATTTATATTTGTACTCCCTTTTAATAGATTAGATGTTAGGTTGAGGGTGTAGGTTGTTAAAGAAATCTTTCTCATAAGAGATATTAGATTTTGACTCGCAGTTTGAAGCCCATGTTTATTTTTGGATTCAAATAAATTTTCATATATAAAATTTTAGGTAGAATATAAGTTTGGACACATTTATCCGGGATCAAGGAACCAAACCATACCATACAAAAAAACTGAAACCAAAAGTGAACTGAGTTTCATATATAACCGAACCGATCCAATATCTTTAAGACCATAAAACCAGAACCGAATGTACCCAAATTTTTGATATACAAATTATACCTATAAATATTAATTATTTTTATTTTCTAAATAGCCAAATATCTAACAGTATTATTTATAAACCGAATTACAAAAACCGAATTACCTGGTTTTGAATTTGAAATATTAAAAGTTATCCGAATTATTCGATATTTTTGTCCAAACAACCTGAATTACCTGATATCTAAATTGACAAACCCGAAATATCCGATATTTTTTCTTATAAATCCAAAATTACCAAAACCATGATCGAACTCGAAATAAATTGGATCCAAATTTATTTTGGATATTCATTGGTTCATAACTTTGTTACCCAAGAAAAACCAATCCAAAATAACTCAACTGAAACCGAACCAAACTTTTCAAATAACTGAAGAGTTCTTAATTTGTAGAACCACAGCACCAAAAACCCAAAATACCCAAACTGAAACCAAATGTTGATGACTAATAATGCATCTACATTTAATTGGTGTGAAGAAGCATTGTATTTTAATAAATTATTTAACTTCTTTTAGTTGGGTACTTATGTGTTTATCACTTTCTTATTAATAGATAAACAATTTTTAAGACTAACCTTTATTTTATATGTTATTTACAGGCATGCCATGCTGATGTGGCGCTTCCACAATCATTCTTAGCCTAAATAATTAACTACCCTTCTCTAAGTAGACTAATTACACAAAATGCCACTCACAAATATGGACCAACATATTAACATTAATACTTATACACTTACCAAAAATACTGGACGAGCTGCATACACAAAAACGATTGGACTTATATGTTACGTAAAAATGTATAATCTGTTTTTCTGGTCGAATTTAATATTTTTATGTAAACATATATGTGGTTGATCAAAAAAATATAAACACATGTGTGTACATATGACGACACTAACGATAAAGAACTCCTCATATGTATTTTCTTGGACGACCTAGAAGAGAACACATAACTCAAGATAATACTGAAGTGGAGTTGTTTATATATTCATCGATATTATAGATGTGGTTTACATCGTAAATTCATGGTTTACATTTGTATTCAGAAATTCATACGTAATAGTCACACATCATAAAATATACAAATGTTACGGTTATGGTTGGTTTCAGGTTACTCCGGTTAGAGATTGACAATTTTAAATTTCAAAAGGATAATTAATGCAGTAATCTTCCCCTATATTTGTGTTTAAATTGAATTTTAACGTGAAAATGTAATGTTATATACGTACAAAAGGCAACTCCAATCAAGTAATTAATTCTGAATAGATTTGAATTATTCAAAATATCTCATTTATTAGATTCAAACAAGTAAATAAGTTAATTTGTATTAACAAGCCTGTATTTACTCTTAAATATAAGATCATAATATATTCACAGTTTGGCAAATATTTTTTTCATAACCGTAAGAATCCCAAAATTTTGAAAATATTACTCCTAAACTATTCAAAAATCTCATGGAAGTATATATGGTAAATATTACTCAAAGTTGGGTTAATGACCAAGTGATTGACAAGCTAAATATATTTCATTAATTAGCAAATATTACAGAATATTTTCTCATCGATTATATATCTATATAAACAAGAGAGGTGTGAATCATTTAATCATTCGTATAACAAGAACTTTACCATACGTTGTTCCCAAAACTTAGAAAATTACTATGGCTGTGATGGACGTTATCTCAAAATTGAGGCTTACATGAAAATTGGATCAATACATATATGTATGTTATATGGAAATGTTATTATATCATAAAACTTTATAGCATAATTCATCATTATTGTAAAAAAAAAAATATTCAATAGTATATTACATTATATATGCTTTCTAGAATACAAAATCTTCTAAAATAAAAACTAAATGCGGCGTTATAAAATCTAAATAGAATTTTGATCTGAAATTTACCAAATGTGTCGTTCTAATTGATTTGTGGAAAAAAAACCTTTTTTAGCAATAAGTTAAGTTTATATATTATACAAACTTAAAATTATAGTTAATTAGTTCTAAGTCCATAGTTTTTGCACAGTACTCTGTCCATTAGTTATGAATCTTTAACTATGGTCCATTAACTCAGTGTATATCTTTAGTTTGATAAAACAATATTTACTACAACTGATAGCTCAATTTTATATTGTAATAAAAAATTATTTTCTTGATTTTACAATATTTAAAAAAATATTTTATACGAATTTTATCCTGCGCAAGGCGCAGGTATTCACCTAGTAGACGAATTATAATATAAAAAGTGTTTTCATACCCAATCTAGACCCTGATCAAACCAGTAAATCTGATAACTGTATATAATCCGATTTAGATTTAATGAAAAACTTCTTAGTTAAAAATCCAATAAAATCTAAAACCCGTGATCAACACCGGTTGATTCCATAAAGACCCAAAAAATTATAATATTTTTTTAAAAAAATCTGATAAAACTTTTCATATACTTTTAAATTTTTAATTGTAGAAAACTAAATAAATTATTTAATTTGTCATATAAGGTAAATACATTGTATTTGTGTTATGCATCTTAACTTATAGGTTTTTTTGGTCAAAAACTTATAGGTTTTGTAATGATTATAAGTAACATTTGCGAGTTTTGAAATTTAAATTAGATTTTGATAATCTTAGGGGGTGTATTCAATTTAACATTTGATGTGATTTGATTTTTAATGGAGTTTTAGATGATTTTAATAAATTGCAGAGATTTAGGTGATTTTTGTTAAACTACTCTAGAATATCACCTAAAACTATAAGATTTGAGTTTTATTTTTTTTTAACTAAGAAACTCCACCCAAACACCCTAAAATCACCTCAAAACTTTAAAACTCCACAACTTAAAATTTTTTCAATAACAATGGATTTCAGAGTACTTTACGAAATGTCAAGTTCAATAACAGTGGATTTTAAATGAATTTTTAAAATTCATGTTTGAATAACAGTGGATTTGTCATTTTAATACAAATCACCTAAAACTCTTGGTTGGATACACTCCCCTTACTTATTTTATTATCTATAATATATTATAGACGAAATCTATTTTTTTCAAGTGAAATTGTTTTAGGATTCTTCTACACTCTCAGATTGTAAAATGGAAATATATTATACTATGGTGTGTTGTGCACATGTATTTGGTAATGTCACATATTAAAGATTAGCCAAAGAAAAATATCACACGGTTAAACCATTTTGTAACGGTTTTTCCACATTTAATGAGATAACTTTTAATGAATATTCCATAATCATCAATGTAATTGGTATCATTATGTTTGAATTAATTGTAGGACCAAAATAATAATAAATAGTAATAAATAGGCCAAACAACGTTATACATCCCTATATATTAAAAGAGAAACATTTAATAGTTGTAACCTTAAGTTTGTATTAATTGAAAATAACTCATTCCTACGTGCCAATCAATTAGATAGTTAATTAGTCATACGTGTCAGTCTTACAATGAAATTGAAAAATATGTTGGTCCAATTCGATTTTTATATCTCACTAAGAACATTTAATACCAACTATATGATAACTCTTATATATTATACTTTTCATTAAATTAATTATAAAAATAATTAAAGTGTACAATTAATATTTTATTTTCTTTCCTTAAATAAAAGTTACGAAATTTCCAAATATGACTAATATATATATATGACAATTAATGATTCTAATAATAAAGATTTGATAACAATCTAAATCTCCTCTATAATTTTTTGTTTAATTTTATATTATTAAAATAAATTAAACAATAAAATTAGCTATAAAATTAAAATTTAGATTTTTTGTATATGTTATATTTTGAATTTTTAAAAACGACGATAAATTACTAAAACAGTTAAAATTATTATGTTAAAAACTAATGATCAATGGTTTAACATTTTTATTATAAAAAGATACACATGATTTTAAAACCATATGAGTAAAAAGTATCATTTAATAATAAAACAAAAATATATATAGGTTAAACTATATACCATATAAGATTACATAAATATTTTAATTTCATAAAATTTAATAAATTTTCAAGAACATTTATAAATCATAAACTTATTAAATTTTTCACATTCAAATTTTTGTTATCAATGATTTACATAATTTGTTACAAAACGATATGAATGATCATAGAACCGTATGATTATGAAATCTCATTTAATAAATAACCATATGAAATATAATATTTATAGAATATACTATTCTTAGAAAAATAGGTTGGTCCATCTTAACTTATATTACACTTTTTATTAAACTAACTATCAAATTGATAGATAATGTACGAAATTACCTAATATGATTAACGTATAAAAACCGTAGGATTTGGATATGGTTTGATTTATAACCGATTAAACTGAAACATGTAAATATATGTATATTTATAACGACGCATGAAATTTCTATTTGTTACATGAGTTGAACTATAATTATAATTTGTAAATCAATTGAATCACTTGAACTATAATTAACTAACAATTTACTGCAACTGAGATTTCTTATTTTCTTAGTCTTTTTTTGATCTTTTTGCTTATTTTAACAGTAACTAAATTGAAGTTAAGATTATAAATTTGATGGACAACAATTAGTTGAAATTCTCAACAACTTTTTTTATCTTTAAACAAACAGAGTTGTGTTCAATAGAAGATTTAATAATTTGATGAACACCAAATATGGAAGAATATAAAAACTTTTCTTTCATGCTTCTGTTTTGTTTTTTTTAAGTTTAGAGCTTTGATATTAATTCTAGATTTTATTATTTTATTAGATGATAGAAGCCTTTTTATTTTTTTATTTAAATATATAATATTTTATAACAAATGACTTTTTGACAACATGACTCTAAAATTCATATAATATATAATATGATCTCAAACTAAATAATTATGTTTTTGGAATAAAACTGAATAAAATGAAAATCGACGGTATATAAACCAAATCGAAGCGAAGTAAATATGGATTTAGAATAGTAGTTATATTTTAATAACCGAAATACCGACAAAACAAAACCGAACCAAAACCCGATATCCGGATTGAACACCCCTAATCCAAATGAAGCCGAACTATTGTTTCATTTTTCAAAATATAATAAAATAATAACTTCATTCCGCGCAAGGCGCAAGTCTTATCCTAGTGAATATATTATTAGCCGTTATTTTGCTTAAAATATTAATATATATAAAATAAATAGTATTCATTAGAAATAAATATAATTAATGTTGGATATCAATATAAGTTTGAAAAATATATTGTTACCATAAACGACTCCACAAATCTTTATTACATTTTACCTATACATAATATTATATCAATACTATTAATTCTTTAACATGTCCAATTGATATTAATTGGGTCCAACATATTTTATAACTGTATTTAAATGAATGATTTATCTAAATATCATATAACCACCTTAGGTAACAACCTTCTAAAAGTTATTAAAATCCACGTTATAACTGTTCCTACCAAAAACATTTACTTTTTTCTTTCAAATAAAGTTTTGAATTTATCAGACAGGTCTGTGATTTGGAAAATAAACGAAGTACCATTTCCATGATACAATTTTTAGAAAATAAACGACGTGATGTACATAGGATATTATATTTCTTATGAAACTTTAAAAGTTAACTAATATTAATATTAATTAATGGTGGAAGCGGGTTACTATTAAAATTTAATTTTATGATTGACGGAGTTTAACCGGTTTAAGTAAATTTTTAATAGAAATAAATATTCATATAAACTCATTTAGTTTAACGGGTTTTAAATAGGTTATTCGAATAAAAAATATTTATTAAATGTGATTCTACTTAAAGTTAGTGAAGACCATTTTAACCCAACTATATATATATATATAACAGAATATGTTAAACAATATTTCTTTAAACATTTTTCAAAAAAATTATTCGGTTTTAGTTGCGGGTTGAGTTTGATATTAATTTTCGAATATAATAATTTAAGAACTCTTCGAGTATATAGATCATGTCTAATAGAGTATGAGATTTTTATTTTTGGGGCGATTGGGATATAAATATTCTTGACTAAATTATGTTAGGTAACTACTAAGTAAATATAATATGTTACAAACTTTAGGAATAAAGTTTTAAAATGGTTTCTGAAATGCATATGGTACAAGTGTATAATTATGCAACTTGACATATTGAATATAGTCACCAAAAATATATTAAACAAAATTAATATTAAACACTAATATAATTATAAAACACACAAAAATTAAATTAAATCATTTTTAAAAAAACATAAAACAAAACATATACCCGCCCTTTAAAGGGCGGGTCAAAATCTAGTATCTAACTTATTAAAACTAAAGTATATTTTGGTACTGTTTGGAAACTTGGATAGCAGATTAAAAGAAAACTGTTTGACAACTTGAATAATAGATTAAATGAAACATGTTTGGAAACATGAATAGCAGATTAAATATTTTCTTTTATTTACACATTTAATCATTGATTTTACACTTAATTAATTATTTACTTTCATATTCTTTTTATTTACATATTCTGCAACTGCATTTAAAATCATTTTAAATTAATTAATTAAAATTTCAAAGCTTATCTAAACAAATCAATATTCATATATTGACCAAATCGAAATTATTTTATTTGGGGTGAAAATAAAACACAAACTGAAATATATAGTATATATTATATAAAACATTTTTTAAATACAATATTATCTTATTTAGTTTAGTCAAATATAAAATTTCGAGCGCTCAATTTTCAAAAAAAAATACCATAAAATTACTAATAATTCATAGAAAACTAATATTATCTTAATATATAAAATATTTTTTAAATATAATATTATCTTATTTAGTTTAATCAAATATAAAATTTCGAGCGCTCAAATTTCAAAAAAACAAAATACCATAATACTACTAATAATTCATAGAAAACTAATGCAAAAATAAAATATTTTTTTAGTATGCTGTTTCATTTTAAAATAAGTTAACAAAAAACAATTGGTTAATATATGAATAGTAAAATTACATCAAATTGCATCAAGTTATAAAACTTTTATTATAATATTATGTACAAATAAAAAAAAATATTATCAAACATTTATGTTAGAAAATAATATATTCTACTATATGTGTAATTTATAAAAAAAATTAAAAATATACATGAAGCTTTTTTATAAAAGCAGTGGGTTATGAGTTTACGTTGAACACGAGTCAAACCAGATATCTGCGCGGGTTAATATATGATTTGTGCAATTTCCTTTTTTTTTTAAAACATACACAAGTTATAAAATTATCGAAACACACTGCACAAGTGATAAGATTTTAGATGTAAAAAATACTTTTTGAATTAACTTAATAAAAAAAAATTTTATTTTTCCACAGAATCATATTGATTAGGACTTCAAAACACCAGTTGGAATACATATATTTGTTTGGGTATCGTGTTATAGAGTTTGAGAAATAAATAAATACAATTCAGATATTATAAATTTTCCGAAAGTTTGAATCAGATCATCTTCGGTCCAGATAGGTTTGTAGGAGACAAAAAATATGCAAATAAACAATGTGTTTTAAAGATCATTAAATACTTTATAAAAACAAAAGAAAAATTCAAAACCCGCGCGGGCGCGCGGATCAAAATCTAGTCAGTATTAAAATTCTAACATACTGAACATCAAACAATCTTTCTTTTTCTTGTGTAAAATGGAGGGCGAAAATTCATCCATCTGGCAATAGCCTTGAATTGTATGACCTGACGATGGGCGATAAACTCAAGGATTCGATCATTCATATGGTAGAAAACAACTTAAGTGATCAGTCACTTGGCTTCTTCCCAACTGGAAAAATCGTTCTGGCAATAAGAAAAGTTGGGGCAGGGGTAAGTTAAATCTGGTTTGGAATCCCCTATATATTAATCCTGGAACATTACAACATATTTTGTAGCCACGTGTCATCACTAAGATGATTCTCAGAAATCTTTAGAAAAATAGGTTAGTCCATATAAATATATATTATACTTTTTATTAAACTAATTATCATATTAATTAATAGTCTTAAATTCTTTCCTTAAATAAAAGCTACGTAAGTTTATTTCCTTAAATAAAAGCTACGAAATTACCTAATATGATTAACGTATATATGATAATTAATGATTACAAATCAAAAATATTTGATAAAAAAATTTGTATCCTCTACATTTTATTTTAATTAATATTATCAAAAAAAATCACTTAAACATATTTAAAAAAATAGAGTTTTCATATATGTTATATTTTGAATTTTTTAAAACGTCTATAAATTACCAAAAATTGTAAGATGTTATTAAGATGATATTTTTTAGAACAGAACATGATCCGAAACGAAATATTTCGGATATCGAATATATCGAAACCAGATTTATATACTTAAATATATTAATTTTTTTTTAGAATTTAATATCTAAAAGAATATTAAAAATATATAAAATGTTATTAAGTTGTCCAAAATATTTGAAAATATTTACAAATAGTTAAAAATACATGATTAAAATAGTTAAATGATATTCAAAATACCAATACTTCAAATATCTATTGATTTCTTATCCGAATATTGAAGCTAACCAAATTTTATGTTAAGTTTAAGTATTTTAGCTTGCATTATACACATTTATATGTTATAAATAATTTTTTTTTATTTTTATATTTTGAGAAATTTAAAGTATATACGAATTTTATTTTTTAAAAAATAAAATGAGTTATCTGAGTCCAATTCCAAACCGAACCCGCAGATCCGAACCGGATCGAACTCACAAAAAATCGAAATATAACTGAACCGAACCAAACTAAACTGAACCAAATGGTATCCGAATGTCCACCCCAAATCAAATGTAAAAAAAATCTTGATAACAAGATGCATTCTAATTGTAATATTTCACTACAACATATTTTAAAAAACTCACTCCGCGCATGGCGCGGGTTATCATCTAGTTCACATGTATTTCTCATATTTGAGTTTGTTTATATTTTACCAATGGTGGCCTTTTAGGTTTATTTACTATGCTGAACGACATGACATAAAAAGCATGAGCAGTACTGAGAGTTATGTACAACTCGAAATAGTAGTTGATGGTGTTCAGCACATTTTGCGGTTTGATACAGATCAGGTTCTACTAACATTGTTTTTGCATCATTATTGTTTCAGTTCATTGTGAGATCAACTCCTTTTCGCTATTATTTTTAATATCATTAAAAAAGGAAGGTTAACCACCATTTTATATCACTTGTAGGGGAAAAAATATGTTTTGATATAAATAATCTTACCTATGATCTTGAACTGTATGAAAACCATGTGCAAGATTTGTCGAAGGGTTCTGAAGATCCCCAACAAAAGTTTGTACAAGGTACATTTTTCTTAGTCGTGTGAAGTTTAATTTTATACAAGGAAATGGTGAACTTTATTGGAAAACATAAATTTTCCTTCATATGTTGCTTTGCTGGAATTGATTATTTATTCATCCTTGCTATATGATTCAGGAAAAGCTTGAGTCTGAGATTAAAAGCTTGAGTCTGAGATTAAAAGGCCTTAAAGAAAAAAAAAGAGGTATTGGTACTTTATTGGAAAACTGAATTTTGTACAGGGAAGGATAAACTCTATTGTATAACAAGAAATGTCCACCCCTTGATTCTGTCTTTCATGCAGCTACTTGAAAAGATTAAAAGTTTGGAGAATAATTTGCAGGTATTGGTACCCTTTACCCTCTTCATTTTTATAATTTCCTTTCTGTTTGAATGACGATAATTTCAAATCCATCTAAAATGTTTAGATCTACTGTGTTTACACTCCACTTTGTATTTATTTTGTTTGTGATAAATTGTCATTTTTAAAAATGGAAGAATCTATCCGTGTCCTCCTCAGAAGTGGTTCCGATCTTAGAGCAGCTACAGAACAAAAATGACCGGATTCTGGCACTAGAGACGCAGAACGCCACAGTCCTTGTTGAACTGCCGGATCAAAAGAAGACCAACCTCAAGATATTGGAGAAGATGAAGCGTTTGTTTCCTTCCGATTTTTAGTTTTTTTTCCAACTTCTGAATGTTTCTTTTTTTTTCCAATTTCAGTTTCAAACTATTTATGAACTTAATTTATATAATATTCTTAGTTTAATTTATATTTTGATTATTTATCGATTTTTAATATAAAAAATACATTAATGAATAAATTAAATATTCCGAAGAAAGAGTATCCTGTCGTAATATTCTGACAGCATAGTCATCGGTATCTTCTGACGGAAACTTCCGACTGAAAAAGGGTCGAAAAGTTCCGACAAAACACTTCGTCGGAAACGTCCAACGAATGGTTTTCGTCGGAAACGTCCAACGAATGGTTTTCGTCGGAGAATTAGTTTCCGAATGAAAGTAGTAGTCAGACATCCTCCAACAAATTTTCGATGATATGTGCGGTCGGAATAATTGTCGGATTTTCGTCGGAATAATGTTTCTCGGTATTCGTCAAAATATAGTCAGGAAGCTCTAACAGATTTCCGAAAAAATTATATTTTCCGACCAAATGATTCCGACGAACGTTTTCGTCATAGTTTCGTCGGAATATCTGTTTTCCGATGAAATACCTGTTTTCCGACGGAATACCGACGGTTTTGGCCATCGGTATTGAACTGTTTTCTTGTAGTGGCAATGGATGGTCACCACTCGGGGAATCACGATGGTTACGGAAACCATCACGGTGGTAAGTACGAAAGAGAAGTTTTTCGGTGGAGGAAAGTATAAGGCATGGGAAGCACAGTCAGAGCCGGACTTGATAGCATACATATGTATGAAACATTTGAATGGGGCCCCTATTTTGGGGAGCCCCCAATTTTTTTAAAATCATTTATTTACATGAATATATTCATATAATTATATATAATATATATCTAAATGTAAAACCAAAGATCTGAAGTTGAAAATAATTATTATAATATACAAATTAAATAGATTTTTTATTATGAAGAATAAGAGTTATAATAAAATGATTTGTTTCATATTGCCTTTAAAATTAATCATGTAAAATTGTTTAAAATACCATATTACACCATTTTATAATACTTTTAACCAAAAATACTATAACACTTCAGTTTATGGTTTACTATTTAGAGAGTGAGTTGAGTTTATAAACTTTTATAAGTATTTTATAAATGATTCTTAAATAATTGTAAATGATTTAGGAGGGTAATTCATCATAAATTTAAAGTATTTACGGAAATGATTATTATTTTAAAATAAATTTGGTAATTTTTTAAAAAACAGTGAATAGTTTATTTCGAAAAACATGAGACGAAGTTTATTTTGTATTATCTTTTTGTTAAAATAAATTTAAATAAATATTATTAGTTTTTTTTTTTTTTGAATTATACAGAGGTATCCTGGCCCCACCGAAATGGTCCAGACTAGTCACGTGTTGCCACATGTCGGTCCTCTGTCCCTGGCGATGCCGAAATGTTAATTCCCCAGTGGCCGGGATTCGAACCCAGGTGGCGGAACTCACAGCTGTGAACCCTTTACCAACTGAGCTAGAAGCCCCGGTTAAATATTATTAGTTTTAAAATAAAAGTTAAATATTTTTATATTTTGAATAGGGCCCTAATTTTCTAGGACTGACTCTGAGCACATTATGTCTGGAGGGAAGTATAAGAGTGGCAAGCACGGCAGGTTTGGAGGCAAAAGAGGCAAGCATGGCATGTTTGGACGAAGAAAATGTGGAAACTATCATTTCGATGCGACTTTTCACGATCTCTATAATATATATCTCTATATAAATCATCGTATGTAACACTTACATATTTAGCTTAATATATATATATATATGCTTAATATATATGTTTTTTGTACGAATACATATATGTTCAACTGTCACTACGCACAACAAGTTTGGAGCTTAGCCCCTATCAATAACGCAGCTCACCTAGCGGCACAAGTCAACTTTGAAGGAGCTTTAGTGGATTCTCGCAACACAATCTGCCTACCCCCCACAGGAGTATCGGAGAACGTCTTCCCTTGGATTTGTTGGCAACTATGGCTGTCAAGAAATCAGTTGCTTTTCGAGAACAGAGATATCTCCCCAGCGGAAACCATTCTTCGTAGCATCTCCTCAGCCCGAGAATGGATCACTGCACAAGGAACAAACGCGATCACTACTAAGGTCAGATTGCTCCCAGCGGAGATAGATCATCCACCGATAGGAAACCGACAACTCACCAGAAGCTTTACGGACGCCGCATGGAACAAAGATACCCTCACAGCGGGCTTTGGATGGATCTTCTCCGATCAATCAGGACAGATAGGAAGGGGCTCAGAGGTCAGGAGTTTGTCAGCTCTCCTCTGATGGCAGAAGCGCTTGCATGCAGATCAATGATAACATCACGCCATTACAAGCAACATCGAGAACCTTCGGCTCTTCTCGGACAACCAAACGCTAATCAAAGCGATCAATAGCGACCGGCTGGAAAAAGAGATCTTCGGTGTTGTCTCCGACATCAAAAACGTCTCCGATTGCTTCACTTCTATCTCTTTCTCTTTTGTCTCTAGATCGAAAAACGTTGACGCTGATCGATTGGCAAAAGCGGTCCTACGCAACCCTTCTTCTGCTTTCATTTCTGTAATGGGTATGGGTCTGGGTTGAACCCAATTTTAAAATTTTAATGAATTTATGTTGATAAAAAAATGTATATGTTTACATGTAATGTATACTACTACTAGTATCTATGAAGTCTGTCATTAAATTCATGTATGTATGATACATATTAGCGTTTGAAAGTTTTGTTCACGGACATGCGTCCCCCCCACTCCACCCAACGAATTACGTACAGTTTTATACGTTTAGAATTACTATATTCCATAATGTGGATTTGGACGTTACCAAGTTATTATCCAAAACAGAATAACAATATTATTGTTTTTAACCACATGGTAGTGGACTACTGATCTCGAAAGAGTTACGATTCAATACGGATCCGGCTTCAAAATCTCATGTGGTCATCCGGACTAACGTTAAATCGCAAGAATACGTGGAGTATCGTGGGCCTCGTGAGATTAGTCGGTTGACTTTCGATCGCCGGATTTTCACGGTTATTACAAAAAAAAAAATTATTGTGTTTATCCAAAATATATAAAATAACAAAGCTTGTGGATGAGAAGAACATACTGGACGAGGTATATCCTAAGAATGCCAAAAGATAAATCTTATTTGTGTGAAAGTAAAAGAAACATATTATAATGGACAATTGTAACAAGTAATCTAAAAGTAAATAAAAAAACAGTAGGGTTTAAAGGACGAATTATCGGTTGCAAATAGAATAATGAGTATAAAAGGAAGAAAATTTTCTTCAGCATATTATAAAATTCATTACAACTTTTAATTATTAAAAGCCATTTCAATTATATATCTTTTGGTAGTCAAAAAAATCTGAACTGATTAGATATTCCGATAATTAGTTACATCTACGTAAGATTTTAACAAAGCTACTAGATGAGAAGAATATACTGGACGAGGTTTATCCTAAGAATGCCAAAAGATAAATCTTATTTGTGTGAAAGTAAAAGAAACATTTTATGGATAATTGTAACAAGTAATCTAAAAGTAAATAACAATGCTGTATGGTTTAAAGGACGAATTAATTGGTTGCAAATAGGATAAATATAAAGGGAAGAAAATTTTCTTCCGGATAATATGAAAAATTCATTACAATTTTAAGTATTAAAAACCATTTCAAATATATATCTTTTGGTAGTCAACGAAATCTGAACTGATTAGATATTCCGATAATTAGCTTTAATTTCTATGTTTGCAATAAAATCCATAATATTCAAATAAAATAATATTCGTAAATCATAACTAAATGAAACAACGATTGTAATTTTCATAGAAAATATTATATTTAAAAACATATATAAGAAATTATCTGAATTACATCTACGTAAGATTTTCTGCTCCCCTATATATATCATTGTTTTCCCTATCTACGTTCACTCAAAAACAAAACAAAAACAATCTGCAAAATGGTTTCTCTTAGGTTTCTCGTATGTTGTCTCTTGTTCTTAGAAAGTAGTGTCTACGCTACGATTGTTTCTCACGATGGACGAGCAATCACCATTGATGGTAATAGGCGAGTTCTTCTCTCTGGCTCGATTCATTACCCTAGAAGTACCCCAGAGGTAATTAAATCATGAATAATTCATATCTATGACTGATCGTAGTTATATTTATGTTCACTAGCAATTATAATATTTTTTTTATTAATTTATTTTTTAGATGTGGCCGGATCTTATAGAAAAAGGCAAAGAAGGAGGTCTTGATGCTATAGAAACATATGTTTTTTGGAATGTTCATGAACCTACTCGTCGTCAATATGATTTCTCCGGAAATCTAGACCTCATTCGGTTCTTGAAAACCATTCAAGATCAAAAGTTATACGGCGTTCTTCGCATAGGACCATACGTTTGTGCCGAATGGAACTATGGGTAATTAACATATATATCCCTAATGCGTTAGCAACTTCTTACATACATTCATACATATCAGTTTCTCTTACATACACCTAAACGTGATGCGTTGTATTTCATAGCTGCTCTCGTACATACCAATCAGTTTTAATAAATCCCTAATGTGTTGGTAACTTTTGCAAGTCTTTCTCCAATTTGCTTTAGTAAATTTTTTAATACATATCAGTTTCTCTTACATACTTATAAACGGGACGTGTTAGTAATCGGTAGCTATTATTTTACATGTCAGTTTTAATAAAATCCCTAACGCGTCCGTGTAATGTTCTTGATCGGTAATTGTGTACTCATTTTTAATAGTGGATTTCCTGTATGGCTGCACAACATGCCCGGTATGGAATTCAGGACTACTAACAAAGCCTTTATGGTAAGGTTAATCAGACATTTTGTTTCTCAAATATGTATTATTATCATTTGATATTGTATATATATATATATTTTTTTTGTAGAATGAGATGCAAAACTTCACAACTATGATAGTTAATATGGTCAAGAAAGAAAAATTATTTGCATCACAAGGAGGTCCTATTATACTTGCACAGGTAATCGATTTTATTTTAACACTACTCTGTTTGTTACTATGTTATAAAAATTTCTTAACACTATTTTTTGCAGATAGAAAATGAATATGGAAATGTAATTGGATCATATGGAGAAGCGGGTAAATCATACATTCAATGGTGTGCAAACATGGCTCAATCTCTTGATGTTGGTGTACCATGGATCATGTGTCAACAAGATGATGCTCCTCAACCTATGGTAACTAGCTGAGTATTTTAGTAAATATATTTTAATTATTTTATGCAAAATTATATATTTTAAAATTGTTTGAATTTAGTTGAACACATGTAATGGTTATTACTTGCGACAACTTTCAACCAAACAACGCCAACACTCCTAAGATGTGGACTGAAAACTGGACAGGATGGTTAGTTTTATATTACTGGCATGAATACATAAAACGCCGGTTATATTTTCTTTAAATTTATTATCTTACATACATATATCTTCCTTAATATTTGCATAGGTATCAGAATTGGGGAGGAAAAAATCCTCATAGAACAACAGAAGATGTTGCTTTTGCTGTTGCAAGATTCTTTCAAAGAGGAGGAACTTTCCAGAATTATTACATGGTCAGTCATTATGATGAAATTTTAATTTAGTTAACAAAGTACACTAACATATATATTAATTAGGAACATTCAATGAATGATTTATTATTGTAGTATCATGGAGGCACAAACTTTGATAGAACCGCAGGTGGTCCATACATCACAACTTCATATGATTATGATGCTCCTCTTGACGAATATGGTAAATTCAAATTATATTCATATTTTAAGTTAATTTCGAAGATTAAGTTTAAGTATTAACATGATAAAAATTTATCAGGTAATTTGAATCAACCAAAATACGGACACTTAAAACAACTTCATGATGTCCTTCACTCTATGGAAAAAACTCTTACCTATGGAAATGTCTCCACCATTGACTTTGGAAATTTTGTATCGGTAAATATTTTTCTTTTTGCTTACCAATATTAAACATGTTACTTTTGAACTAGTTACTTATCATGAGCATGTATGTTTTAGGCAACAATTTATAAAACTGAAGAAGGATCAAGCTGTTTCTTTGGAAATGTTAATGAAACTTCAGATGCAACAATCAATTTCCAAGGAGAAACTTATACTGTCCCAACTTGGTCCGTTAGCATTTTACCAGATTGCAAAACTGAGGTTTATAATACTGCTAAGGTTTGTCCTTTTTTTGTTACATTCAATTATTGACGATTGCATTCAAATTTAATATTTTTATATATTTTCTCTACCAGATTCTTACTTCTGTCGATTGTTGCATACATAAGAGTTATGGTCATAACATACGAAATAATATTCTTTATGCAGTTTGATTTTTTCAAATTAATAATTATCATTATACTCCAACTGAAATACTTTTTCATTTGTGTTTGTGGGTTTTCTGTTATACGTAAACCTTTTATGTTAGTATTTCAAAAGTAATTATATATTATATATCGCATTTTCCTTTGTGGAATTTTTGATTTTATATTTCATATTGATGATCATTATAAAATTTTAAGCTATAACCTTTAATGTTTGTTACAAAAAAAGGAAAAAAAAAAACCTTTAATTCATTTTTTTTTTACATTTTCAGATAAACACTCAAACTTCAGTGATGATTAAGAAACCAAATGAGGCTGAGGATGAGCCTATAAAGTTGAAATGGTTATGGAGACCGGAGAACATAGACTAACTTCCTTTTAAAAGGAAAAGGAGAATCTACAATGAGACAGTTGTTTGATCAAAAAATAGTAAGCAATGACCAAAGTGATTATCTTTGGTACATGACTACTCTTAATCTTAAAGAAGAAGATCCAGTTTTGGGTAAGAACATGTCTCTGCGTATCAACAGTACTGCTCATGTGCTTCATGCTTTTGTCAATGGACAACATGTTGGTAAGTAAACTGATATATTTTTTTGTCAAATCTCAACAATACTAGCTTACTACTTATAAAAGTATTATTAATTGATTTCTGTTTTAGGTAATTATCATGCAGAAAATGGAAAGTTTCATTATGTTTTTGAGCAAGAAGCAAAGTTTAACCCTGGTGATAATGTCATTTCTCTCTTAAGTATAACCGTAGGACTTCCTGTAAGTTTGACTTATTATTATGTTGAATTTTCTTAACTTGTAACCATTTTATTTATTTCTAACTATTTTTTTTTTCATAGAACTATGGTGCTTTCTTTGAGAATGTTCCAGCTGGAATAACTGGACCTGTTTTTATTATTGGAAAAAATGATGATGAAACCATTGTAAAGGACTTGTCTGCTCATAAATGGAGCTATAAAACTGGTCTAAGCTGGATTTGAGAACCAGCTCTTCAGTTCTGAGTCACCGTCTAAATGGTCAGGTGACAGTGTACCATTCAACCGTACCATGACTTGGTACAAGGTAGGTGGATATTATCATTCAACAAGAACTAACCAAAATCCTAGTGATTTAATATCAATCATATCATTTAAATTGTCTTTCAGACTACCTTCAAGGCTCCGTTGGGAAGTGAACCAGTTGTTGTTGATCTTCTGGGACTAGGAAAAGGTACAGCCTGGATCAATGGAAACAACATTGGACGTTACTGGCCGGCGTTTCTTTCAACTGAAGATGGTTGTTCTACTGAATGTAATTATAGAGGGGCAGTACTATGCGGAAAAGTGTCAAACTAATTGTGGAGAACCTACCCAACGATGGTACATTTTCTAAATTTGATTAGGTTCCAAAATTAAATATTTTTAATTAGTTTTATTTTAGAATTAAAACTTGCACAGACTTATTAAAATTTGGTGTTTATTTCTTAAACAGGTACCATGTTCCTCGTTCTTTCTTGAATCCAAAAGGAGATAACATATTAGTTTTGTTTGAAGAGATTGGAGGAAACCCATCATTTGTCAATTTCCAAACTGTTGGAGTGGGAGGTGTCTGTGCAAATGTCTATGAGAAGAATGTTCTTGAACTTTCCTGCAATGGAAGGCCTATTTCTGCTATCAAATTCGCCTCTTTCGGTAACCCACGGGGCAAATGTGGATCATTTGAGAAAGGAACTTGTGAAGCAAGCAAAGATGTTGTTAATATTCTCAGTGCAGAATGTGTTGGAAAAGAAAAATGTTCCGTTAATGTTTCCACAGAGAAATTCGGAGTACCTGAATGCGATGGTGCTACTAGAAGTCTTGCAGTGGAAGCTCTTTGCTAGGTTTCTTCTAGATTTGCGGTGTTTTTCCTTATTTTTATTTTCAAATTATGTAGACTTTGTTTTCTGCTGGATTTAGGTGATTTAATCCTAGGAACGTTGCATCCATCATTAGTTTCGATGGATGGTTTTATTCAATAAAAGAACACCTTCTTATATTCTTACATTATCCATGATCATCTTCTTGACTAGGATCAACTGTGGTAATTTATTCTTCTTCCCCTTCCCCACTCGCTCTGAAATATAAGTTGAATGTTCTCTTCAATGTTAACAAGTATTCAACGACATAATTTGATGTGTTCTCATGCTTAGTTTTTTGGCTACGGTTTACATATTCTCTCTGATTTAAGGTATACGCACACTCTTTCTATTTAGATTTCCTTACAATCTTCTACATATTGACTCTCTGATAAGAGTTTTCATATATGTATATATTGCGACATAACATATACTAGACTTTGACCCGCGCGCCCGCGCGGGTGTTCATTTCCGGTTTGAAATGCTATAGTATTTAGTATATGTTATGTAATTGTTTAATGACATATCTTATATTATATGGTTATACAAAAAAAAGAGATGAATTACATTAATTATATATCTCTCAATGATTGAAAATGATTTTTGTTAATGGTATAGTATGTCTGTGGTATTTTATCAATTTTACAGTCAATAAAATAAAATTTTGATTTATTTTTATACTCATTCAATTACATATATATTAAAAAAATATTGTTTATATATTCAGAAATGCATAAGTACATTTTAGATTATTAAAATTATTGAGTTATAGATCAAAAACAGTATTAGATCATTTATTTATATTTGTAAATTCGAATTGCAATTTTTTTAAATATGTTCATGTAATAGATTTGAGTAGATAATATATAGTTAGAGCAATATATATTATAGTAAATGAGCTTTTTAATTGGTGTTGATAGAACAAAAAATACCCAATTACTAAATGGGCTTTCAAATCATCTTTGTTAAACCAAAATAACAATAGCAAAGCCCAGGTATATGTGTAACTACTTTTACGCAGGAAAAAAAAAAGAGTTGTACGATGAAAGAAAGCCATATCTCGACATAATCGAAAGAGAAGAGTCTAGGGTTGGGAAGGAAAAGAGAGAGAAATTGGGTGAGTTCCAGGGAGAATATCAGACGTTTTCATTGTGATTTGGATTAATCTACCAGAATCTATCAAGGTACGAATTAGTATGTATACTTTGTTTCTTCACAATCGCTTCCATACTCCTTTGAGACTTACGAAAAGTCTTTTGTGTCTCAAGTTGATAGGTTTCTTGTTTGTGTACGAAATCGAGACATAGAAGAAGAAAAAGTGAACATCCAATACATCAATTTGAAGAAACGTCGAATGCCTCTGTGGTGATATTTCCTGATCGGTTCATTTTGTGATCTTCATAGTGATAATAACAAATCCGTAAGCAACAAAGAAGGAATAGGCTGAGATGGAAAAAAAAGATAAGTACTCTATTATTCATATTTAGAAATTCCCAGTGGCTAATTTATATTACTATTACTACATCGAAGATGATCTGTTTTTGTTTACTAAAACAGAGTATATGGTGTGCAGGTCATATAATTCAGTTAATAGAACTCTTAGACAAATTGAAGTTCTTATACTCAAACGGAGCTGACTCTGAGTAGTGAAACTGAGAGAAGGGGCGACACAGACTCTTTGTGATCTTCATAGTGAAGAGAAGAGATCCATAAACAACAAAGAAGGAAGAGGCCCACATGAAGAAAAAAAGATAAGTACTCTATTATTCATATTCCTTTTGCACGTAGCGAAAATCTTTTCACTCTACAAAATAAGCAAAGCACAACATAATGTAAGTTAGTTATATAAAGGAAGACAAAAGAAATGATTGTTTGCGTTTTGAAACTTACATGTTCATCGGCTAGAACCATTTTAAGTCTCTCAGTGGCTTCAAATTTGAGAGAAGTGAGACTTGCATTGGTCATCATTTTTTTTGCTTGGTTTCTGCAAAAAAATGTGAATGTTGTTCTTTTACGTATAATGAAGTGTATATATAGATAAATAGATGAGATATTAATGACAATTAAATCTTAATTAATAATTATAAAACTTGATGAGCAAGTCGTGTGTAGATAAGGAATATACTTAATGCATCGAATATTTTCCTAAGATTTTTCTGTTTAATTTTTTTAATTATGTAGCTACCGTGGATTTGAACTGATCGACATACTAAATTATCTGTAATTAATCAAATCTATAAATCGGTGAGAGCTTAAACGTAGGCTTATTATGTAAAGTAATTAAGAAATTGAAAGATATATGGAATAGTTTAGTTAAGATTTAATAGTTTTTAATTGATATTATCCGATTCATTGTTTTAATGATAGGTGCAAAACCTATTGCGAGAAATCTTAATAAATCTCGAACTTCTGTTTGAAATATAAGATTTATATTAATATAGAGTAATATTTAAAAATCTAAGAATTAAATAAATAAGCAAATCTAAAAATCCTTGATTAGCAAGTATTCTGAGATTAGTTATAAATGTGAGAGCTTAAATGTAGGAAATTGTTATGTTAAGTAATTAAGATAGTAAAATTAAGGAACAGTTAATTCGATATTTAACTGATATTATCCGATTTATTGTGCAAAATGTATAGCGTAAAATCCTCATGAATCTAGACTTTAGGTTTCAAATTTGATGTTTCTATATAAATATAGTTAAATATTTAATATTATAAGAATTAAATAAATAGGCAAACGGTTTGCCGCAAACCGAATGGTTTCGAATTTAAAATGAATTTGACAGTAGATTAAACAAACCAACTGGTTTTTCTTCGGGATATTTAATGTAATACATAATGTCCGGTTTAGAAAGATTTATAAAGTTACTAAACTATTGACTATATCTTGTTTCAATTTCGTTTTATAGGAGTATGAGTCTAATTTTATGGTTAGATAAAACAATCAAAATAACATGTTTATGTTTTTATAAACAGGTCGAAGAACAAAGGAGCAAAAAACATTTCAACTTGTATCATGATATTGTTAAGGACCATACAATACGTTTTTTTATCATAATATATATAGATAGTGAAACTTGGGCTCTGCTAATATAAACAAAAGAAAGACCCAGTAAAATGCTGTAAAAAACGAATGGGCTCTGCTAATAAGGTTTTGCGTAAAATGAATTGATTAATTTAGCAAATCTCTTTAGTCAAAACCAGTGGCAGTGTGTGGTAAATAATAAGAAGAAGTAAGGGTTATTTCCCATTTGTACTTCACTTTTAATAGGATAGATGGTGGTATCTAAGCATTAATGATTTGATGAAGTCCGTGACATCTTCTCTTGGCTATTATAAAGGAACTTGATTTTCAATTTTTTGTTGCAATAACACGTTCTGGTAACTCATAGGGGACGAATATGGAAATCTGTTTTGAAAGCCGATCAATGTATCTCCAAATTAATTGTTGGAGATAGAAACTACAGTTTAGCATTAGCTTTGCTGGAAGGATGAGAATACCGTTCAAAATCCTCAAAGTGTGGTAATAACAGAGAAAAAATAAAGTGATTAGCTAAGTCGATCACAACGAAAGAAATCTAGTTTGATTTATTCACATGTTTTTTAGCAATAAAGGATTGTCTAGGAAAGAATACTCTCTGATACCACTACCAATGGGAGGACCAAAAACCGGTTTTAGAAACCATATTTTTAGCACATTAGATGATGTTTAACTACTTCAAGATGAAATCCATAAAGAATAATTCCCAAAATGTGGGAAAATTAAGATAAATGAAAATGATTGTATTTAGTTTGTAAGACTCCATCTGTAAAAGGAAAATATTGCTACACTTAATCTTTTATTCTGAAAGGAAGTGTATATTTTATAAGAAAAATCAAACACCTCTAAGAAGTAAAAAGACAATACAAATGTTCTATAAACACAACAAGAGAAGCTCAAACTCAACGGCCGTACGGTAACCATTCACTGATACTCCAGAAAAAAAAAAGAGAAACCATTGAAAGAAAAAAAAAAACTTGAAACGTGACTTACCTCTCTCTCTTTGTGTTTTGTAAACTGAAAGTTTCTATTGAGAAGCAACATAGGTACAACAAAAAGCTGTTCTTGAATCAGAAACATCACTAATCCCAAACTCCACAGCGCATTACCAAATATGAGAAGGTGGAGACGTTGTTGATGATGATGTGAGTCAATGGATGGTTTGGTCGGAGAATGGTTCTGCTAGCCGAGGAGATCTTTGAACAGTGTAGGGTTCTGACTTGTTGGGTTCACACCCATTTGTCTAACAAGAGCATCTTTCTCGAGAGCTTCCTTTGAGTTTGGTCCTTTTGAGGTTTGGGATTGATATATGCCTGGGTTCCCTTTGGAGCTATCAGACAGTTCTGATAAGAGAGAGTCAACACTTGTGGTTGTGGTCACAGGCGCTGCATCTGAGTATAGTCCCATCACATCGGTTGAACCACCATCTTGGCTCGAAGCATCCATAAGCCCTTCCAACTCTTTAAAAGGATCCGTAGCTGTTACACTTGTAGCAGTTGGCTCGTCAAAGTCGAGCAAGTCTGGTGGCGGCTGAACAGGGATTGGATTTTCCTTGGGGGGTCTGTTAGCTGTTCCTTTTGCCGGCTTGTGTCCACCAGAAGATGACTTTCTATCAGATCTTGACGATGACGATCCACCAAACAAGGATGCAGCGAGTCTCTGTTTCTCAGGATCAATTTCGGGTTTCTTTGATTCATAACTGCTTCGAGGTTTTAAGCTAGATGAGCCAACTCCAACGTCCGGGTGACTACTGGTACCATTTGCTGCTTGCGGAGGAGTAGAAGAAGCGGATGTGGACGACTGATAGCTGGGTCTACCCCATTTTTGTTTAACTCCATCGAGTCTCAGCTTGATATTCTGATGACTCTCTTTCAGACACGGAAGAAGCTGAAATCGGCTGGTGTGCCTCTCTGTAATAAGAAGGCTCGGGTACTGGAACAAGCTCGGTCGAAGCTTGTGTTGGCACTGATGCTGGCTTTGGACGTTCATAGGCTTCAAATCTAAGAGCATGAGATGGAACCTCATGATGATCTTGGGAATGGTAATCAGTTGTTTCCAGCATGCCAGAGCGCTTCTCTCTCAGAAATATAAGGTTGCGCTCCACTCTCGAATAGCTTGTTGGATGTAGCCATTGAGAAATGAAAGATCCTTATCAACCTAAATTCAGAAAGAAAGAAAAAAGACTGTTAAGATTCAGGAAATCCACGTTACAACGGAATGCATGAAGAGGAAAGCTCACCTCGATATCTTCGCAACTAGCATCTAAAGGTAGTATACTCTCCACAGCACGGGCATCTAGAGCTAAGAAGAGCCTGAAGTTCATATGCACGTTGCTGCAGATCTGTTGAATGTGAAGCAAGTAGCTCCTCGATCAAAGATTGGCACTGCATTAATAAACTAATCAGTCCATGACAAAGCAGGCTACTGATCGTGTTTTTCTATTCCAGAAACGTCTAAAGATACATACATACCTCTGGCAAAACATCCACCTTTCTCCCAGATGCAATTTCAAATGCATAAATCTTCATCAGTGCAGAAACAGCATATCCCTTCAGTAAGAACAGAAAACAATTAGCATGCAATGGGTTAGTCACATTTGCATTGCATCCAGTCTTCACTATGTTGTCACTATATGAAGCTAACATGAACGGAGATCTCAAAGAGAACTCGACACACAAGAGAGGAAACAACTAAGAAGGCAAAAGGTTTCTAGATGCATCATACTGAATGTTGCCGAGCTACCTTAACAGTTTCATCACTTGAGTATGCATCAGCCACATCGCACAGCTTTCCAGTGATATAGGAGGCAGAATACTTCCCGTCAGCTGTGCCATATTCTCCCAACACCCAAGAAATGACCTGGATATTAAACCCAAAATTAAGAAGCATAGATTTGATGTGCAAAAAGGTAGGTGGAGAGGTCAGAAAACAAAATCAACCTGAAGGAACAGGGATGGGAGCTTTGGCTCACTGATAATCTGCAAGTACGATTCTACCTGCATCGAGAAAAGCACATTCATAAGCACAATACAAAAACAGAGTATCTAAACCAACGAAACAAAACCGGGAAGTAAGACATGATCAGAGTTACTCCTAACTTTAGTATTACCATTTGAGATATCAACTCATTTATGTTTAAAAGGAGTCCATATATCACCAAAACTAGAACAACCAATCTCTTTGTACACGAAAGCAGAACGAACACAAAGGGAATGAACAACATACAGCTGATAATCTAAGCTTGCTGTCTGCATCGTCATCGTCTTCTCCGAATCCTTCAGCAATCAAACGCATCAGATTATGCGCCACCTTAACATTTACCAGATCTCCTGCATGCTCGAAGACTTTGTTCATAATCTGCAGTACGGGCAATTTAAATTTTTGTCAACCAAAATAAAATTCTACAAGTAGGTAGTGTCCAAAAGAGGTCGGCTTGCTACCTGGATGAACCATTGATTGCTTGGAGCGAATTGTTCGGCCAACTCAACACAACGAGATGCTATCTCAGTTTTGTAATGATTGTCATTGATACTAATCATGTAATCAATCATTCGGTCTACTATCACTTCAACATTAGAGGACTTGGTCATTTTGTACAGCAATTCAAAAGTTTTCCTCTTTAGTGTATCATCTGGATCCTGTCGAACGTAGCACCCGTAGAACATCAGGCACCAAAAAAAACAGACTGACTGACATTGAAAAAAAGAAAACAAGTAATTATAGTTGCTCACCTCCAAACAATCTATCACAGCAAGTTGGTGCTGCTCAGCAATGTCAGGGCTTATTTTTATCAATCGTACCAAGACCATCAATCCCCATGTATTTCAGATTGTGACTATCACTCTACAAATAGTCACCACAGGATTTAGATAAAATCACAAGACCACCAAGTGTATAAACTCCCAAGTAAGAAAGACCAACCTTCAAAAACTTGGAGATAGCATCAGCAGCAGCTTCCAACAGTTTGGGGCTTGGAATGATACAAGAGATACAGCGAATACACTCATAAAGGATGGCATTTCCTATATTGGTAGAGGAATCACACTTTCTGAACAAATCTCCAAGCACCATGTACATGATTTCACTCGCGCTCTTATCACCACTACCCAGCAGAGCCAATATCTTGAGCAACTTGATCTAAAAAAACATAAAGTGACAAGCTTTATGTCAGCAAATTGCAAATGTTAAAGCGACAACAACACATAAAGTTCGAATCCCGACCACTGGGGGAATTAACATTTCGGCATCGCCGGATGACCGACATGTGGCAACGACATGACTAGTCTGGACCACTTATGTGGGACCAGGATACCTCTGTATAATTCAAAAAAAAGACAACAACACATAAATGAAGCCAAACCTGGATGAAGGGTGCAGGCATTTGATGGTAATCATAACTCTTTGGCAACTTTCTCTCAGTGACCTGTTTGAGAATGCTGACGAAACTACTGACTAAATCCTTGTACGAATAACATCTTCGCTAACTGAGATCAAAGAGAGGACAGAAGCGTCGCACCCATCACTCCCGGATCATTATCACACAACCTCTTCCTGAAATTAGAAATCAAATGCGAAACCGAAGAAGGAGACTTGCGATGAAACCTATGCAAAGCCATAATAGCTTTCTTCCTCACAGCTTCCTTCCCGTGGTTAAGCAACTCAACCACCTGAGGCAAAACCGCCGGTATCGTCTCCTCATTGATCAACCTACATATCGCATTAAGCGCCGCGCAAACAACTAAGGTAGTTATCGGACCTGAGATCCTTCTGAATCGTGTTGACGATGAGGATGATGAGATCGTGATCCTCGTTGAGGAAGAGCGTGACGGCCAAGTAACCGGTGCGTTTGAGGAGGAGACTGTCGTCGTGCGTCATCTTGACGGCGTGGATGTAGCCGAAAGGAAGCGTCGTGGCCGAGCATCTCGATGTAGACGAGGCGGATGATGTACTCTTTCATCTTCCTCTTGGGGATGTCTGGCTCTAGGAGCTTTCGTTTGAGTATGTCGATCTCGCTCAGCACGATTCGGTCTTCC
Organism: Raphanus raphanistrum subsp. raphanistrum; assembly: GCA_019706035.1. Taxonomy (NCBI): domain Eukaryota; kingdom Viridiplantae; phylum Streptophyta; class Magnoliopsida; order Brassicales; family Brassicaceae; genus Raphanus; species Raphanus raphanistrum. The sequence goes on along the minus strand of CM033988.1, from coordinate 17,607,484 downwards.
TCGGCTTTGGATCGTGCCTCTCCGATCGATTTGACCAGATCGAGAAACTCCTTCGACTGACCGAATCCTCCTTGTGATCCCATCGCTAGCTCCCTCCCTAATTGTCTTCAGCTGCTCCATCGTCTCTCTCACTCAATTCAAATCCCTAGCGCCTAATTTCGAAATTTCTCCTTCGATTGATCGATCAACGACGAATTGGAGATTGGATTTGGAATTGGATTAGGGTTGGTTGTTCCGATCAGAGACCATGCGAAGTATCCTCCTGCTTCTTTATGCTTTGCTTGCTTGTTCCCGTGAGCGTGTTCGGCGAGATGATAAAATGAGATCTGGAAGGTGAAAAACGTGAAAGAGATTTTTAGTAACTAAAAAGAGAGACAGCGAGAGTTTTGTCGCCTAAACCAAAACGCGTGTGCATCCGAGCTTGTAATTACCAACAGTGTGCAGTGTAGAAAGTGGTTCAATCGTGGGAGTTACGGTTTAATATAAACCGGAATCTGGTTTTGCATTTGTTTTACGTGAGAAAGTCCAGATTGTTATATGTGAAATTGTAACCATATAACAAGTGGTTTTGCCTTTGTTTTTCGGTTCTTAATACAGTGTAACACTTTTAGAGTTAGTAACCCCATATGTATCTTTTTGTTATTGGCTAAAACAAAGAAAAAATTGGCAAATTGGGCAAATCGCAAGTTTGAAATTAGGGAATTGGGCGACCTCAAGTTTAAATTAGCCAATTGGGCAACTTTTTGCATTTGCCCATGTAAACTTATGTCTAAATATCCTTTGGACCTTTGTGAGATTCATTATTTACATCTTTGCCATTTCAATTAAAATATATCTAAAATAAAATTTGACACATCATCTCTCTCATTCTTTAATTTGTCACACCACCTCTCTCATTCTTTTTTTTCTCTTTCCTTCTTTTTCTCTCTCCTTCTTTTCCACACCACCAACCATCATCTACGAAAATCATCTCCCTCTCCTTCTTTTCCTCTCATCTTCTTTTTCTCTCTCATTCTTTTCTACACCACCACCTTTACAGTTAAATTAAATGAAGAAGAAAAATCATTTTTTCTTTAACTGAAGAATAAGAAACCATTACGATCATGTACACTCCAAGCCCCTGTTTATGAAATTTATACATATGACACCTAAATGTAATATTTATACACTAAAAATGATTAAAATGAATGCTTAATATCATACAAAAATACTATATATCATTTATTAATTATTAAAAGTATAAATACTAAAAATGTTTATTAAAATTTAAAAATTGATTTCTTAAAAGTAATCTAATGGGAAAAATTATCTAGGTTAGATTTCGATTTTATTGAAATTTATTGTAACTGTATTACATATTACATTCTCTTAATTGTTTGGTTTTTAAAAAAATATTTCATTATATTTCATTATCTTTTAATTGTTTAAATTATATTTCATTATCTTTTAATAATTTAGTTTTTAAAAAATCTTTGAATAATACAAGATAATATAATGTCTATTTTCTATTAAAACATCTTATATCCATCTAAAATTCTAGTTTTCATGGCTGTGATTTTATTGAGAAAAACTAAACAATTAATAGAAAATGTCTTTTTTCTATTGAAAAATTATCTAGATTTTATTTCGATTTTATTGATTTTTTTTTGTAACTGTATTATATATTTCATAATAAAAATATGATGTATTATTTTTAAAGAAATCTTTCATTATATTTCATTTTAGATGTCTTTAATGTCAATTATTTATTGTTTAATCTTTAATTGTTTAGTTTTTTAATTGTTTAGCTTTTTATTATAAAAAATATTTAATTGTTTAGTTTTTTTATTATAAGATGTATTTCACTTATTTATTTCAACATTTCATTTCTAAACAATCTTAAATTTTATATGAAAAATTATGTTGTCTAAATGAATGTGCTTCACATATATGGAAAACACAATTAAACTAATATGTTAATTTATTTTATTGAATTTAATGAAAATATTTTGGTATATCAGCTTTTACAAATGAAATGTTGTTATAAATTATTTCATTGTTTTTACCACCTTTTAGTTAATTTGATCATCTATAATGAGATTGACAAAATTTTAGATTATAATACCAATAGGTTATTAGCAAAATATTTAAATTTTATATAGATTAAAATGTGAGTTCTAAATAATTAACGTATAATTGTTTTGGAGAGCACTGTGCTCTCGTTGTATTCGTAGATGTATTTAAATTTTATACTTAATATGTATTTAAACTCTCCAATGCAATAAGGGAAATAAACAAAAAGTATTCATAGATGTTATGTATTCGTACACCGATGTATTCGTATACCTTAAATATATGTATACTTATGTATACATATACTTGTGTATTCGTACACCTTAAGTATTCGATGGGTTATGTTGGTATTCATATATTTTATGTATTTGTACACCTTATGTATACTTATGTATATGTACACCTTATGTATTTGTACATCTTAAGTATTAGATGGGTTATGTTGATATTCGTATACCTTATGTATTCGTACACCTTCTGTATACCTTAGGTATTCGTACACCTTAGGTATTTGTACACCTAAGGTATTCGTACACCTTATGTATACTTATGTATACGTACACCTTATATATTCGTACACCTTAGATATTCGTACATCTTATGTATACGTATACTTATTTCTTGAGTTATAGTGAATTAGATTGTATTAAACGTTAGGCATAGGGTTCCGGATTTACCCAAGGGTTCCAGATTGTTTCGGATTCTGGATTTACCCAATGGTTCTGGATTTACCCAAGGGTTCCGGATTTAGGATTCAAGGTTTAGAGTTTAGGATTTTAGGTTTAGTGTTTTGTTGATGATTTTTAATATTTAAGATAAATGTAGACAAATTTGTTCTTCCTACCATTTTGACAAAAAATGAAAGATCCATGTAGGTTTCCAAGTTTATTAAATTTACCCAGATTTATGAAAATTACCCATAAATTTATATAATTTTATGAATAATTTATCATTTATTTGGGTAAATTTCATAAATATGAAAGTTTTTTTTATGGGTCAAAATGTATAATTTATTCGGATTCTGGATTTACCCAAGGGTTCCGGATTTACCCAAGGGTTCCGGATTTAGGATTCATGGTTTAGAGTTTAGGAGTTTATGTTTAGTGTTTTGTTGATGATTTTAAATATTTAAGATAAGAAGTTTATGCGAGAGAATTTGGTCAAACTCAGGTTGAGTCTTAACTTCTTAAGACATAAAAATCACTAGATACTTGATATGGAGGCACCAAATTATCCTATATTTTTTGGACTTAATCTTGGTGTACCCCTAGAGTAAACCTTAAGGTTCACCAACCAATAGAAATCACTCATTTCACAATTGATATCTTTTAAAAAAGTAAACAAAATATTGTCGAGTTATATTACATTTTTAAAATAAAAATATTAAAAATAAAAATAATTATATATGCAAAAAAAAGATTTTTAAAAAGATTTTAATTTCGTCAACAAAACACTAAACTCTAAACTCTAAATCCTAAACCCTTGGATAAATACTAAACCCTAAATTAAAAACATTAAACCATAATAGTATTTTTAAGATTTAATGTTTTAGTGTTTAGTGTTTTTGATTTAGAATTTAGGATTATCCAAGTGTTTATGATTTATCCAAGGGTTTAGGGTTTAGAATTTAGGGTTTATGGTTTAGAGTTTAAAATTATCCAAGGGTTTAGGGTATACCCAAGGGTTTAGGGTTTAGGATTTAGGGTTTAGGGTTTAGAATTTAGGGTTTAGGGTTTAGAGTTTAAAATTATCCAAGGGTTTAGGGTATACCCAAGGGTTTAGGGTTTAGGATTTAGGGTTTAGGGTTTAGTGTTTTTTGACGATATTAAAAATAGTTTTCAAAAATTCATTTTTTGTAACGGCTATTATTTTTATTTGTTTTTATTTTATTTATTTTAAAAACATAATATAACTTGACAATATTTTCTTTTTTTTTTTAAAAAAATATTAATTATGAAATACTTGATTCCTATTGGTTGGATGAACCTAAATGTTCACTCTAGGGGTGAACCTAAGGATAACTCTATTTTTTTGGGTGAAATAGCACTATAGCGGATATCTTTTTCAATAGATTATAAGCAAGGCTCTACCTATGACTAATCAAGAACTTGGGATGATTGGAAATCTGCAGGTTGTACTCAATATGGGATTATATTGGTTCTAGCAAGTAGATATGATCCTTGAAAATTAAAGTTATTAGATCAGTTCATCGTGAAAGGTGTAGGGTTTGTCATTTTATTAACAAATTTGTCATTTCATTAACAATTTTTGTCATTTTATAAACATAAAAATTATAACGAATGCACTTTGCTGCCAGATTCCAATTTGTCATTTTATTTTTGGGAAAAAAATGTAGCATTTCGTGAGTGTTTCTATTTTTGGCAAAAACAAAAAGTGTGAGATCAATTTTGACCAAAGAAAATGTAAGATTCACGTAGGTTTCCAAATTTATTAAATTTACCCAACTATATTAAAATTAAATGTAGACAAATTTGTTTTCCTGCCATTTTGGCAAAAAATGAAGGATCTATGAAGGTTTTCAAATTTATTAAATTTACTCAGATTTATGATAATTTTCCATAAATTTACATAATTTTATGAATTATCATTTATTTGGGTAGATTTCATAAATATGAAAGTTTCTTTTATGAGTCAAAATGTATAATTTATTGGGTAACTTTCATAAATTTTAGAGTTTACATCGATTTTATATTAATTCGTATAGATTTATGTTGACTTTATATATAAAAAATATGTATTATATTAAAAGTAGTTGCTCATATATGATTTTTAAATATTAAATATGATCCAAAAGTTTAATGAATAAAGAATGTTTATGGGATCCACAAAAGTTAGTTGTTAAAAGTTAGTGAAAAAAAAATTATTTTTTATAGGCAAAGTGGATTTTGGGTCCCACGAAATTACTTTTCCAACTTGCCAAGTTTAATAGGCAAAAAGGTTAAAAATGTCATAAATTTATTCTCTCTCTACTAGGTTGCCCAATTACCTAATATAAATTTGAAATGACCCATTTTCCTAATTCAAACTTAAAAGTTGGTCATTCCCCTAGTTGACCCTGAAACAAAAGGGGGAAAATATGACGTTCTTTCTTCTTCTTCTTCGTCAATGTTTTTTTTTTTGTTTTTTTGGGTCTGAGAAATTTATTTGTCGATGTTATCTATGGTTTTGAGAAACAAGAGCCTGAATCACGAGATCAACCGTTTGTTGGATGAGATGCTGAGCTTGAGAAACAAGAGCCTGAATCGTCATCATCGGAGAAGGCGCAAGCTGTGACTCCGTGGGACCGTGGGTCGTCTCCGGTAATGTCGATCACGAGAATGTGATCGAAAAGTTCGGCTGCGATAGGATAGACGAGTCGCTGATAGCTCGTGCCGAAAGACTCACTTCTCGCCGAGCTCACGTCTTCCTCCGCCGTGGCGTCTTCTGCACACAAAGGTATCGAACTTTGTGTGTTTGATGATTCGGTTTTTGATTTGCGTTGATGGGGATGGTGAAAGTTTATGTTCTTTTGGCTGAATGTTGTTAACACAGGATTTTGATAAGATCATAATAATTCACATCATAATAAAGCTATTTGTCTTTTGGTAGATACTTGCAGGAAGCTTTCAATGTCCCCCTCGTTATACAGATCACTGATGATGAAAAAAAGATATGGAAGAAGTTACCGAAGGAGGAATGTACTTGTTTCTGTTTCCATGGTTTCTTCATCCTGATATTATTAAGCCGGATAACTTTCTGATGGGTAATTAGTTTCTAATCTGTTTCCAATTGAAGTTACTTGAAGTGTCATTTATTTATCAAAAGTGTCGTTAATCTGTTTCCGTGGTTTCTTCATTCCTGATATCGAGTACTTGTTTCTCTTACAGGTGAAGAGGGACTTCATTTGTCTGCACTGCAATGAACTGTGCCACCTTTCACTAGTTTGGAAGCTGTAGCCAAAAGCCACTGCAAAGTGCATTACGGTGATGGTGGTGATGCAAAGCTAGAAGAGTTCTATGACTACAGCAGCAGGCCTCTCTCTATTCAGTCCCCTCTGTTTTGGTGGGTCTGAGCTTGTGATCACCAATTAATGCGCTACTACAAACAGAAGCCACCACCATCTTCTCAGAAACACAATTGTCAACTCTCTAGCCACGAGGTTTGTTTACAGGTCACTGGTATGTTTCCTTATCTAATTATATGAGCTGCTTTTGAGTTAGGGATCGTTTGTCTGGTTTTTGCTTCAAATTCTATATAACAAGTTTTATTGTGTTTCTTTCATGTTTGTTTAAAAAATTTAATTATAAATTTGTTTATAAATTTTATAAAATCCAATAATTTATATCACTGATGATTGGTGATTGATTCATAACTTTCAAGTTGGGCCGTATGGGCCAACTTAATGATCTATAGAATCAATAAACCCAGCCCGCAAGTAAAGAGATTTTGTTCTTTCATTCATTCTTAGGTTTTTACACCAACGACGAAAGGTTTCAACAGCTGCCGCCTTCTTCTTTCTCATTCTCACAGGTTGGATTGGATTGGATTGGGATTGGATTGGACAAGAATGGCGAAGAAGAAACGAGATAGGATTATCAACACACAGTCTTTCATCACCAACGATGACGACGCTTCTTCCAGAAAACGATCAAAGGTTCCCAAAACCCATCAGCAGCAAGAGAAGGTGATTGAGGCTGGTATCAGCTCGAAGATCATGAAGGTAGCTCTTGCCCAGCAAAAAGAGATCGCTGATGAAGAGAACGCCGAGAGTAACCCCATCACCGCCGTGTTTTCCGCTGCCTCTGCCTTGACTGCAGAAGAGGAGAAGAGAGTGATTGAAGAGGAGGAAGATGACATTGATGATTTTGACGGAAACTTCGATGATGATGATGATGATTGTTATCAAGTGAGTGCCCTTTTTACTCTCTCCCTCTCTACAGCCTTTTATTTTACGGTTTCAGTGTTAAACGTTGTTAAAGAAGTCTCTTTTCACGCTATATTAAATTATCATGGTTACTACTTGTTATTTTTTTTTTTTTTTTTGAACTTTGGTTACTACTTGTTATTGAGTATACACACATACATACCTATCATGTTCTTGTCTTATTCCTGATCAAAGTTAATTTGCTAGTTTGCTAAAAATAAGTTAATTTGCTAAGTTTAATAGGATTTAGTTTAGAACTTTTTTTGGTCTTCTTTTGATAAACAAATATGAGAAGATATAAATAAGTAGTTGATTTTGTTTCATTTGTCATTATTATGCACCAAGTCACCAACGGACCAATATCGTTTCAAGTTTTGACTTTCACATCGTGACTTGTTTTATGGGTTAGTTGCCGATTCATTGAGGTTTATTGTCATTTTTTATTTTATGTTAGGAAAAGATGAACATTTTAGATGATACAGACTTTGTTGGCTTTTTGTGCTTATAGTTTATAGTATTGTGTGAATCTCAGGAGGATGTCAATGAGGACGACGAGAAGTTGTTCGAGTCATTCTTCGCTAAGAACGCGCCTCCTCAGCGTACTCTAGCAGGATATCATTATCAAGCAGATCAAAGATAATGACGCCGAGTTAGCTCAAGGTTTGATGATCATACATATCTCTCTTCTGTTTTCTGATAATTGTTGCTGATTGTTAATCTATATATCTTCTTTTTTTTTTCTGCAGAAGAGCGTCCTGATCCTCAAATGGACCCTAATATAGCTAAAGCTATATAAAGGGTAATGTTGTGTTCTTCTCTACATTCCTTTTAGCTTCTCACGTCCATAGAATTTGTGTAGTAGTGTGTTTCTCACTGCATTCTGAGATGATCGTATTGCAGTGTTGCCAAGCTTATGAGTGAATACACGGTTGGGAAAATGCCTAAAGCATTTGTGCGCATCACTAAAATGGAACGTTGGCAGGATGTTCTGTACTTGACCGAGCCAGAGAAATGGTCACCTAACGCAATGTATCAAGCCACAAGAATCTTTGCCCACCACTTGAAAAACAGCCAGATTCAGCGGTTCTACAACTACGTTCTGCTCCCGCGTGTGAGAGAGGATATTAGGAAGAACAAGAGGCTGCATTTTGCTCTATACCAGGCTGTAAAAAAGTCCGTTATACAAGCCTAGTGCTTTCAACAAAGGGATACTGTTCCCTCTTTGTAAGGTACATGTTCCTCTTCCATCAATCTTTTTGAGTAAACTATCATCACAATGTTGCGGTGTTCTTACCATGTTCTTTGGATTATTATTTTATTCAGTCAGGGTACATGCAGTCTCCGCGAAGCTGTTATTCTAGGGAGCATTCTGGAAAAGTGCTCTTTCCCTGTGGATCACTCAGGGTATATGATTACATAGATATAACATCTTTTTACAATTTTTAGATTGCTTAGTAATTTTCTTACATGAACTGCAGTATTGCTTTGCTAAATCTGGCTGAGATGGAGTATTGTGGTACAACAAGGTAAACATGTTCTATTCCTTTAGACTTATTTTAACAGGAGTGTGTGAGATAATATGATGTGATGTTGTAACGATTGTCACTGATAGTATTTTGTTATTATGCAGCTACTTTATAAAAACACTTTTGGAGAAGAAATATTGTATGCCTTATCGAGTGCTTGATGCATTGGTTGCTCACTTTATGAGATTTGTGGACGAAATAAGAGTTATGCCTGTGATTTGGCACCAGTCTCTTCTTACTTTTGTGCAACGGTAACTTTCTTTATACAAAACTATTTTTTTGTCAAATAAGAGTAAGCTTATGTTTAGACATGATGTGTAGGTACAAGTATGAACTACTTAAGGAAGACAAAGAGCATTTACAAACTCTTCTCAAGAGGCAAAAGCACCATCTTGTAAAGACATGTTCTCTCTACTCTTTATAAAAAACTAGGTCGGCCCGCCCTACGGGCGGGATATACTTTATTTGTGATCTATTAAGTATTTTATGTATATTTTTATTGTTGATGTTTTAAGTTTTCATTTGTTAGAATCGGTCGATGCTTCACGCGGAAATGTTATCCTTACTATGTATAGAGTAAGTATTTTGTTGGATCATAGGAGGATGTGGTTAACTTCTTTCTAGAAAAAGAGTATTGGGTTATATTGTTTTTAAGATGTTATGGTTGTCCAGTCTGTCTACTTTGTGACTATATATCGTTTTGATTATATGGAGGACTGCATATTGTATTTTGTACATATCCTTTGTATTTTAAAAAAAATATCAATGTTATGTCCTTGACAATGTTCGAATTCTTTGTATTTTTGCTGTTTAATCCTGAATTCTAAACTTTTAGTGTTTTAAGTTTTATAACACTATGAAATTCTAACACTATATATATAAATAGTGTTTTATCAATAGAATTTTATCAAATGAGATCGAGTTTTCTAATACTATTGTATCTGTTTTTTTTTGGTGAGGGTTTATAGAATAGTGGGGGAATGAGGTTCTTGCCATCGTATGAGTTATAACTGATGTGGGAAAGTATTTTTTTTGAAAAAATACTTATTATTTTTCCAGTGGCTGTGGGAAAGTATTTTCCTAGGTTTGTTTATCGATCTTTGATTTTGTGATACCGGAGAAGTATCCGCAGGTGGTGTAATTTTTTTTAATGAAATTTCATATTTGTTAATCTATCAAAAAGAATAATATTTACAATGTCATGCTTATGACTCTATAAACTGAAGACCTATTAGTTACAATGTTTGCTCAAACCACTTTCGAAGAAGACTTGCCAATTTGTGACCAGTCTTATACCTGAGTGAGGTGATTGTTTATATTTGTCTTTAATTTAAATGTTTGGTTGTATATTATGTGTCAAGTACTGTTAGTTCTTTTGTCTATTATGTGTCAAGTAATGTTTGGTTCTTTTTTATATTTGTCTTTAATTTAGATGGTTGTATATTATGTGTCAATTACTGTTAGTTCTCTCGTCAGTTTCGAGTTAGAAATTTGAGTCTTAGAATCATTGCGTTTGAATTAATTGCTTAATACAATATTTCAAATGGTTTGAATGGAACAACGTTCTTTTCTCATTTAATCAGAGTGGTTATTTCAAAATGTTTTCTCATATAGTTGGTGATATTCCAGCTACACGCGGATTGCTATTCAAAATTAACATTTTGATCAGAGTGGTTATTTTAAATTTGTTTGTTTCATGTAGAATTTTTATGTTACTTTTGTGTCATTGTGATTTTAAATTGATGAATATCAAAAGTATTATTATTTTTTTACATTTAAAATAGGAATTATAAATGAAAAGATAGTTCACCATCTCATAAATATGATGGTTTTGCTACTGCTTATTTGTTGTAAAAGATTAATTTTAATAGTATTTGTTATCATGTAAATATAAAGAAAATATAGTAAAGTAGTTTTAAATTGAATATTTCTCAGTACTTTCTTACAGAAAGTTCCAGAGTTTTTAACAAAGAATAAAGATATAAGAACTTAATCATGAATATTTGACATATGAAAGGACAGTATCATTTCGCACAGACAGATTGATAAACAGAGAGATAAACAAATTTTTACACTGGTTTTGTGCTATACTGAAACTTCCACAACATCTCTACAGTAAAACTTAATCTGTTTACAGCATATACCACAATAAAGCAATTTAGTCACTGAGATAACCAGCTTAAGAATAATCAAACGAAGAATTTGAAACAAATTAAATTGAAGATATACCATCTTATTGGAATTTAGAGCTCAACTATTGCCTTTGTTGGTGCTGCCTTTTGACAACTGGAAACACAGCGGCTTTTGCCTTCTTAACATGCTCTCTAGCCACCTGGACAATGAGTCCTTGTAAATCCACTAAGTGCACTGATATAATTATACACACGATTGAAAGGAAGAATAAGTTACATGATTGTCTTCATGCTCTGTTGCTGGCGCTATAGAACCCAAGTTATGTCGCAATTCCATTCTCAGAAGGCGTACTTGAACAAAATTCAGTAGTAGTAGAAAAGCAAGAAGCTTTCTAATAACATAACGTTGACCAACACTATCGTTTTTAAACCTCATTCGTTCTGTTTCAATATTATGACGGAGAAACAAAACATTACTCCAAATTACATAACATAAGGGTGGAACTGAAATAAAGATTCGAGGTTTAGAGGATCTAACCAGCAACTATTACCAGATCCCAATCTGTTTTACCTTCTTTCCCGAAATTTTACCAGATCCAAAGTTCCATTAACCCACTTCGTAATCGGAAACAATGATTTCCGTCGTGCGTTGGCAAAACAGTCTTGTCTCCTCTATTATCAGACGGGGAGGGAGGAGCTGTCCGTTGGAGATTTAGCCGACGCCGTCTCTACGAAACCGAAGCAGGCTTTGGAATCTTGACGGTGGTTGAAGAAACATGATCAGAAGCTTGTGTTGACGTACCGTTGTCGGAGAAGGCGCATCTCCACGGCGAAAGAGCAACAGCCGGACTTCAAATCAGTAAAAACTATATATGAGTTAGCCAATGGTGTTCATGGGATGAAATCTAACCTTATTTATAAATAGAGTTCCACCAACTTTGAGGGAGAGAAATAGCATTGAATGAGTAATATATTCCGTAAAGAATCAGAGGAGATGGATGTAATCTGAAACGACAGAAACGGTGATGGTCAAAATGAAGAAAGCTAATGGAAGCGTGAGCGATAAGACTACAGGGCCTCTGAGGCTGTGGGTTTTATTTCTTATGATTAACAAAAAGCCCACGAATTTCCATTCCATTCGTTTAATGAAACGATGCGATTTGTTAAACATGACACGTGTCACGCCTACAATACTCGAATTTCTGACCTGTCTGCTGAGTTGGACACCCCAGGAATGATGAAAAGGCTACTTTATATATAAAGATTAACTTTTATTTGTTTGGTGAATCACTCACTACTTATTGGGCTCGTTGATGTTAATTTTTAGGTTACTCCTGAGATTGTGAGAGAGCTTCAGGGTAGCAGAAACCGTGGAGAGAAAGATGATCCTATGTTGACTAATTATATCCTTTTTTTTATATCTTCTTAATTCTCTTTTCAATTATATTACATATGAGTTATGTTGTGTTATGTCCTTGACTGCAGTTCACCTTTTTCAGTTACTACAATCAACAACCCGATCAAAGAAGACAGGTTTGACATTCCTGAAGTGCCAATGGAGGAGGACTGATTCTTTTTCTTCTAGTGTTTTTTTTTTGTTTTGTTTTGGAAAGACGAAAATTCAGTTTTGTCATGGTTATTTAATTAATTTTAAGTCAGAATCAAGTGTGATCCTTTTAAATATGTTTTATAGCCCTCTTTGTTATAATCCAAAGTTCGTAATGATTTTCATGTTTAGAACATCAGAGAAACTCACATGAAGCTCTCAAAAATTATAAAAAATGAACAATTTTTTATACAATTATTTTTAATACCAAAAGAATATTTAGACCTTGATCAAAAAAAAAGAATATTTAGACCAAGAGTTGTTTGAATAAGTGCAGAAATGGTTTCTTTAAAATTGGTCAAAATCTCTTTACGAAGAGATTCATTCTATTATCTCTCTTGCTTTTTAATTATTAAAGTAATTAGTCAAAGTATGTCAAAAGCAAAAATACAGTATATTAGGAAAATTTGTACAATTTCTAAAACGGATTAAAAACTATTATAATTCAAATTTGCAACACAGAAAACAATAATAGATTTGCATTTATTTTTATCTTGTAAATTCAAACTCTTCTAATAAACCTCAACCGTCAACCATTTCAATAAGATCCTACGGCTGTTATTATTTTATCGATTTGGAAAAAAAATGTTATTGGCATTGTCAACAAAAATATTCGTCCACAATAAATGTTCTCAGCAGCCAAACTCCATCCTTCTCCCACTTCCTTTACTCTTCTTCTTCTTCGGTTTATCTCAGTTATAGCTAAATATATGTGTAATCACAGCTGTACGGACGAATGTGGTTGCTTCTAAACGTCAGATTCTACTTTCTTTAGTATTGTCTTCCTTCAGAGATCAAGGTTTGTGTTCATCTTCCCATGTATTTACTTCTACAAACTCTGCAAAATCCATGTTAATTTTATAGCTCACATTTCTTTGGATTTTGCGATTTTTTTAGGGCTCAAAGCTGTTAATAATTGAGAATTCAGAAATTAATTTCAGAAATTGTTATCTTATGTAGCTCCTTTTAGTAAAAGATCTACATCATTACTCCTTTTAATCCTTTCCTTAAAAAGTGTTATTAGTACCCTGAAAAGGCTGATTAGTAAAAATTAAAAAAAAAAAGATCTTTTATTGTGGCTAATCTTCATTGTACAGTGAAAAATTCTCTCTTCTTGTTCCTTTGTGTCTGATTTTCTTTTTTACAATTTAAATTTAGGGCATTGTTTTGTCTTCTTCCACGATTCATTGGTGCATTGGGGATTGGGTTGCAGGTTCTTGGTAGTTGGTAATGGAAAAAAAGAAACAACATACATAAAAGCAATTGTTCTTTAAAAAACATTAGTATAAGTTTAATTTCTCTTTATATTTTAAATGATAAGAGGCCATTCTCACCATTTTGTTTTGATGTTAGTTATTACCTTTATTTTCCTCTTGAGTTAAAAAAAAAAGAAACTTATGCTTGCAGAGGGACCAGATGGTGTTGGTCTATTTAATAGTATCACCTGATTAAGAAGAAGAAGAGAGAAATTGTTTCTTTAAGTAAAAAACAAGGAAAAACGCAAACTTGGTATCTTTTGTGCTCTCTGGTTTCAACAAAGATTCACAAAGAAAAGATGATGCTGGTGAGAAGAAGATTGGGTTGCTGCAGCAGGGATAGGGAGATTAGCATTGATTTCGATGAACAAGATAGTAAGTACCTTATCATTTCCAAATCTTCTTTCATTCTCACACTAATAATCATATGCTTAACGAAAGTCTGAATCTTAAGCTGATATAAATGACAAAAACTGGAAGATAGAGACTTTTAGGTATTTTCATTAATGGGGGGTGTTTACTGCTTACACATGATATTGAATATTTAAACTAACTGTTTTTTTCAAATAAAACGTGAGTGGTACTCCATTTGTCATATGACCGGTTTGTGACTGGTATGGGACACATAACAGACCCTTAAAGATCTACACCAAACCGGTCATTCGTGTAATAAATAGGGCTCGTGAAGTCTGTAGCTTTCCCTGCGACATCAATGCATACATTCAATTTGATGTGAGTGCATTTTGTCTGACTCAATGACCTTTACTCTATAGACCAAACCCTGTTTCTTTGGATGTGGGGGAGGGTCCTCTAATGTTTTCTTCAGTTGTTTACGATCATTGATTATATTTATTCAGAAACTTCCAAGGGTAGGTTGTTAATTAATTGATTTCACATGGTCATTACGACTAAACATTTCATAAAGAAAATTTAATTTAAGGAAAAATGTGGATTCATTAATAAAGAAGAATGCATATACACTTGAATGTGTATGTATACAAGCCAGTTTCGTAGGCGACTTGCAGATTATCTTTCATTTTTTCAAGGGTATACTACTAGATATAGCTGTAGCTATAATAATTAAATCAAAGACACTGGTGTTTGATTAAACAACTTTTGGTATATGCTGTGAACGTTTGAAAAAAATGGTTATGTTGTGACTCGTGACGAGTGATCAAAGTCTTCGTTTGTGGGTCCGTATAGAACTTTCACCACATGGGGATACTACTAAGTACTAACTCATTGTTTTTGAGATTATTTTATACATATCCTTTTGAAAAGGAAGCATTTAAATTTGTTTTAGGTGTCTTGGGTTAACCAAAGTCTTGACTTTAGCTATTAAAGACTCGTGGAACACAACGACTTTGATTCCTCTTTTTTTTATATACCATTGTTTTTTTCATTTTGTATTGTACAACACTAGTCTCCTCCATAAACGTGTGTATGATACTACTATTTTCTTGATTCCCATCTGATGAGTGAAACAATAAGTATATGTGAAGGTAGTTGTTTGAATAGTCTTTAAGTACTCTCAACTTGGTGTAGTCCATTAAAGCATGTTAACTTATTATCTTTCTAAGATGACATGGTGTACCTTTTTCTTTTTAGGAATGATTACATACGACGGCTTGGAAGCTTGTATTATCAACAATCAGTCATATGAAGAAGAAGAAGAAGAAGAGAGTGGAACACACGGATGCAGCCTGACAGATTCATTGGACGATGATGCATTCTCAAGCTGTTCATCAAGCAAAGAGGCCTCCAGCTCTTTTTCTTCAAAATGGTTACCGATGAAGAATGAAGAACACAGTTCCAATGGGTTGAACTTATCTGGAAGGTCCAAACAGTTTGATGGTAAGGAGAAACCAAGCTATGTCTACTGCCATTTGGATGTGGAAGCCATGAAGGAGAAATTCTCAAAGCTATTGCTTGGGGAGGATGTCACAGGGGGATGCAAGGGTATCCAAGTAGCTTTGGCTTTGTCTAATGCTGTAACACATCTTGCTAGTATGTCCCTATCTATCCTAGCACTTAAACATTTATGTTCTTTTGGTATATGTCTACTAAAGTTTCTTGGTGGAGTCTGCAGACTCGATATTTGGGGAGCTATGGAAACTGGAACCTCTCTCTGAGGAGAAGAAACAGAAATGGAGAAGAGAAATGGATTGGCTACTTTCTCCAACTAACTACATGATTGAGTTAGTCCCTACTAAGCAAACTGATGCCAATGGAAGATCAATTGAGGTAATGTAGCTAGTGATCCAAGATTTTATATACTCCAAGAGGAAGAAACTGAAACTGAAACTATTGTTTTAAACAGATAATGACACCGAAAGCTCGTGCAGACATTCATATGAATCTCCCAGCTCTTCAGAAACTGGACTCCATGCTAATTGTAAGCTATTATCCTTTTTTTCTTTTCTTTTGATCTACCTCCTTATTTAATTTTTCCTGATGATTGCAAAAAATCCACAGGAGATACTGGACTCAATGGTGAAAACAGAGTTTTGGTATTCAGAAACCGGTAGTAGAGCTGAAGGGACGAACAAGACAACAAGCGAGAGCAAGCGGTGGTGGCTTCCATCACCAAAAGTGCCCAAACCTGGTCTCTCTAACTCAGCAAGAAAGAAACTGCTAGACAAGGGCAAAGTTGTTTATCAAGTCTTCAAAGCTACTAAATCCATAAATGAAAACGTTCTTCTCGAAATGCCAGTACCATCCATTATCAAAGAAGCAATACCCAAAGTAAGGTTTTTTCCTCTCTTTTCTCCCTTGTGGTTAATCATAATAGGGTAAACAACTATCTCTAAACTCTTGTGTGTTGTTGTAACAGTCTGGAAAGAACAGCCTCGGTGATGAACTGTACAAAATGTTGGTTGCTGAATCCACCACAGTGGATGAAATCCTTGTATCTCTCAAGCTTGGGACCGAACATACTGCGCTCGAGACTGTTAACAAGTTAGAATCTGCTATATTTGCATGGAAGGAAAGGATTACAGAGCAGGAAATCAACACTAAATCTCCTGTGAGGACACCGTGGTCATTTGCTAAAGATCCATTGTCTGACACTGGTCGGAATGAGTTTCTCTTGAACAGAGCGGAAGCACTTAGAAGTCAGATCAAATCCAAGTACCCTAATCTTCCTCAGTCGTTTCTTGATGCCACAAAAATTCAGTATGGCAAGGTATATAAAAACATGAATCACCAACTCCTGAAACAGCACATACTTTTTTTCCTATAAGACTGATCCTTCTTCTCTGTGTGTTTCAGGACGTAGGTCATGCGGTTCTTGAGGCATATTCAAGGACACTTGCTAATTTGGCGTACAGGATACTTTCAAGAATGGGAGAGATATTGAAAGAAGATTCTTTGAGTAATCCAAACTCTCCTGCGCCACCGAGTTGTTTCCCTAGCTCTCGTGATCTTTACAGAACACCTGAGAGGCCTTTGCTCTCGTCTCGTGCAAGGCATTCTCTAACAGATGACATGAAGAAAGCCGATGGGATGGAGACGGAAACTGGTTTAGATTTCTTGTTCGCTGATGCTAAGGTCAGTTCGGTGAATGCAGCAACTCCGAGTAGGAGCAGTAGGATATGGTGTATGAGCAAAGTACCACCTGATGCTTCTCCTTGATTCAGAGGGCTTAACTTAAAGTTCGATGCGTGCCACCTGAAGCTTCTCCTTTTCTTTTGTTTTAGAGGGTCCCTTTAAATTATGGAGTCTCGGATATTGTAAATGTATTGATAACATGCTCTAAACTATGAATATTGGCAATTTTGTTCATAACTGTGGAGGAAAAAAATGAACTTCCAATCGGATTGATATCTAAAGATTTTAATCGGATTGAAAAACGTTTCTATCAAACGATTTTTAAAGGATTTGTAAACGGTTTTAGAACGATGTTTGCGATTTGCTCCGCAACACTTCCACGAAACGTTTCTTTCTTATTTCAAAATCGGATTGTAACTCTTATTAAAAATATACAAAATATAACGAGAGAATAGGTCTAGATATTTAGATATTTGGGTCAATTCCTTTTTATTTGGATTTTTTGGGTCTTAGACATTAATTTGGACCCAAATAAATATTTATTTTTTTTAAATATGAATTTAGGAAAATTCCTTTCATGCTCGGATTGGTTCGAATCATAATTCAAATACAAGTAAAGTACATGTAATATTTGGATACATAGTAGGTCTAAATCGGTTCAGATATTAAAATCTGAAAAAGATTAGAAGTAACTGAAAACTTGAAAAATAGTCCGAAACTTAAAAAACAATTGAAAATCCAACAAATGCCAAAAATATATTTAAATATCCAAAAATAATCTGAAATTCTACCCAAAATATAACACGAAAAAAAAGAAAATACCATAACTTTTGTCTGAATGACCGAAATATATTTTTAAATTTTGAAAATTTTACCTGAATTTTGAAATACAACTAAAAACTTACCCAAAAAAAAACATCTGGAATACTGAAAACATATTCAAAATACCAAAATATACCTAATATACACAAAATATTTCATGTACTTTGGGTATCCGACTGAGTTTTGGGTTTCCGAACCAAGATTTGGTCATCCAAAATACTCAATAAGTACATTTCCTTCGACCCATGCCCATTTCTTCTGGATCGAATAAATGTCTAAGTTTAAGACAAAGAATTATATAAAAATGTATATACTAAATCTCAATTAAATTAATTTATAAATTATATAACTTTAAACAAATTCTCTTCTTCGATATGATACAATTTTGTAACATAATAATGTACAACAATCACAAAATACTAATTCATGTCAAACTTTGTCTATAATCTAAAAAAAATCTGTGCTTTCGAAGCACGGATCAAAACTCTAGTTATATCTTAATCATCTATCTAAATTAAACTAGCAACAAAGTTTTTATAGAGACAATCCCAATCACTAAACTTTTTTTTTCTTTTTGAAATTCGTAAAGAAAGGTGCATGTTTGTCACAGGCTGTTTTGAATTACATAAAGAAATTTGCAAGTTTTGGTTTTAAACTTGTACTAAAAAGATATTTGGGTTTTATCTGAATAATAAGATATATAAGGTTCATTGAATGATATATTTGTAAATAAAGGGGGCAAAATGCCGATTTTACTACTTTCTATTTACCTAAGTGTATATTTTATTTCCAAGTTCCAACCTTGTAGCGTCGTAAGCCAAAAAAAGGACGTTTAGTTATAAGTGACGGCTAAATAGATGTATAATACTAATAATCTGCTTCTTCTTCATCTACCTCGTCCGATTCTTCCTTCTTTCACCACCACCAGGTTTGTTTAGCTGCAACTTGATTTTGTGTGGGTAAACAGGCAATGATGGCCAAAGTAGCCTGTTACAATGTCATATTGATTAATATTTGATTTGATTGGGGGAACACAGTACTTATCGAGTCTGCAAGAAGATCGTTTCGAAAAGAATGAGTACGAATCCTGCAGTGGAGCCTAAAGTTCGCAAATTCGAATCTGTTGAAGAAGGAGGAGCTGATTTGAAGTCAGTAAGCAAAACTGATGGTATATGTTTTTGCCTTCTTCTTCTCTCTTTTAAAAGCCTTGTGGATTTTGAGATGGTAATGGTGTGTTTTGTTTTGTATATGCAGGTGGTATCAGATTCCGTCTCGTTTCCTATAACATATTAGCTCAGGTACTCTCTCATATTAACATTATGGTTTTACTATGATAGTTTATAGCTGAGTCCTGTCTTGTATTTTGAGGCTTTAGATAAAAGACAGTTTCTTTTCGTTTGTGTTATTCTTCTACTGAAGACTCATCTTTCGTTTTAGGTTTATGTGAAGAGCTCCCTTCTCCCACACTCCCCACCTGCCTGCCTCAAGTAACTTACTCTCTCAGTCTTGAAAATTGTCAAGAGTTTCTTGTGTGAGTTGTATTGTATCAAATGGCCTTTGAGTGTAGAAAAATATTTCTGAAACCTAAGTAGTACAGAATAGTTATGGATCCTATTGAAGAACTTTAGCTAGAAACTAGCATCATCACTATGCTTTGTCTTTTTGCTCTCACGTTAATGATATGTTAACGATTATGTACCTTTGAAGCGCTTAGAGAAAATTGTTATGATATTTGTTTGCAGTAAAGGTGACTTTGTCTTCCTTCTTTTTTTTTTTTAAGATGGAAAGCCCGTTCACAGGCAATTCTCGGCGTGCTCAAAAAACTCGAAGCTGACTTCTTTTGTTTGCAGGTTTCTTCTTCTGAAACATTTCTTCTTTTGTTGTTTGGTTTGAACTGAGAAACCCTTGAGGTAGTTCTAATACGTGAATAAATGTTAGTATTGTACACGGCGCACCCTTTAAAATTATGTGCCTCTCCACTTGTTAGTAATATTGTAACATGTTTCTCTCAGGAAGTAGATGAGTACGATAGCTTTTACAGGAAAAACATGGACTCTCTGGGCTACTCTGGGATCTATATTCAGAGAACCGGTCAGAGGAAGCGTGACGGTTGTGCAATCTTCTACAAGCCTAGCTGGTATATGATTTTAAATTAAAAAACATTCATGTGTGCACCAAAAGAACGTTTTTTTTTTTTTTAACTTAATGCAGAAACCTTAATCTGATTGAGACAACACTCTTTTCTTTGGATTTAGTGCAGAGTTAGTTGCCAAAGAAAGGATCGAATATAATGATCTCTTGGACTCAGTAAAGGCATACACTGTTTCCTGCAGTGAACAGGATGAGAAAGCGAAAGGTAAACTTATCCTTTCTTTGTGGTGTTTCTTTATATATCTATCTCTAAACATCATTTACCAACTTTATTCTCTTCACATAGATTCGGGAAAAGACAGCCGTGACCTTAGTGATCCACTAGTGAGACTAAAACGCGATTGTGTTGGAATAATGGCTGCTTTTAGGATCAACGAGCCGTTTCGTCACATCGTCATCGTGGCAAACACACATCTTTACTGGTAAAAACAACACTCTTGTCACCCATTATAGATATCTTTTCTCCACTTGTCTCATTTCATGTTTGCTTCTTTCTTTCCATCCAGGGACCCGGAGCTGGCTGATGTGAAGCTTGCACAAGCCAAGTATCTACTTTCACGACTAGCTCAGTTCAAGAAACTAATATCAAATGAATTCGAGTGCACACCTTCGCTGTTACTATCTGGTGACTTCAATTCAATTCCTGGGGATAAGGTTTGATCGCAGTTTTACCTTGAGTTCTACACTTTTAAATCTATTTTCTCAATTTTTTTTTTTTTTTTCAGGTGTATAGTTATCTAGTATCTGGTAATGGTAAACCTGCAGAGACCATAGAAGAAACACCAGTGCCTCTGTGTAGTGCCTATGAAGTGACAAAAGGAGAGCCTAAGTTCACTAACTGCACTCCTGGCTTCACAAACACACTTGACTACATCTTCTTCTCTCCTTCAGGCTTCATCAAACCAGTGAGTATCCTCCAGCTACCTGAACCGGAATCTCCAGATGTTGTCGGTTTCTTACCAAATAATCATCACCCGAGTGATCATTTGCCGATAGGAGCTGAGTTTGAGATCAGTCGGGAATAGAGAATTTTGTTCTCGAGAAAGTTTTGTTGCATTACTTCTTTGTTTCACCATGAAAACTATACAAAGTATTGAAGGAACTTGTGTTAGTCTCAATAAAGTGAAAACTACTTTTTCGTAGGTTTTAATTGATTTATAAAGAATGTTTGAATTTTCTTCAGAAGAAATTTATCAATATCAAATTTTCCTAAGATTTTCTGGTTACTGTTTAATTTTGAATTCTGCTATTTGTGATATAACATTTTCTACAATAATAATTACGAATGTGAATACTTAGTGACTGATTGATGCCCGTGCTATCGAATGAAATCAGTGCATTGCAGACTTGCAGTGAATCATCAAGAAACATAGAAGATTGGTGTTAGATACATGAGTAAGCCAATCTATCTGGATGAATGATATTTGCAATTCTGGCTGATCAAACTAAACAACCCGGGAATTATATGTTGACCACTAAATTAGATTTAATGCTCTAACATAATTAAATCTAGTTTAAGGATCCTGGTAAAAAACAGACTAAGTACTATGTTATAGTTCCCAAAGAGAGAAACAGCCTTATAGTAAAAACAAAAAAAAAAAAAAACAAAAAAGAGAAACAGAAAACTCTAATAATCTTTTTGCTTCATGCCAAAGTAACACTTGCTACACCACTATGACGTACCAGTGCTCTTCTCGTTCGAAGGGAACCGAACATACAAGAATCATGTCCAAACTCCTATAAACCTTTTATTCTTCAAGAATGGCAGATCACAAAAGGACAAAATCATGTCGTTGATCATAAACTGAGCACATTGTCCTTATCGACTCCAGCTTCTATCAGGAAATAATAAAGTTTCTCTTTCTTTCGAGAATGTGATGTATGGAAAGATTTAAAAAAATTAATTTGATTACTATATCATCAAAGTTTTCGATAACCGGATTTGTTGAGGTGATTCTTAAGAGTTATTGATCGTTTCGGGTCAACAGATTGTTAAAGCTCGCATCCGAGTGTCGCTCTGTTTCAGTTATTATTTGCGGCAGTGGGCTTGACTTTACTTGCAGGTGGAGGAGGCTTCTTGACAGGATGTGGCGTTGGTATCAACCCGACTTCTTGCACGGTTCATGGCGTGGCGGCGGTGGAGGTGGGTGTCTCTTGGTAAGAGTTATTATATCTTTGCTGACGGTATAAGGTCAAAGAGATCATCGGGAACCAACTATTTTGGAGACAACAAGGGAGTTCCCGACATCCTCGGCAACGAGGAGAACTCACGGTCCCGAGATTATCGTCGATGGTAAAGAACGATAACCGATTCCTTAGGATTTTAAAAATGGTTTAGCGGATTGTGCTGTGTTTAGTGGGTGGATGAAGCTAGGTTATAATATATTGATTCGGGAGCTTTTGTTCAAATCAACTTTGTAACTGGATCCGAATCCCCGTTATCGGGAAGAATAAAAAATTATTTCTTAAAAAAGGAAAAAAAGAAGTTGTGAATTTTTTGTTAAAAAAAAGAAGTTAGTGAATTTTATTTTAGGACAATTCTTTCAAATAACATTTTTAATTTTTTATCATAAAAATAGCATTCAAAAATAAAATGACTAAAATAATATATTTTTGTTTTGAAAATTTTAATATTTATTTTTTTATTTTTAAAAATTTGAATACATTTCTAAAACTCCACTATTTAACTCTAAACATTGTCAAAAACTTGGTTTGGTGTTATTCTGATTTTTTTCTTTTTATTATATTTTAATAGACTAGATGCCAAAATAACTGGTTGTTCATGGATAAGAGTGGCGCGTGCAAATTTCATCGACAGGTGTATCTTACAACGACAGTTCATACAAGCCCAGTATATAGGTAACTGGGCCATAGGCATAAGGAGAAAATCATGTCGGCCCATCATTTTATTTAACATTTTTGTATCTCCATCAGAAAGGACAAAATTGATTATCATGACATGTTAAACATGATGATCTAGTACAAATCTGTTGAATAAGATTCCAAACAATATAAGCCGGTCATGATCTCTATTTACCTATCAACCACTAAAGCTTGTACTGTCGCACCATGATAATTGTCAGTACGAACGAATATTCTTTTACCCGTCCCTAAACGTTACCGATAATTTGAACCATTTGCTAAAAGGAATAACAAAGTCGTACCCTGACTTTTCTTTTCATCTAAAATGACAGTGACGTAATGTAACGTCTCCAAAACATTTCTTGTTTCAAAACGAACAATGATCATTCCTTTTGAATATGTATATCACAAATACACAAACAACCGAATATAAGTGTACTACTTACATTCTCTATTCTTCTTATATATATTATATCATTCATCAAGATAAGGTCTTAGTTAAAACCGTTCACCTTTTCAAAATGAACATGTTTGATGTGTGTTTCACCGGAGAGTTCATAGTCAAAGCTTCCAGCAACAACCCTGAGAGACCTCATAGCCTTTCTCTATCAAATCTCGACCTTCTTTCCGGCCGTTTTCCAGTGACCTACTTTTACTTCTACCCCAAGAAACCACACTTGGTTTCAACCTTTGGTTCCATCGTTGAATCCCTCAAAACCTCCCTCGCTGAAACTCTAAACTACTTCTACCCTTTTGCTGGTCAGATAGTTCCAAACGAAACCTCTCAAGAAGAGCCTATCATCCTCTGCAACAACAATGGAGCCTTGCTAGTCCAAGCACGAGCCAACACCGATCTCAAGAGTCTGGACTTTTACAACCTCGACGTGTTTCTCCAAGCAAAGCTGGTTCGAGTTAACCCTGATTTCCCCTTGCAGATTCAAGCTACAGAGTTCGAGTGTGGAGGCTTCTCTCTAACGTTCACATTCGATCACGCTTTAGGAGACGCTAGCTCTTTCGGCAAGTTCCTCAATACGTGGTCAGAGATATCAAGGAAACAGCCGGTTTCTTGTGAACCAGATCACCGTAGAAACCTCCTCCTGCCACGCTCTCCTCCGCGTTACCACCCTCTCTTAGACAAAACGTTCATAAAATGCAGCGTGGAGGAGATCAAGAATATACCAACTCCCAAAACGCTCATCAAGCGTCTCTATCACATCGATGCTTCGAGCATAAACGCGTTACAGGCTCTAGCTAATGTAAACGGAGGGAATAGGACAAAGATTGAAGCCTTCTCTGCTTATGTTTGGAAGAAGATGGTGGATTCTATAGAGAGCGGTCACAAAACGTGCAAGATGGGCTGGCTTGTTGACGGTAGAGGAAGACTAGAGACCGTTAACTCTAGCTACATAGGAAATGTTTTGTCTATAGCTGTCGCTGAAGCCACCATTGAGAATCTGAAACAAAACCATGTCTCAGAGATAGCAAACATAGTGCATGAATCGATTACTGAAGTGACAAACAATGCTCATTTCACAGATTTGATAGATTGGATTGAGAGTCACCGACCTGGACTGATGTTAGGTCGGGTGGTTCTCGGACAAGAAGGACCAGCTTTGGTCTTGTCTTCAGGAAGACGGTTCCCTGTGGCTGAGTTGGATTTTGGGTTTGGTGCACCTGTCCTTGGAACTGTGTGTTCAACGGTTGAGAAAATAGGAGTTGGTTACCTCAACCAGCGACCTAGCGCCTGCAATGACGGCTCGTGGTCGGTCTCTGCTATTGTGTGGCCTGAACTCGCTGCAGCTTTAGAGTCTGACTCTATTTTTCAGCCAATGTCTGCTAAGCATCTCCAACTCCAGACCTGACAAAAGCTCACCTAAGGTCGAAAAATAAGCCTAAAGGAGCCTTTCATTAACGGTTTCTTTATTATGTCGTGAGATTATGATTACAATAAGTTAAAACCATGGAGCCTGAGTTTTTACTTTTTACACATTATCTACACACTATATGTTACATTCTGCAATGTAAACAAAAACAAAATCAGTATATGGTCATCGTGTTTTAAGGTTTCTTCACGATATTTCTTGGCTTCTTCATAAAAGCTTTCTCTGTTGGAGAATGTTAAAGGAAGCTCTTCATCAGCATCATCAGGCTCACTTCTGTCTATCCAGCTATGATGTGTACTTGAGTCTTTTGGAGTATTGTCTACATCGGTGGACTCAGTGGGTGAGTTTGGTTCGTCTGGTAACTCGCGGTACAAGTGTTTAATTATGAAAAGAGCAGTATCATTATCTCTCCAATAGTTTCTGCACAATATATATGACGAACATCCGTCTGAGTTCTTTGCCTCTAAACGTAAATGTAATGTGTGATTAATGAAAAGTTTCACTTACGTATGAGCTCCTATGGCTTGTAGATACGGATGCTCAAAAGTTTTATCCTGCATCACCCAAAGAACCGTTTATTATTATATGCAAACTAGCATGTGATCTTTTAACTAGGCTGTTAAGTAGGTGAAGATGTTTCACCTGTAGCATGTGATCTATTCGACCATCTCGTGTTCCGGTCAACCTTTCCATCATTAAGGAACCATATGATCTTCCATCCTTTTCGTCATCCGTGTCTTCCGACTCTGTTCAATGAACATTAAAAAGTACATGGATTCACCCTACTGTGCAGATACAATGGAGTCATCAAGTGGGAGTGAAAAACTTGCATAGCAAAATCGAATTTTCACCTTCTAGTCTATCCGAGATTTTGGATTGGCAAATAGTGAGAACTCTCGTCTGCATGGAATTAAGGATGAGTCTTGTGTACGTTGCAAAAGATAAGAAGTTAAGATTAAACAAAATGAACTGATAAGAAGTCTGAGGAAACACACACCCGTACAGAATCAAAATGATTCATTACTCTATGTGAACGCGCTGCAAAATCCTCTTTGAAAATCCTACAGAATGTTACATAAGCAAACGAATTAGTAGAGAGGAAAGTAAAAAACAAATATCGAACCACAAGACTTTAACTACCTGTAATCCAATATGCAACCGCTTGCCACCTCTGTGGTAAGGAACTATAACGGGTCGTTTGGGAAGGTACTCTTTGCACACTAGTGGCTCCACCCTGCGTGCACAAAACACAGTTTTGTTTTTACACTTGCAAAAGAACGTAATGGAGAGAAACAGGGAGATCATAAACTAACCTATATGCAACAGGGTCATAGGGGTGAAAAATGTTGAACATTCGACGACAAGCTGGCATCTCTTCAATAACATTCTCCTCTTCCCAGTAATCTCTTCCCTTACCTAAGACATGTTGAGCACCTTTTACACCATATAAAGAGATTTTGCAAAGAAAGGTTTTTGTTGTTTTATCATATCCCAGTGTAATGTAAAAAGCTAAAAACAAGTGAAAACGCTACTGAACAGGTAGTACCTATCCCAATACGTATATTTCGAAGGGCCAGAAACACTCCGAGAGGAGACCCAACTGCAAAGAAAGTGTCAACCTGAGTAGAATATGTAGTTCAAAATTAGGATGGCGTTTCCAATTGAGATAATAGACACGTAAATTATACGAACCCACACCTTGAACTCGAGCTTTTGGTACTTTATATAAGGAGTGAAGCTTGTAGGTCCATTGGCATCTTTAGTTAGGACTTTTCCATTGATGTGCTGCTGCTCAGGCATCACAAATGCCTTGGCTTTTTCTGTAGAGAACACCATTTCAAATCATCACATCAATGTATATGAGAAGCGTTTTCAGACACAACTCCAGAGTATGGAGAACATAGAAATCGAGGGTCAGAATTAATACCGTCCGTCAATATTCTGGCATTTTCTGATTGCAGTTGCGCTACTTTTGACCTCAATGATTTAATCTGCATTAACAAGTTTTACCATTAGTGAAAAAAAATAACTCTTTTGTTTTGGTCAATCAGGAGAGAAACTGGACTACACTTCACAGAGAATACAAATATCATCAAATAACTGAAGCCTATAACTTGGAAGTGTCAATATTTACCTCTTCTTGTAATAACTTGATTGTATCCTCGTTATTAGAATCGCCGCATTTTAATTCCCAAGATTTTTCTGAAGAGGAAGAAGAACCAGAAGATCGAGAGTCAGCTCCATCTGGTCCATCATGTGAGGAGATAGCACCACTAGAATCATGATGGTCATCTTCCTCGCTGCCTCTTCTCTCCAGGCCCACGCTGTCTACAACAGAATCAGAGACCGATGAAGAAGCCTCTTGAACGACATGGTGATGCTCCAATACCGTTGATTCTTTATCCATCATGTCATTATCTTGACCTGTGATTTCCTCAGTGTTATTCAATAGGTTAGATTTCTCTGGCTCAAGATTCGGTGATTGATGCGAACTACAAGGTTTGTCAGCGCTTTCTGGGATTGGGGGAGATTCTTCATCTGGGAAAAATCTCTTGTATACTGCATCCATCGGAAATGGGGATGACAGATTGTGCTGATGACATAAGATGTCGTAGGAAAGAACGCTCCCCAGAGAATGTCCATAAATAGATATCTGTAAAATGTCCATGAACAGAACATGAATTCTTAATTTAATGCGAGCTTACACTAGTGACAGGTTTGATAAATGAAAAGACTAAACCGGATGGGCACGGTACCTTTCCATCATAGTCAGGGTTCCGCTTTATAAATTTCAGATACAGTCTATTCAGCTGGTTTGAAACCTGGAAGATGTAAAGGAGAAGACATTAAACGGATGCAGACAATGAAAGTAACAAGGTCTAGTAAGGGTTTCCGCTGTCAAAAACTCTAGTGTTGAATCAACTTGGCAGTACTGAAACAAAAAGAGTATCAAAGTTGGGAGATTGCAATACCGAATCAATTATAGCCTGACAATAAATGGGGCTCATGTAATATAACACATCATGAACAGTTGCGCTTAGCATCTCTCGCAAACGCCGCACACCTTCTAATGTACATTTATCAACAGCCGCTTCCCCACTTAGTTTTAGACCTTTTCTCCACTACAGAAACAATTAAGAGAGAAAGAATATGTGAATTTAAATAATAATACACAAACATAAACCAGAAAAGTGATTTACATATATATGTATACCTGGCATGGGATGAAAAGAACTCTTTGAGTGCCACGCTGATGAGAGGTTAGATGACGTTCACCTAAAGCCGCTGTGATTTGACGAAAGTTTCCAACGTCGTCAACAAGATTAGACTTTTCAACTTTTTGACCAATACCATGAACCATAAATACAAGATGGCGAACAGGGACCTATACAAAGTATCACAAAACAGACATATGATTCAGGGAGCTGGAAAATATTGAGATATTCTGAAGCTAATTTGACAGTAGATATCAGATGCTCTATACTAAGGCATACTTGAGAACAATAGTCATCCATTTCTTCCTCTTTTTGTTGGCGTAGTTCTTCCTGAACAGAAGCACAACAAATATGATTCAGTTACAAGAACTCTTAATCAGTAAACAACAAGATTCCAAAGAGGATAACTCCTGCAATAGGCTTGCTTGAATCACTAGACTTTCAAAATTTCTGATGGGACCTTGGAAAAAAATGTGAGACTTAGTTAGAATATTTTTAAGAACCTGTGTAGGTTTAGGAGAGTAAGAACCAGCGTAACCACGTCTCAGCTTAATTCCATTTCCAGTATAGCCAACAATGCCAGAGAATCCAGAGGGATCAACATTAAGCCAAGCTTCCCAAGTATCATCTTCCCCAGTAAAGAGCGCATGAAGTCCCTACATTAACGACTTAGGATAATATAATTATTCAGCTGAAAATAAAAAGTACATTTTTTACACATGAGCTAAAACACGTACCAAACTGGAGCCCTGCAAATCAACTCGAGCTGCAAAGAGACCAGAGGGTTGAAACCTTCTTCTGCGCCAGACCTGCGTGAACAACGGATTCAAACAATTTCTATCAACAGCTTTCAGGAATTCCAACCAAATAAAAAGAAAACTGTTTCTAGAAGCCAACCAGGGTCACAATATCGAATTGTATTTCACCAAAAAAAAAAAGTATATCTAACCTTGTTTCGATATGCAACCTCCAACTGTTCAGCAACAGTTTCTGGAATGGGAAGCCAGTCTAGACCACCTTTACGAGCAAACCAGTGGCCTCTAAGCACACGCCGGTTATCTCCATTCCAGTACACGGGAAAACAATGCCTCCTCACCAAGTCCACCTGCAGCATTCCGGTCAGAAAAAATGGATTGAAACATTAAGGACTCTTGACGGGTTCAACAATGTTAAATTCACAACCACTGGTTAAGTCTCTCCAAAAAAAAAAGAAGGGGTGGTACCTCATAGAGGCCACCCTTAACAGGTACACCAACTCTCTCTTCTTCAACATCATATAGACTGGATGACACAGAAGATTCTGGAAGAGTTTCCAATGACTGCTTAATCGATTTATTTTTAGAATTAACTTGTGGTAATAGGGCCAACACTGCATTCTGCATACTCTTTCCACCAGAGTGACAGCAACTCATCCTCTCTCTGGAGGAAAGAAGCCTCAATGGCAAGAGAATCCCTCATACCAAAACGGAAATACTCACTCTTTCCTACTACGTCAGTGCGTGGCACTGAAGCAGCTAACTCTGCAGATAAAACAAAACAAAACAAAACATTAGCTGAGAAATTTGGATACAGAAATCTCTTCTTTTTCTTTGGAACAAGCTCTCACCGTTTTCAGCTAAAGGAACCTTACAGAAGTACCAACGAACATCACTCCCATCGGAAGGGCTTTGGGTCTGAGCGAGATACTTTTGTCTGGCGTGGCATTGCTCAATCACATCTTCTAATCTGGCGATGTTGGAAGGCGTGTTCTTCAACAAATCCGGAGAGGTTGTATTAACAGCCGGAGCAGTTCCTAAACGTGCCTCCTCTCTGTCTTCCATCTGATCAAAATCAGAAACCTAAAATCAGTAAGTTTTGGATCAACAACCAATCAAAATTCCAGTTCCGGTAACAAAACCCTACATAGAGAATCTAGAATATGATGATCATACCGACAACGGAATGAACGATACAATCTTCGATAAGCTTTAAGGAATCACGAGAAGAAGGAAGATTTCGACAGACGAAACAAAGGTCGTGATGACAGCTGGGAAATCGATTTCAAGTTTGGTTTTGCTGAAAAGAATATTCGTGAAAAAACCGATTAGCTCTCTCTCTCATTAAGCGGTTGCGTGCACTGTCATCTCTCAACTACTGCCACGTATATGCCACGTCAGCGCTCCGCAGCCGGACCCAATTTTGGATTTTGTTATTTTTTTTTCAGGTTGTTATTGTTTTACGAATTGAAAATAATTGACTGAAGATTTGCGAAGACAGCGAAATTTGCAGTCAAATCCGAGACTTGGGCTCCGATTTGAGCCCATATAGAAGCTCACTGTTATGTTAAGCGAATGTGGCTTATGGAGTACCGAACGAGTAGCTATTAGCTAAGCACACGTCTAGGTCTGTGGAGTTTCGGTTCAAACAATGTTCTGAAAATCTGTTTAGACGAAATTTAAATATTTTCTAATCAGTACATGGATCATAACCAAAATAACATTTCTAAAATCAATTCAAATATGTCATTAGTTTAAACGGGTTCAAATAACATGAGCAAATTATAACTAATTTAATTATATTATCTTTATCATAATTTTCTATACACAAGTGATGACTTTTTTTTTTTTGCGTGAATCACAAGTGATGACTTCTTTCTCCCTTTTATAGTAAATCTATTTTTATTTTATCAAAATAATTTTTAGTTAAACAAAATTTTTAAATATTAAGTAATATAAATAAAAATATAATATATAATAATAATAAATATTCGTTCAAATTTATTCTTGCAGTTAATAAGAATCAAATCATTAGGATTCAAAAAATAACGTAACCAATTTTTTTTTAAATGTCTATTTTTATAAAATGAGCTTATTTGCCAATTAACTATATTTAAAAGATAAATTTGGTGAATGACAATGATTTTGACATAATAAAGAACTAATATTTACACTCTAATTCATCCAGTTACACATTTCTCTTTACCATTATCCGATAAAAATGTGTTTTGTGTGTCCACACCGTCTATGTAATCCATGGTCAAGTATATCTAAAAAAAAATAATTAAAAAGAAGAAGTCATCCACGTTACATCTTTATTAGTCACGTATATATATACCGAATGTTTTATTCCATATAACTGAAGTAGTTTAAGATTATAACCTTACCTACAGCCCATAAAGAAAGCTCAACCCCAAACCCTAGATACTAATCACAACTCAACCCCTAAATACTAAACCATAAACTCTAATCAATAAACCTTAAACTCAAATATAAAGCATAAAATAGTACATATTAGTGAAATTATGAAATGTATGTGATTGAGTGAAAGAAGTTAATGCTGATCCCAACCATACCCAATACTTTCTAAATATTAAACCCTAAATTATAATCACTAAGAGGGGTGTATTCAATTTAACATTTGATGTGGTTTGATTTTTAATGGAGTTTTAGATGATTTTAATAAGTTGCAGAGATTTAGGTGTTTTTTGTTAAACAATTCTAGAATATCACCTAAAACCATGAGATTTGAGTTTTAATTTTTTTAACTAAGAAATTCCACCCAAACACCCTAAAATCACCTCAAAACTTTAAAACTCCACAACTTAATTTTTTTCAATAACAGTGGATTTCAGAGTACTTTACGAAATGTCAAGTTCAATAACAGTGGATTTTAAATGAGTTTTTAAAATTCATGTTTGAATAACAGTGGATTTGACATTTTAATACAAATCACCTAAAATTCTCGGTTGAATACACCCAACTCTTATCCAAATATAAACCTTAAACTCAAATATAAACTCTAACCCAGATAGAATAAAACAAAATAAATAACATAATAAGTGTTAGTGAAATTATAAAACATATATGATTGCATGGAGAAATTAATGATGATCCCAACCATACTCCTATACTTTCTAATAATAAACTCTAAATTCTAATCACTAAGCCCTAACTCAAATATGAATTCTAAACCTGAATATCAAAATCTAAAAGGTACATAATATAATGTGATATTAAATTATATATGTAATATTAAACTATACAATATATATTATAGTGATTTATACGGGTTCAAAAACATGTAATGATAGTTGTAACTTAAAAAAATACAAACTATATTTCTAAATAGAATAGAACACTTTTTATCGACCATCAAATGGGATAGAACATAATAAAGTAGTATATAACAAAATATGAAAAATACATATTAATTGTCTTACATTTCCATTATATATGAATATAATAGAATAAAACACAATAACAAAAATTGTTCATCTTCTCCCACATGTAACAGAGATTTAAATGCTCTGGTGTCCTCGCGAGTGTCCTCATGTTGCTCCTTCTCTCCGATTGAACTGTTAATGACATTTTCTCGCAATCGATTTCAGAAGCGGAAATGATATCCCCTTTTGCAACGCATTTCGAGAATGTGAATAGACCCAAACAAGGCCGACTGGGGTGATGGTGTGGAGCAAAAAGGTGAGTTCAAAAAGGTGGAGCAAACCGTCTATGGATACTTTTCATTTTTTTCTAAAATTACCAAAAAAAATTGAAAAGATATGATGTAAATCTAATTAAGCCACAAAAAACTTCAGACAGTTAATAATTAGGATTTTTTTTTTCTTTAGATTGCACCGGTTATTTTCAAGAGCAAAGTAACATTATTACATAAAATCGAATGAGTGTATGGAAAACCTAGATCAATTAACTATTTAGTGAATTTTT
This sequence comes from Raphanus raphanistrum subsp. raphanistrum, assembly GCA_019706035.1. NCBI lineage: Eukaryota > Viridiplantae > Streptophyta > Magnoliopsida > Brassicales > Brassicaceae > Raphanus > Raphanus raphanistrum. The sequence goes on along the minus strand of CM033988.1, from coordinate 17,574,803 downwards.
TTTTCACCAATTAGCTATCTAGTGAATTATGTATCGAAAAATTAGGTCATATAACCCAATTTCCCAAAAAAAATTACACATGAGAAAGAATTGTAATTCTATTTTAATAGTATAGATAGTCCAAATTATTTTTTTAAACCATGTTAACATACATTACCATATATCACAGACCAAGATTTTATATAAACATTAGTGAAAAATAAGTTACACCAAATCTTAACCACTTCAAGTGATTGAATATTTGACAATATAAAGTTGGTTGGTCTTATATGTGACGTGATATGGACATGTTTCTTACTCTACGATGCAATATTCCTCTAACTCTATATACGTTTTGTTTCTTTTTTGTGACAACAACTCTATATACGTTTAACTCGACAGTTTTGAGCATTGTATAATTCTTATGTTCTGGTGTACGTTTTTCATTTTTGATTTTTTGTTTGAAAGGAATCTTGTATTCTTGATCTTTAAGATTATTAGGTAATATATCTGTGTATTTTAATTTGATTAATTAAATACAATTTCATACCATAGCAAAGTTAAACGTTTATTTACTGGAGTAGTTGTCAAAATCACAAGAAATTGTTTTTTGTGTTTTTCGGAAAAACCCCAAAAGCCCTTTTGCTTCAAAGCGATCAAAAGCGTTAGATCAACCACTCACGCTTCCATCACCGGTCAACATCACCTCACCGCTCCACCATCACATCCCATCACCTTCTTTCGTATATGAGACCTCGTATCCGAGATGCCTCCTCTGACAAACTCCGCCCCACCCGATCCTCCTTCCACCGCGACGGTGAACCAAAGTTTCACCGCAAACACCCTCCGCCTCTCCGCACCATGTTCGGCCGATGGCGCAAATGGACCGTCCTCGTGGCGGCGATCTGGATCCAGGCCTCCACTGGAACCAACTTCGACTTTCTCTGCCTACTCCTCCCATCTCAAATCAGTCCTCGGAATCTCCCAGGTGAGGTTGAACTTACCTCGCGGTGGCTTCCGATTTGGGTAAAGCCTTCGGCTGGTCGTCGGGGATCGCTCTAGGTTATTTCCCCCTCTCCGTCGTTCTTTTCGCCGCCGCGGCTATGGGCTTCGTTGGCTACGGTGTTCAGTGGTTAGTCATCACCAACATTATCACTCTTCCTTACTCTCTGGTACGTTCTCTCTTTTATCCATATCAAGAATCAAGAATCAAGAATCAAGAATCAAGAATCAAGAAACCGTTTTTTTCACTTAAAGAAGATCACTTTCTCCTTATGTATAGGTGTTTCTGTGCTGCTTGTTGGCTGGATTGAGCATATGTTGGTTCAACACAGCTTGTTTCATCCTCTGTATCCGTCACTTCCCGACCAACCGTGCACTCGCTTTGTCTCTAACCGTCAGCTTCAATGGAATCAGTGCAGCCTTATACTCCCTCGCTTTCAATGCTATTAACCCGACATCGTCCAATCTATACCTTCTGCTGAACTCTCTGGTTCCTCTTGGTGTCTCGTTAGCTTCGCTTTACCCTGTTCTCGTTAAACCATCTCTAGACACTACGCCGGACAGTGACTCACGGCGATATGACTCCCATGTGTTTGCCATTATGAATGTCGTAGCTGTCGTCACCAGTTTCCACCTTCTCCTCTCTAGCTCCAGTGCATCAGCTCGTTTGCATTTGGTCGGAGCTATCTTCCTTCTGGTCTTCCCCTTGTGTGCTCCTCTTCTCAGTTTACGCTCGGGATTACTATTTTCCTGACATCACTAACCAACGTTTACACAATGACAGCTCTGGCTATGTTATGCTTAACATAGACGAGCTCAAGATGCAGAAAGCATCTGTTACGGGTACTGCCAAGGAAGGGAACGTAGTGAGGCTCGGTGATGAACACTCGTTTGGGTTGCTCACAAGTAGATTGGAGTTTTGGTTATACTTGTTGGATCAAATTATTAAAGACCAATGGGCTTTAATAATTATATATATGTGAAAACGAAATGGGTCTCATGGAAATGAAGAAAAGCCTGTTGGCTTTAATGAAACACATGAGAACATCCCACATCGGGGAAAAGAGGAGAAATGGAGTTGAATATATATGTCTTTGAGACATGAGATGTTAACCAGCTCAGTGGAAGGAAGAGCTCTCCACGCGCGCGCCGCCGCCGCCGTCCGTCCGGCTCGGCTCGGCTCGGCGTGGGCGTGGGCGTGGGCTTGGGCTTGGGCTTGGGTCTTGGGTCTTGGGTCTTGGGTCTTGGTGGAGGGCCTCCGGCCCGTTAAGACTATTCTTTTTGGACCAAGTTAAGCTCAACGTTTTGCTATTTAATTTCTTAAAAAACGGCATGACGTTCGTGTGTAAACGGTGCGGTGTTCGTCTAAAAACGACACGACGTTTATCAGTTCGCCCAAAGATGAGAACGAGTCAAAAGAGAAGATCTTGCGGAGAAAGTTTCTCAACTCAACTCCCTCGATTTCCGCGAGATCGTCGCCCACGTGCAGCATCTGTTGCGGGAAGTGGGTCGTCTTCGTCTCTTTAAATATCGCCTCCTCTCTTTCTTCATTTCTCACTTGTTTTTCATCACAGCAAAAATCCCTTAGCGTAAGTCTTTAGTTTCGAGAGTGTTTCGTAGCTTTTATAGTTCGATAGGGCGTTCACGAGTGAAGCGTGAATCGTCGCCATGGTTTTATCCTGGGACTCTATATTCGTACAGTCCCGTCTCACTACGGAGCGAATATAAAGAGTTAAGGAAAGAGATATCGTATCTCGACTCCATGAACGTTTTCTTATCGGGTTTCATTTCGTCTATTCAATCGTTTCTTTCCTTAACATCTCGCTTTTATTATATCGTTTATTTGATTCGGTTTTCCGGCTTCTACAATCTTAACTCTTTATCGCTTTCTGTCTAAAGCTTTAATCGGATTGAAAAACGATTTATGAAACGGGTTTTAAGGTTTTGTAAACGGTTTCAAAACGTGTTTGCGATCTGCTCCCTAGCACTTCCGCGAAGCGTTTAAGATGCTTTGTTATTCAAAACGTTATGTATTCGAATCGTTTCCACGAACGCTTCATAAAGCGAGTTTGTGAAACGATCTAAAAGTCTACACAAACGGTTTCTGCGAACGCTTTAAGCGAGTTTGCAAAACGTTTTTCAGACTTAAATCGATATGATTTGGTTCAAACACCAAAAATGAAAATCGATTTAGATTATTATTTTTATTATTATATTAATAATAATTTGTTATTGTTGAATGGAGTACTAATCCGTTTTCATGTTTTCTCAACAGAAAAATGACGGATGCAAACAACACCCCCATTGACACTACCATCGTGCAAACTCCAATCAACGTTGCTGCAACTGATGTATCTGGTGTGACAACCGCTGGAAACATCCCTGCTTCCTCAACCGCTGCAGCAACAACAACCACTACCCTTCCTGCGGGAAACAGTGCTGATGAAACCACGCGCCGTAGCTTGTTCGGTGCTGGTCTTTATCAAACGAGTTCAGGACTAGGAACCTCAAGTGGTCCGGTTGCAGTACCAACTCCTCCGTCTGTGCCCAGCTTGTTCACTCAAGGACTGATGCCAGACCAGTTTGATGGCAAAAACTTCAAAACGTGGCAGAAGAAGATGATGTTCTTCCTAACAACGATGAAGCTGGACAAGTTCATCCAGGAGGACAAGCCCCTTGTCCCTTACGGGATTGATGATGTGCACACTCTCGCAAGTGTTGACATTTGGGTGCATTCTGACTTCGTCTGCAAAGGCTACATTTTGGGTCGCCTCATTGACCCATTGTACCGTGTCTACTGTGACATTCCAACGGCGAAAGAGCTATGGAGATCACTTGACAAGAAGTACAGAGGTGAGGACGCTGGCTGCCAGAAGTATGTGGTTGCAAAATTTCATGACTTCAAAATGGTGGATTCAAAACCCATCATGGATCAGGTGGAAGCGTTCCAGCTCATTTGCCATGAAATCAAAGCTGAAGGGATGTCCATCTGCGAGACATTCACAACTCTCAGCTTTATTGAAAAGCTTCCTCCAAGCTATGCAGATTTCAAGAACTACCTGAAGCACAAGAAGAAGAAGATGGGCCTTGAGGAGCTTATCATGAGGCTTCAGATGGAATCCAGGAACCGAATTGCTGACAAGATCAATGCTAAGGAGCATAGTGTCAACATGGCTGAGCACAAAGGCAAAGGAAAGGCACACGCCCATTCTCCAGCAAAGCCTTCGAAAACTGCTGCAGCACTGAAGGCTACTGGAAAAAACTTCAAGAACAAAGGCATTGAAATCAATGCGAATGTGGAGAGATTCAAGGGGAAGTGTCACTACTGCAACAAAGTGGGACACAAGACTGCTGAGTGTCGCAAGAAGATCAAAGATGAGAAGGCTCAGGCAAATCTCACTGAGGAGGATCTTGTTGCTGTGGTGACTGAAGCCAACATGGTTGAAAGCAACAACCCTAGGGAATGGTGGTATGACACTGGTGCAACCACCCACATTTGCACTGATAGGGCGATGTTCAGCACCTATCAGAAAAGTAAGACTCAGGAGAAGCTCAGGATGGGAAACACTGCAGTCTCCAAGATTGAAGGACGCGGCAATGTGATTTTGAAGATGACATCTGGACGTGAAGTCACTCTGACAAATGTGAAGCATGTGCCTGACATGAGGAAAAACCTGGTCTCGGGAACCTTGCTCAGCAAGAATGGATTCGCCACAAGCTTTGAGGCGGATAAGCTCGTGATTAGGAAGAATGGGATGTATTTGGGAAAGGGGTATGTTAAGGATGGACTGGTCAAGTTGAATGTAATGACCGTCCCTCCGAAAGTTGTAGCTCCAAAAGTTTCAATGAATAAGAAAGAGCCAGTTGCTTATTTGGTTGAGTCTTTTAATATATGGCATGAAAGATTAGGCCATGTAAATAATAAATCTATACAAAGATTAATGAATTTAAATTTAATTCCCAAATTTAAAACAAGTAAACAAAAATGTGAAGTTTGCGTACAGGCTAAGCTCACAAAAACGCCCTCACCTCGTGTTGAAAGAACTAATAAACCTCTAGATTTAATTCACACTGATTTATGTGATTTAAAATATATGCCAACTAGAGGAGGGAAAAAGTACTTTGTGACCTTCATAGATGACTGCACAAAATATTGTTATGTTTATCTTCTACATAGCAAAGATGAAACCTTAGATAAATTCAAAGAATTTAAACTCGAGGTCGAAAATCAGCTTAAAACAACTATTAAGGTAGTTAGAAGCGACAGAGGAGGCGAGTATGATGGTCCATTCAATTCATTTTGTAAGGAACATGGAATAATACATCAAACTACAGCCCCTTATTCACCAGAATCTAATGGAGTTGCTGAACGAAAAAATCGAACTCTTAAAGAGATGATGAATGCAATGTTGCAGGAATCTGGGTCACCCCAGAACATGTGGGGGGAAGCGTTGCTTACCACTAATTATATCCTCAACAAGATTCCACACAAAATAACTGGCAAAACTCCATATGAACTATGGAAAGGTAATTTACCTTCGTATAAATACCTCAAAGTGTGGGGGTGCTTGGCAAAAGTTGCGGTACCACCACCAAAGAAGGTCACTATTGGACCTAAAACAGTGGATTGCATTTTCATCGGATATGCACATAATAGTACTGCGTATCGGTTTCTGGTACATGAATCTGAAATATCAGACATCCATAAAAATTCAGTCATGGAGTCTAGAAATGCATCTTTCTTCGAAAATATTTTTCCATACAAGGAAAAACATGGTTCAAAACGAACTCGAGAAGAAAGAGACAACGACAAGGACTCAGAAATTGAGACAAACGTTGAAGTTTCTATAAATGATATCTCAGAAAATGAAGAAAAAGATGAACCTCGGAGAAGCAAAAGAGCTCGAAAGGAGAAATCTTTTGGTGATGATTTTCTAATGGCATTTCTAGTAGAAAATGTTCCAAAAACTTTGGCAGAAGCTATGGCTTCACCCGAAGCTCCGTTTTGGAATGAAGCTGTCAAAAGTGAATTCGATTCTATCATGCAAAATTACACATGGTACGTAACGGATTTACCACCTGGCTGCAAAGCATTAGGTAATAGATGGATAATGACACGAAAACCTGGTGGAAAATATAAAGCTAGGCTTGTAGTTCAAGGATTCCGGCAAAGGGAAGGCTTTGACTATTTTGATACATATTCTCCAGTAACCAGAATAACATCTATAAGGTCGATGATAGCTATCGCAGCCTTAAGAGACTTAGAAATCCATCAAATGGATGTAAAAACAGCTTTTCTAAATGGTGATTTAGAAGAAGAAATTTACATGAAACAACCTGAGGGCCATGTCATTCCTGGACAGGAAGACAAAGTATGCCGACTTGTAAAGTCACTTTATGGGCTTAAACAAGCTCCTAAACAATGGCACGAAAAATTTGACAACACAATGATGTCAAATGGTTTCAAAATTAATGAATGTGATAAATGCATATACTACAAAATTACCAAAAATGCGTATGTTTTGTTATGTCTATATGTAGATGATATGCTCATTATTGGAAGCAATAAAGACATTATCAATCAAACAAAAAATATGCTCAAAGGAAAATTTGAGATGAAAGATTTGGGATTAGCAGATGTTATTCTCGGGATTAAAATCATAAGAAATTCAAAAGGAATTACTTTAACTCAATCTCATTATGCTGAAATAATATTAGAGAGATTCAAAAACTACTCTAATAGTACTGCAAAAACTCCGTTAGATCCCCAAATGCACTTGACAAAGAATTCAGGTGAAGCGGTTTCACAAAACGAGTATGCACGTGTGATCGGAAGTCTCATGTACTTGACCAATTGTACAAGACCAGATCTAGCGCATGCAGTAAACGTACTTAGTCGATATACAAGTAATCCAGGCCATACACACTGGAAAGCTATAACGAGAGTACTCAATTACTTGCGCTACACCAAAGATTTTGGGCTTCACTATGGTAAAGAACCAGCAGTTTTAGAAGGATACAGTGACGCTAACTGGATATCAGATTCTAAAAACTCAAAATCCACAAGTGGATATGTTTTTACACTAGGAGGAGCGGCAATATCTTGGAAATCTACCAAACAAACTGTGCTAGCTAGGTCAACTATGGAATCTGAGTTCATAGCATTAGACAAAGCAGCAGAAGAAGCTGAATGGCTTAGAAATTTTTTGGAAGATGTTCCTATGTGGGAGAAACCTGTACCAGCTATAAGAATACATTGCGATAGTCAATCAGCTATAGCTCGGGCTCAGAATAATCTCTACAATGGTAAATCTCGTCACATTAGAAGACGACATAAAACCATTAGACAACTTATCTCAACTGGTGTAATCACAATAGACTACATCAAATCGGCTGACAACCTAGCGGATCCATTTACTAAAGGTTTGCCACGAGATGTTGTTGCTAAATCATCAAAAGGAATGGGTTTAAAGCCTATAACTAATGAGGATGCTTGATTGCAACCCTACCTATCATGACTGGAGATCCCAAGACGTAGGTTCAAAGGGAAAACAAAATCAAGCAGAATCTAACCAAAGCACTTTGAGACAAAGTAGTCTCATCCCAGCTCCTAAAGATGATAAGTGCTAACGAATGAGAGAAGGATAAGCATATGCTTTTAATGATTCCATAGCTTCTAAAGCGAAGTATTACTCAATACTTTTCATGGTCAATCACCTAATGAGTGTGAAATGGGGCCGTTTCCAGGAGAATGAATACAAGGCTATATTCTCTAAGTTCACTCATGAAAACCAGGAATAGTTCAGGGCCACAATGAACACAATAGAGAACTAAGTTCTACGAGAAAATGAAGCTGCGTTATGCCTGTTGTCTCGGTCTACATAAAACACCGGTTGGTTCAAGACATCATGTTCACCTTCTGGTAAAGTAAACCCGACAGATATTAACTATGAGTGGTTCAAGGCTTAAAAATGCCACCTACTCAAACACAGTGAATTTTTCGCAAACACTCTCGATAAGTTAGTCTGTCTAGTCTTTAGTTTAAGTCTAGTCAGTAAAGTTTTTATTTTTAGAGTCTATCGAGTCTGCATATAGTCTGCATATGTTTAGAGTCATTTCTATTCATGTGGGGGATTGTTGGATCAAATTATTAAAGACCAATGGGCTTTAATAATTATATATATGTGAAAACGAAATGGGTCTCATGGAAATGAAGAAAAGCCTGTTGGCTTTAATGAAACACATGAGAACATCCCACATCGGGGAAAAGAGGAGAAATGGAGTTGAATATATATGTCTTTGAGACATGAGATGTTAACCAGCTCAGTGGAAGGAAGAGCTCTCCACGCGCGCGCCGCCGCCGCCGTCCGTCCGGCTCGGCTCGGCTCGGCGTGGGCGTGGGCGTGGGCTTGGGCTTGGGCTTGGGTCTTGGGTCTTGGGTCTTGGTGGAGGGCCTCCGGCCCGTTAAGACTATTCTTTTTGGACCAAGTTAAGCTCAACGTTTTGCTATTTAATTTCTTAAAAAACGGCATGACGTTCGTGTGTAAACGGTGCGGTGTTCGTCTAAAAACGACACGACGTTTATCAGTTCGCCCAAAGATGAGAACGAGTCAAAAGAGAAGATCTTGCGGAGAAAGTTTCTCAACTCAACTCCCTCGATTTCCGCGAGATCGTCGCCCACGTGCAGCATCTGTTGCGGGAAGTGGGTCGTCTTCGTCTCTTTAAATATCGCCTCCTCTCTTTCTTCATTTCTCACTTGTTTTTCATCACAGCAAAAATCCCTTAGCGTAAGTCTTTAGTTTCGAGAGTGTTTCGTAGCTTTTATAGTTCGATAGGGCGTTCACGAGTGAAGCGTGAATCGTCGCCATGGTTTTATCCTGGGACTCTATATTCGTACAGTCCCGTCTCACTACGGAGCGAATATAAAGAGTTAAGGAAAGAGATATCGTATCTCGACTCCATGAACGTTTTCTTATCGGGTTTCATTTCGTCTATTCAATCGTTTCTTTCCTTAACATCTCGCTTTTATTATATCGTTTATTTGATTCGGTTTTCCGGCTTCTACAATACTACATTGCTTATTTCTGTGGCGGCACGATTGGCCTTGTTTATAGCAACAATTTGGGTCAGATCGCTCAGTCTTTAGGACAAAGCTCGACAACACTCGTCACGATCTACTCTTCTTTCTCCTTCTTTGGTCGGTTGCTCTCTGCCGCACCAGACTTTATGCACAAGTAAGTTTCATTTTTTTGAGATTAAAGAAGATCTGAAGTGAGATTAGATTGATAGATTTTGCATTCTTGCAGGAGGTTTCGTTTGACAAGAACCGGCTGGTTTACAATCGCACTCTTGCCAACCCCATTCGCTTTCTTTTTACTTGCGATATCATCGTCACAGCAAACGGCATTGCAGACCGCAACTGCGTTAATCGGTCTGAGCTCCGGTTTCATATTCGCAGCAGCAGTCTCCATAACATCTGAGCTTTTTGGACCTAATAGCGTAGGTGTTAACCACAACATTCTCATAACAAACATACCAGTCGGCTCACTCCTATACGGATTCATCGCTGCATCCATCTACGAAGCCAACGCAGACCCCGAGATAAGAACCGTCGTGTCTGACTCGGTCGTTTGCATCGGAAGAGATTGTTATCACAGAAACGTTTGTGCTTTGGGGTTGCTTGTCCCTTCTTGGCCTCGCTTCGAGTCTTTTGCTGTACTTGAGAACCAAACCGGTTTATCACCGGCTTGAACAAGACCGGGTTTCCGTAACGACGTCGTCGTACAAGGATATTGATTCAATGTAAATAAAAATTGTAACACAATTAGACCACAATCTTTTTTCTTTTTTAAAAGTCACAGAAAGATTGATATACATGACTTGTTATCACATCACTCTCCTAATGGTGAGCGAGAATGTTTTTTGCACAAATTAAATTAAAATGTTTTCATAATAAAGTAATGGTTAAACAAACACGCAACTGAAGAAGGGTCCCACACAAAAAAAGAGAGTCATCGAAATTGACGCGCACAGTAACTGACAAAATCATGAATTAGCCGTTGTGGAGACTTTCATCATGTTCGTCTCTCTCTCTCTTTTTATTGCGAAAGAAACCCTAAGAAGAAGTATTCATTTTTAATCGGTCTCGCAAATGGGGGATTATGGGTATCTATCGGATACAGACGATTCAGCAGTGGAAGAGCTGATATCGCAAGCGAAGGAGCTCTCGGCTTTGGAGCAAATAGCAGCCATCAACTGTTCTTCCTTCCCCGACGACTCTTCTCTTCCCCATGATCTCGAATCTCGTTTCCGTCGACTCAAATCTGTTCCTCCCCCTCGACCCGACCCGGTTTCGTCTAAGGTTAGTAACAAGAATCTCACCCACTCCAAGAGCGTGGCGAGTAGTCACCCAAAGGTCCCAGATTTATCTGGAAACCGACGAAACCCAGTTAATAAATCTGGCTTTGATGAGGATTCGAGTGTTCCCTCGAGAAATGAACGAGATCTGGGTACTGAGAGAAGCTCGCGAGCTGGGCTTGACACAGATGGAAGTGGAGACTTCTCTTCAGCTAAACGAGCCCAGAAGCTTTCTAAAGAGAAACGCAGAGCCGGTTCATCATCATCATCATCATCTTCTGTTGATTTAGCGACACCACCGTCATCTGATTCAGAACCGGAGAAGAAATCGAAGTCGAAATCAAGCTCATGGGTGAAGAAGTTATCTCCATCGAAGATCATTGGATACATTTGGTCTTCTCCGAACAAATCATCGTCCGCCAAGAAGAAGAGCATCAAGAGCATCAAATCGTTTGGTCGCGACAGAGATGTTGATTTCGACGAGTTTTTGTCCGATCTAAATGCGTATTCTGTCGAGGATCAGAGGAAGATGCTGAAGAAAGCACTCAAGGAACAGCAGAAGATGCGCAAAGAAGCTGCTCAGATCATCAAAATGACCAGAAAGGCCTCTGCAAGATTTGATTTTGATGATTAAAGATTCGCCTTGTTGTTTTGAGTTTGGAGAAAAGCTAGCAGTTACTTTACCAAAAATAATTTAAATTTACTAAGTATAAAATATAAATAAGTTCTCCTTTTAGTTAATAGTATTATTATGTATTAATAATTATTCCTTTTCCAACAATTCGTTTTCGTTTAGTTTCGAGTTTTGTTATTTCCATTCACCACCCGACCATTGTCTTCCATCTCGTCGATAGCATCTTTGATTGAGTGTTGTAATACTCTGACTGTTCTCCTGCCTATCGGTTTGTATATGCCTCTTGGACCGTGGGTCCTGTGGAATTTCTAGAAGGCAGAGGAACAAACTCTGTTTTGAGAACAGGACTTTTTCCGCTATGGAAATAATTACTAAGTCCATCTCTGATGCGAGAGAAGGGCAAGCTGCTCAGGCTCCAACACTCCGGCGTGATGCTCCGCTCCCTTCCGTCGCTGCGGCTCTGCACTCCTCTCGTACACGGGCTGCTCCACCAGGTACTCTTCTATGTAATGTGGATGGAGCTTGGGATGCAGGTTCAAAGAGCTGTGGCACAGGCGGAGTCTTCTCCGGAGAGGGACATAGCGGTTGCTCTGCTCCCATTAGCGACTCTCGTCGTCATGTTTCATCGGCGCTCATGGCTGAGGCCTTCGCCATCCGTTCGGCGGTCATGTATACCGCTTCGTTGAATGTTAAATCCCTAATGATTCTGTCTGATTTTCAATTCTTGGTGAAGCTTTTAAAGGAGAGAGGCTCGGTTCCAGCTTTGTTCGGCATTTTATTTGACATTTATCATTTCAGCTCTTTGTTTGATGTTATTTCCTTTTCATATGTACATCGGTTGAGTAATGGAATGGCTGATTCGGTGGCAAAATCAGCCTTTTCATTGCTAAACTCATCTTCCTCTAACGGAGTGTAAACTCTTTAGTTTGAATGAAAGTATGTTTGATCAAAAAAAGTTATTTCTTAAATACAATGTGGTTAATCATATGTTAGACAAACATATTCTGTCCGGTGCCAAAAAAAAAAAGACAAACATATTCTGTTTTCAAATATTTAAAAGTATAATTTACTAAAAAAAAGATTCAAAATTACTTATAGTAAAATCTGAATTATAGTAAAAAAAAACCAATTGCACAAAACTATTGTTAATTTGTTAAACATAACTACTTGCTAGATCAAGAGAAATAGTGAGAGAGATCAAGAATTCTCACTATTTCTTAGATTCATGGACCCAAATCAATTCAGTGGAATCTTTCATTCATATTTTTTTCCACCAAATTTGATTCTTAACAAAAAATGATGTTATGTATATGTTATATTCAAAAAAAAAA